>CM021767.1:114379385-114412397 GCA_011076525.1 Nettapus auritus
TCCTTTCCTTTCCTTTCCTTTCCTTTCCTTTCCTTTCCTTTCCTTCCTTTTCTTTTCTTTTGTGAGGCATTGTGAATGGACTGGGAACAACCTCTAACTCCAAACCTCTAAACCTAACTTGGCAAAGAATGAGTTAAAGCTATCACCAAAAACCATACTTAAATATCAAGACAGATCCTTATCAGTCAGTTGGCTTAACTGTGTGTCGCCAATTCATAACATAAAACATCTTTTCAATTCTGACATATGAACATGTCCTTTTCATTTTAGAATGGTTCCATCTCTAATGATAAATTAATTCAATAACAGTTTATAAGCTGTTATTTTTGTAGATTCTTGATCCTTATAATAAGTGAGCAAAAGAAAATTCAACCAGAGAATGAGAATTTTCCGCTGGGAAATTCTCAGTTGATATAAGTTCTCTCCAATTTCATAATGTTACTATTGAAGTGTGCTAAGGTCAGGGCAAAATGCAATAGAGGATCATTTTGCAGTTCTCCCCTGTAGTGGGTTTATGTGGCAAGGTTTTGGTAGCAGGGGGGCCATAGGGGTGGCTTCTGTGAGAAGGATCTAGAAGCTGCCCCATGTTTGGTAAGGACCCCCCTGCTGACCAGAGCTGAACCAATAAGCGGTGTTGTTTTGTGCCTCTGTGAGAGCATATTTAAGACAGAGAAAAAAATGCTGCACCACTCAGCAGCTGGGAGGGTGAGAGGAGTGAGAAACAGCCTTGCAGGCACCAAGGTCAGTGAAGAAGGAGGGGGAGAGGTGCTCCAGGCACCGGAGCAGAAGTCCCCTGCGGCCTGTGGTGAGGACCATGGTGAAGCAGGATGTCCCCCTGCAGCCCATGGAGTACCACGGTGGAGCAGGGTTCCACGCTGCAGCCCGTGGAGGAGACCACGGTGGAGCAGGTGGACCTGCCCCGACAGAGACTGCGGCCTGTGGAAGACCCCTGCGGGAGCAGATTCCGGGCCGGACCTGTAGGCCGTGGAGAGGAGACCACGCAGGAGCAGGTGACCCGGCAGGAGCTGCTGCCCGTGGGGGACCCAGGTTGGAGCAGTTTGCTCCCGAGGGATGGACCCCATGGTACGGACCCATATCTGGGGCAGTTCTTGAAGAGCTGCTGCCTGTGGACAGCCCACACCGGATCAGTTAGGCAAAGACTGCATCCCATGGGAGGGACCCCACAGCACAGGGGACAAGAGTGACCGAGAAGGAGCGGCAGAGAAGAAGTGCTATAGACTGACCATAACCCCCATTCCCCGGTTCCCCTGCACCACTCAGGGGGAGGAGGTGGAAGAGGGTGGATGGGGGGGGAAGGTGCTTTTCGTTTCTTTCCTTTGTTTCTCACTTCTCTAGCTTGTTAGTAATAAGCAATAAATCTTACTTTCTCTCTATGCTGAGTCTGTTTTGCTCGTCACGATAATTATTGCACGATCTCCTAGTCCTTATCTCAATCCTTGAGCCCCTTTCATCGTATTTTTCTCCTCGCTCCTCTTTGAGGAGGGGGAGTGAGAGAGCGGTTGTGGTGGAACTCGGCTGCCCACCCGAGTAAAACCATCACATCCACTAATGTAAAATCTTTTACGCTATATCCCAGAAATATACCCAGATTTCTGGGCCAAGTAAATTAATTTATTAATTCATTGTCTGAATGACAGGGTAGAGTGCATCCTCAGAACATTCACAGATGACACAGAATCACAGAATCACAGAATAGTCTAGGTTGGAAGAGACCTACAAGATCACCGAGTCCAACCTCTGACCTAATGCTAACAAGTCCTCCACTAAATCATATCCCTAAGCTCTAGATCTAAACGTCTTTTAAAGACATCCAGGGATGGTGACTCAACCACTTCCCTGGGCAGCCTATTCCAGTGCCTAACAAGCCTTTCAGTAAAGAAGTTCTTCCTAATATCCAACCTAAACCTCCCCTGGTGCAACTTTAGCCCATTCCCCCTCGTCCTGTCACCAGGCACGTGGGAGAACAGACCAACCGCCACCTCGTTACAGCCTCCTTTCAGGTACCTGTAGAGTGCAATAAGGTCGCCCCTGAGCCTCCTCTTCTCCAGGCTAAATAGTCCCAGCTCCCTCAGCTGCTCCTCGTAAGACTTGTTCTCTAGACCCTTCACCAGCTTCGTAGCCCTTCTCTGGACTTCCTTAAGCCCTGGGGGACTCCACTAGTGACTGGCCTCCAGCTGGATTTGACCCCATTCACCACAACTCTCCGGGCCCGGCCATCCAGACAGCTCTTAACCCAACGAAGCGTGCGCCAGTCCAAGCCATGAGCAGCCACTTTCCTGAGGAGAATGCTGTGGCGAATGGTGTCAAATGCCTTACTGAAGTCAAGGTAGACCACATCCACAGCCTTTCCCTCATCCACTAAGCGTGTTACCTTGTCACAGAAGGAGATCAAGTTTGTCAATCAGGACCTGCCCTTCATAAACCCATGCTGACTAGGCCTGATCGCCTGCTTGCCCTGCAACTGCCACATGATGACACCCAGGATAATCTGCTCCATGAGCTTCCCTGGCACTGATGTTAAACTAACAGGCCTATAGTTCCCCGGGTCTACCCTCCGGCCCTTCTTGTAGATAGGCGTCATGTTTGCTATTCACCAGTCGAGCGGGACCTCCCCTGATAGCCAGGACTGCCGATAAATGATGGAAAGTGGATTGGCAAGCTCTTCTGCCTGTTCCCTCAGTACCCTTGGTTGGATCCCATCTGGCCCCATCGACTTGCGTACATCCAGATGCTATAGCAGGTCGCCAACCATTTCCTCATGCATGGTGGGGGCCACATTCTGCTCCTCATCCCCTTCCACCAGCTCAGGGTACTGGGCATCCAGAGAACAACTGGTCTTGCTGCTAAAGACTGAGGCAAAGAAGGCGTTAAGCACCTCAGCTTTTTCCTCATCTCTGGTAACTAAGTTTCCCCCCGCATCCAGTAAAGGGTGGAGATTCTCCTTAGTCCTCCTTTTGGTATTGATGTATTTATAAAAATGTTTTTTGTTGTCTTTAACAGCAGTAGCCAGATTGAGCTCCAGATGAGCTTTGGCCTTTCTAATTTTGTCCCTGCACCGCCTCACAACACCCTTGTAGTCCCCTTGAGTGGCCCGCCCTCTTTTCCAAAGATTATAAACCCTCTTTTTTCTCCTAAGCTCAAGCCACAACTCTCTGTTCAGCCAGGCCGGTCTTCTTCTGCGCTGGCTCGTCTTTGGGCACGTGGGGACAGACTGCTCCTGAGCCATTAAGATTTCTTTCTTAAAGAGCGCCCAGCCTTCCTGGGCTCCTCTGTCCTTCAGAACCGCCTCCCAAGGGACTCTGCCAACCAGTGTCCTGAACAGCTCAAAGTCAGCCCTCCAGAAGTCCAAGACAGGGGTTTTACTGGTCCCCTTCCTGACTTCGCCAAGTATCGAGAACTCTACCATTTCGTGGTCACTCTGCCCAAGACAGCCCCCGACCACCACATCTCCCACCAGTCCTTCTCTGTTTGTGAACAGAAGGTCTAGCGGGGCACCTCCCCTCGTAGGCTCCCCAACCAGCTGCGTCAGGAAGCTATCTTCCACGCTCTCCAGAAACCTCCTGGACTGCTTTCTCTGGGCTGTCTTGTGTTTCCAGGATATGTCTGGGAAGTTAAAGTCCCCCACAAGAACAAGTGCTGACGATTTCTCAACTTCTGCCAGCTGTCTGTAGAACTCCTCATCCGTCCCCTCATCGTGGTTTGGGGGTCTATAACAGACCCCCATCAGGATGCTTGCCTTGTTGGTCTTTCCGTTGATCCTAACCCATAGCGACTCCATCTTATCATTCCCAGCCTCAAGTTTGACAACATCAAAACACTCTCTAATATAGAGAGCCCCTCCACCACCCCTTCCGTGCTGCCTATCCGTTCTGAAGAGCCTATAGCCAGACATTGCAGCACTCCAGTCATGAGAGTGGTCCCACCACATTTCCGAGATGGCAGCCAAGTCATAGCCTGCGTGCTGCACAATGGCTTCCAGCTCCTCCTGCTTGTTGCCCGTGCTGAGTGCATTAGTGCAGATGCACTTCAGGTGAGCCTTTGCCTTCTCCCCCAGCCTTGCCACTGTTCCCCCTGGCACACCTCCAACAAGCTTTGTTTTGTCCCTGTCCCCCTTCTTACCTAGTTTAAAGCCCTCTCAATGAGCCCTGCCAGCTCCTGGATCCAAGGATCCATTTTCCCCTTGGAGACAGTTGGGACCCCTCTGCAGCCATCAGGCCGGGTGCCGAGTAAAGCGCCCCATGGTCAAAGAACCCAAAACTTCTGTGTTGGCACCAGCCTCTGAGCCACGTGTTTATAAGGTGGGCTTTCCGTGTCCTCTCTGAACCCCTGGCCCCAGGGAGGCAGCAGACTTCCCTACAGGTAGGGTCAGGCCGACAGCTAGGGCCCTCTGTTCCCCTGAGAAGGGAGTCACCCACAACAATCACCCTTCTTTCATTCTTGGTGGAAGCAGTCTTGAGGTGTGACACAAAGCTGGGAGGAGTGGCTGATTCATCCAGAGGGACCTCAACAGGCTGGAGAAATGGGATAATAAGAATCTCATGAAGTTCAACAAGGGGATGTGCAGAGACATGCAGCTGGGAGGAATAGACCTATGAACCAGTATCAGCTGGGGCCCATCCAGATGGAAAACAGCTTTGCAAAAAAGGATGCAGGAGTCCTGGTAGACACCAAGTTGAACATGAGCCAGCAATGTGGTCTTGCTGCTAAGAAGGCTAACTGTATCCTGGGTTGAATTTGGCAAAATATTTCCAGTGGATCAAGAGAGGTGATCCTTTCCCTCTTCTCAGCACTGGTGAGGCTGTACATGGAGAGCTGTGTCATGGACGTGGACATACTGGAGCTAGTACAATGTAGGGTCACGAAGATGATGAAGAGACTGGAACATCTCACCAATGAGGAGAGGATGAGAGACCTGGGACTGTTCCACCTGTAGAAGAGGAGGCTCAGGCAGTATCTGACCAATGTCTATTTTGGAGATCTTCAAAACCCACCTGGACATAACCCAGTGTAGTGTGCTATAGGTGGCCCTGCTTGAGCAGATGGGTTGGAACAGATGGACTCAGAGATCCCTTCCAACCTTAACTATTCCATAATTCTGTGATTCTGTAATTTTTGTGAGCAACTGCAGTTAAGAGGTCTGCAAGTGATCCAGAGGAAAATATCAAAAATCAAAATTATCATCACAGTTAGATAAAATTCAGTAAACCCAAGTACAAGTTCTCCAGTTGCACAATAAAAAATGAACCGTGTTGAAGTAGAATGGTAGGTATTTGAGATGGGAGATGTTTGAGTAGTCAGCATTTCCACAAAATATATATATATATATATATATATATATAGCTATATACTACAGGAACAGTAAGTCATCTCTTTCATTCTGTTTCAAAGAGTTAACCATCAGTCTAGGAAGCATTAAGATTTCTAAAACAAGTCAAATGTACTCAGCGTACTCAGTCTCAGTGCTGATGAAGCTTCAGTTGGACAAAATATGTCAATAAAGATAACAAGCAAAACAGCAGATCTAGAAGGAAGCAAAAGAGAACGTTAGAGACAGAAAATGTAATACGAAGAAAAATTGAAAAGATGAGAAAGGTTCAATTAAATTGGAGGCAAGAGATGCAACTGTTTCTGAAAGACTTCTGAAGCTAGTCCAAGAAGCATAAACATTCATACAACTCTTTAAAAAGATTAAAAGGCCGTAACAGAGAAAACATTTGTAGAGACTTTTGAAATACCATGATAGGCAAAAATAACTTGATATCCTATCTCATGAAAACTGCAGACATTGAATTTTCCAGATATTTGGGCTAGTGGCCCTAAGCAACTCCTCTTCCTACAGGACAGATCAATACTTTCTAAGACTTTGCTTCATATTAGGCTTTTTGTTTTCTAACTCAGGATGTGAGGAGTTGTGTTTGTTAATTCTCGTGTAGTATTTTAGGCATACAGATGCATATTAGTTTTACAGATGAACATGTGGAAAGATTTGAAAATAACAAAGGCAATCCCACTTTTAATAAGTGATGCATCTGCATTTATTGCTTGTGTTCAGAATGTTACTTGGAGAGGAACAAGGAGGAGAAGAAAATAAAAAGTCTTTTAAGGAAGTTAATAACAGAATGCAAAATTTACATCTTTGAATTCAAGGATGCAAATAAACACGAAAAGGCCTTAAATGTCACTAAAGAATATTCAACACCTGAAATTTATAAGATTTTCATCTCGCATAGCACTGCCTCCAGAAATGAATCTTATCTAATAAATTCAAGTTAAAGTTTTGGCTGCAAATCCATCACACTTCAGACAGATTCAATACGAGAAAGTGCTGGAGAGAAAAGTAAACAGAAAATGCTCCTCACAGAGTTTATAGCAAATTATTTTAAAACATGTTTAAAAGTAATTGAAAAATCTGTTCATTCATTGACATTAGTAATGAATGCTGAAAGAACATGATGAGATATCTGAAGTTTTTTAGAGAAACAAACAAAAAAAAAGAGCAGGTAACTACTAGGTTCACTGGGAAGAGTTGAAGATACTTATAAAAAAGAGATTAATTCAGCTATCTGAATTTATATATATTTTTAGAGGCTTTTTTGGGAGAATGTTTAGGTTTAAGAGCTCAGCGTAGTTCATTGCACAGGCAGAAAGACAGGAAGGGTAAAATCAGACAGACTTTAAGGTAGGTATTTTGTGCTTGTATTCAGTTAGTCACATATGGAAAAAAGTATAGGTGGTGTCACATTACTTTGTCCAAATAAAAGAAGTAAACAGGTTATACGCAGATAATGGGAAAAAAAAAAAAAAAAAAAAAAAAAAAAAAAAAAAATCTGCTTTAACTGCATTACTAGCTTTTTCTGCACCAAGCTCTAGAAAAACAACCTGTCACTGAGGGAGAGAGAGGACATCCCTCACTAGCAGTAACATCACTTTTCCCTTCCTCTTCCCCTCCCCTTCCCGTAGCCAAATACTGAACAACTCTGACTCTCCATAGCTCCCTTCCTTTTTTTCTTTCTCCTTTCTCCTCTCTTTCTTTGTGATTTTCTGTAGCAGCAAAGGTCTTGCCTCACTTCTGTAACTTATAAGCAGCAAAAGCCGACTTTTTTCCCACTTCTGATAAGGTCATTGCAACATATACAACTGGGATTCTCTAAACAAATACACAGAAAATAACACTTTTGTTTGCTTTGGAGCCTCTGTTAATTGCAGTTTCTGTCCAGCTGTAATGCTTTGTTTACAAAGCCTCTTTTCTGTCCTCTGCCTCCCCTATAAATGCTGTTTTGACATCATGGTCACCAGGTGCCCCACCACCCGTTCCATCAACAGACACTTATGCAGCAGATGGTACAAATGGGTTGGCAATAATTTAGTGCCTCAGCCTTGGATTGCCTTGTCTGGTGCTTGTAATGGTGACTAGACAGGGTTAATGACAGTAGCTGGGAAAGAAATAATAATAGTTTTTTTAAAAAAATACTGTAAGGGTGCATTTTCTAAGAAGCAAATAGGTCTTCCATGAGCTGGATGCTTTGATGAAAATCACTGTTCTTAAAAACCATGATCTATATTCTGTAGGAACAGAGGTTTACTTTAGAAAGGTACCTTCAGCTTAATTGTGTTAACAATGTCAAGACTTCCCTTATCTCCTTTGAACATTATAACACCAATGACACTGTTATTATTATTATCTTCTGCCTTAAATCATAAGACTATGGCTAGTTCATCTGTGATGCTCTAAGGATAGAAAGGAAATAAAGCTAACAATGATTCGTGGTGCCTTTCATTAAACCAACAAATAATTATGTACTACTTACATACTGGGGCAGTGAAAGGAATACTTTTAATTATAACCCAATGGAAAATAATTTTGGACATTTTTTAGTCTCTAGTTTAGTTTTTGCTACAAAATATGATAGCACAACCATTTTTGTTGTTGTTGTTTGTCTTTGTTTGTTGTCGTTGTTGTTTGTTTCTTTTTATTTTATTTTATTTTTTTCCTTTGGTATAAACCAATATAGATGTAGAGGTCAATTCAATGTGAATTACTGCAAAGTTCAGAGGTTTTGGCATGCAAGGTTCCAATATCATCTTGAATAATCTACAGCAAAATGTAGGTCAGTCAAGAGTGAGGAGTCAAAATTTGTTCTTTTACACTGATGCTGGCTTCTTCTTTGTCACATAACTCACTTTAACTATTTTCATCCATTTTGTTGCTTCTAAATTGGAGATAATATTCCTGTCATTACTGTAATGATTAATTAATCACTTCAAGTCACTTGGGATTTGAAAAGGTGTGTGTGTGTATAACTTCACATATACAGTATATAAATAAATATTTCTGTTACATCGTGTGTCAGACATAAAAGATGTCATTCTAGAATCAGCACAGAAATTTTGAGCAAGAAAAAAAGATGTCTTGGGAATTTAGGCTGTCAAATTCAAATGGCAATCTTACTTCCCATCTCCAAATTATCTCTAGATATGAAGTTCTCTCACAATCATTTCCCTCAGAAGACTCAAGAAGCTGAGGTTATTGATATTGAAAAAAATTCATATTGCTGATAAGGAGTTTTTTGTATTCTGATTTGTGGGGTTTTGTCAGACTTTGTATATTATACTGCAGTCTGGGCCATTGAGTGGTGGTACAACTCAGTTCCCGCTATTGCTTCTATATGGGCAAGAAACAGAGAGAGAAATGAAGTGTTATTTTAAGAGAAAAATCAGTATGGATTCATTTGGGTTTCTTCAGCAGCATCGTTAACCTTCAGTACTCTGTACTACCACAAGCAAGAATGGGGAAGTGATCACTAAAAATCTGGTCAGTTGTTCAGAGCTTCTTTTCTGGGATGTCTAATCTGTCTGCATGTGTAATCATTGTAATCATGAGAACTGCAGGAACAAATAATGTAGTTCTAAAAAAAAAAAAAAAAAAAAAAAAAAAAAAAAAAAAAATCACAGATTTATTTTCCGAATAAGAAAAAAATAATAAAATGTGAATAAAAAGTTGCAATTTTAAAAAATGAATTTTAACTTATTAATGGACATAGAAAGCTTTCCTCTTCTATATTCACAATGTGATTGAGTCAAAAAACAGTAATATTTTGTTTCCTACTTCTTCCTTTTAATCTGTAACTACATACACTTTAGTTCAGTGGAAGGAAAAAACAAACTAGAGAGTAAGCCGTGGCATAAATTTCCAGCTCAGTCTCTCATTCTTGCATGATCTTGGGTAAATAATTTAAATCCACTATGGCTCACTTCCCCATCTGTTGATCAAAGGTAACAATATTCCCTTTCCCCTTCTCTTTCCCTGTTACTTTTGTCTAGACTGAATAGAGTCAGTTGAACATTTCCAAGTAAAATACTTTTCTACTAGATTCACCAGAAATGAAAATTTTGAAGAAATGTGTCCATTACACTGAAGTTTTTGACAAGGAAACCAGAAGGATAGAATATACACCCTGATGTCCAGCATTACTCCTTTGGAAAATCAGCTCTGCATGTCCATACATGTCCCAAACCTTTGGGATGAGTCAGTTTTTACAGGTTCACCACTTTTATAGCTGATCGTGTAAGTAAACATGCAGATTAATCATCTTACAGGTTATTCCAAAGCTCCTTCTCTAGATTCCCTTAAATAGCATGGTCTGATTTCCAGTCTTTGTAGAAAACTTCTTGTGTGGGCTTGGACATGTTACTCATTCTCAGAGCCTCTTTGACTTCCCAGCTGCTTTTGTGGTTCTTCCCACTGGCTGGATATTGCACAGACAGGTAAGCTGGTCATTTCCCGCTCTTTCCAGGTCATTTTCCACAGTGATCTGGAGTACCTGTAAACATTTGAGCTTTAAGAAACATTCAATCCTAGTCCAACTTTATAAGCATGGGAGCATCCTTTGCCTTCAAAATATATGTTATTTTTATAAGTCATAGAATCACAGAATGTTTTTTGTTGGAAGGAATCTTAAAGATTATCTGGTTCCAACTCCTCTACCATGGGCAAGGACACATCCCAACAACCCAGGCTGCCAAAAGCCCCATCCAACCTAGCTTTGAACACTTCCAGGTATGGGGAATCCACAGTTCCTCTTGGAAGCATGTGCCAGTGCCTTACCACCCTCACAGTAAAGAATTTCTTGTATATCTAATCCAAATCTACTTTTTAAATTTAAAACCATTCCACCTTGTTCTATCTCTACATCCCCTGAGAAAGAGTCCCTCTCCATCTCTCCTGTAGGCCACCTTTAGGTACTGGAAGGCTGCTGTAAGTTCTCTCTGAAGCCTCCTCTTCTCCAGGCTGAACAATCCCAACTCCCTCAGCCTCCCTTCCTGGGAGAGGTGCTCCACCTCCTTGACCACCTTCATGGCCGTCCTCTGGATCAATTCAAATAGCTCCATATCCTTCTTGTGCTGAGGACCCTGTTACATTCTCCCGTGAAGCAAATAACAATGAATAATGATAACTCTTAGAAATATTTCCTATGTTAATGCAGAGCTATAAATCAGAATCTGGGGAATGTATGGGAACTAGAAACCTGAACAACAACAAAAATAATATCCAAATAGAAAGAATGATTTCACAGACTTTTTAGTTGCAAAACAGTTCTACTTTCAGTGGGGAATTATTTCCAGCCCCACCTCTCCATTCATTCAAAAAAACAAAACAAAACAAAACAACAAAAAACCTTCTAACCTTCTTGACTGGAGATTTAGGTTCAGTTCTTATGGTGTTTTTGAGAAATTACATACAAATTATTATTATTATTTTGGGGAAAAGAAACAAGACTTTAAGATTCAAGAAAAGATGCGTTTTACAAATATCAGTGATAAACAAGTATAAACATTGCTCTGGGTACTTTTTTGTTAAAAGTATATTTTCCAAGAAGAAAAATGTACAGAAGTTTAACAGGGGAAGAGATGAGCATCCTTTGCTTTCATCCTCCTTTTTATGTTTAGTTTGTTTTCCCTGTATCTCAGTGTTTTAAAGGAGGTCTCGAGTCTGTGTATGTGTCTATCTGTATGTAATGACATATTAATAACATCTCAATTAGATATGTATTGTAATGGGCTCATTAGTATAAATAAATGTGATTGGCCTCTGTTTTGCTACAGAACTGAAGTTAATCAGTTAAACTTCAAAGGGCAAACTGAAGGATTATGCTTCACCTCATGGGGAAACAGTCCTTTCTTTGAAGTACCTGTTGGCATCCAGAAAGTTCTGTCAAGTCATCAATACATTTTAACTACCTTAGGGCAGTTTCCTATTTATTTATTTATTTATTTTCTTCTCTGATTCAAAAAGCCTTCCTTTCTCTCATGCAAACAGTCTGATGAGCCCAATGAGATCTGGAACCCCAGCTGATGCCCCAGATACCATCACCACAGCCAGAAATAACCAGTTGTCAAATATTTACTTTCAAATATCCAAATGATATAATTTGGTTCAACATGAGATATAGATGTATAGCTATAAAATAGCTTTAATATTAAGAAGGCTTCCACTCCCAGAATGGGCTTACAGGATGCCCATTCAAGTGCTAACCAGGGTTATCCTCATCAATTCAGAATCAATTTTTCTGCTTATAGAAGTATTTACTTAATTTAATGATTAAATAAAATCTCACAGCTAAATAATACACTTGCCTCTTACTACTACCAGTAGACAACTCAGGCATTCTCTCCTCTGTTTATTCAACAGCAACCCACTGTTATTTGCAAAACAAAAAAGCAACACAGTGAGAACATTGAAATCTTTTTTTTTTTTTTTTTTTTTTTTTTTTTTAAAGCCACACAGACAAAAACAGCCAGTCATTTCTTCCCTGCCAACTGATTATACAGCCATGTTGTTTGAAAGCTTGCATAATTTACATTAGCATGCCTAAGATCTCAGGTGACTATGCCTTTGAGGCCAGCATGATAGCCCCAGTGGACCAAGATTTGATATTCTTCCCAATATCTGACCCTTTTTTCCTTGTTAATTATAGGCAGACTTCCCTGGCCTGGGCCCGGATCTGCACCTGTTTCCCATCTCTGAGCAGCTGCTAATTAGGTTGCAAATGGTGGGGCTGAGCAGAGCTGGCCACACATGCTTGAGCAGTCTATTGATCAGATTGGCATGCCATGCATACAATAATTACTACCTTCTGAACCCACTTCCCACAATAAAAGCTGCTCAGAGAAGCCACGTTGTGTTGAAATAAAAATTGTATCTCATACTGATGATATGTAATGATGTTGCTCCAGTGGAATAAGGGATGGCAGAGGATGGATTTTGGATTCAAAGCAGCCTTCTACAGGAAGAACTAATGAATTTCTTAGGTTATATATATTTAATGTGGAGGCACAACTCCAAATGACCATCTAAAAATATAGTAATATTATGACTTGTTGTTATTTTTTTTTAATGTTTTTCTCTATGTCATGTTTTTATTTATTTATTTATTGGTCCTAGGATTAAGCAACTTTCAAGTCTCATGTTGAGTATGGAGCTGTGAATGAGCCTAAAAATCTTATACAGAAATGATCCGAAAAATTTTATTTGATTCGTGGTACCTTTTGTGCTGAAACTCAAAAGAAGGTAGAGGTGATATGCCAGTATAGATCAGCTAAAGAAATATCTTCTATTTGCTATTTAAAATGAACAGACGATAGCAAAAATGTTTTATCTCATCCTGGCATGTAAGTGTATGTTTCTCTCTCTTGATTATAAATAGCATTAAAACATCCATCTCAGGTGTAGACATATGTTGTCCTGTACACATCTCAGGTTGGATGAGATTATCCCACACAAAAATGGTACAAAAGTAAAACTTATTCTTTTTCAAAAAGAGAAGGTTGTTGATATCATCATCCTGACTGTGGATTAATTAATACTCGTTCCTCACATGGCATTTGTGTCTTTCCAGAGCATTTCAGATTGACCTTTCTTTGTATGTTTATCCATGGTGTGGAATTCAGTTTAAGACAAGTGAATTTAGGTGTCTACATAGCCATATTTATAGACATTAGAGATGCCTAAGCTTCTGCTATAATTAATGAAAATCTAGTAAGTTAGGGGAGGACAGTTCAGCTGACAAGATTCAACTTAGGCAATCATTAGTCATTTAAATATATGAATTTACTGTCATTTGAGATGCAGATTTGAGATTGGAGGCATCTAATGGGATATGGCAAATGCTTTGACAAGGATATATGATTCTTATGCTCTTCTGGAGTAAGAGCTGGAAAACTGGTGAGTATTTCAAACAGCAGTAGATGTGTTTATGTATTTAACTGAATTAACCCATTTTGAACAAATGTTGACTGACTATAATGGGACCTTTGGTGCCTAGGGAAAATCTAGATACCTATGTGAATGTAACTAAACTTAGTTATTTCGTCCGGAGCTGAATACTGATGCATAACCTGTGTCATTGTTCAAATAGTGGTGTTCAGTGCTGAATAAGATGCTCCAATTCTGTGACAATATTCAACAATTTAAGCTAATTTCAGAAACCTAAGATTATATGAATTCCTCCAAAATATATTGGACAGGGAAAATGTGGTATAAAGAAGCTCAGCTGACATGCCTGAACAGGTAAGGAGGGTCACTGCATGTCTGAAAGGGATCCCAAAGGTATCTTAGACTTCTATCTACTGCACCACTCTTCCATCTAGCTGGGATGTGTAATTCCATGTGTTCATAATCATAAATTTCAGGGAATCTTCCATTGAGGTCAGTGAATCATTGTCACTAATGGAATGTATGTCAGGACCTCTTTCTCCATTATTGTAGGTGTTAAATTCAAGAAAGAAAGAAGGAAAAAAAAAAAACTAATATTAAAATAAATAAAAATGATTTTGTCAGCAAGAAAAGGTGCAAGAAGTGGTCTGCAATAGTCTGGGAAACACATGTGTCATTACTTGATTTTGCATCAACTTCCAATGAACAATAATGCACTCATCACCTGCAAACTGGGAGATCTACAACCCAAAGGATTCTTCACCAAAGGAAATACTGCAAAGCATTTTTTTTATATTTTTCTTTTTTTCATACAATGCAGGATAAGTCAGGGATTTTCATAGTCAGAAAATCATGTGAAACTCACCCTATAAATAATTCACTGTGAATTATTTGCTTGTTTTAGGATTAGGTCATATTTCCAGCTGGTGTAAATCCACATCATTCTGTTGGCTTTGGTGAAGCTATGCTGATCTACACCAGCTGAGTAACTGACCCAATGTACTGATGAATAAAATTTAATCAACATAATGAGACAGGATACACTTTCGCGGCCCCCCCCCCCCCCCCAAGGTGACATGCAGTGAAAATAGTATCAAAGCAGTTCAACAGCTCTGCACAATCTTAATATGTCTGTGGATGGTGCAAACTAGATAGAACCCCCTTTGTGCAAGCTAATAGCACACTAAGAAGCTGCAGCAGGTGAAAACACAATAATTGTCTTCCCATTTTTCAGGAAATAATGATCTGAAACAATCGTTGGCAGCTTAACTCTTGTTAGACTGTTGTTTTACAAAATCCAGCATTTCCTCTACTTTGAATTTGTATTAGCAGAAGATGAATCATTGATGCTGCTGGATCTCCTCATTTTTCATATACAGCAGAATGAATTATTTTCATATAGCATGTCATGAGCTTTCTCTGTTTTTACATTTTCCCACTGCAGTTGAATCAAAGTGAATATTTCATAGGGATTCCTTTTTCTGTAGGGTTTGACCATAAATCAGATTTGCTGCAATTTAGCTGCAGAGGTGACCTGTTTTCTCAAAGCTAACATGGAGAGAGGGGGAAAAAAAAAAAATAATAATAATAATAATAAAAAATAACCAATTATTTCCATACATTCATTCCAAAATATCCTTTTAATTACAGAAATGCATTAATGAATATTTTAAAAAATTCAATTAACTTACCTTTTCTCAAATGTTTAAATACATTAAAATGTTGCATAGATTTAGCTTGAACTTTTTGGACAGACTTGGGATATAGTCTGTCTCAAGTCAAGAAAAGAGGAAAGCAGAATAGGTAGTGGGTAAATTTACATCAACACGTGACTGGATATGAGTGGTTATATTATAGTTAAGTGCATAATGAAAGATTTAGAAAACTGTGGTCTTGGCTTTAGGCTTAAAGTAATTAGCAATTTTTGCATATATGAATCAGTGGAGATTCTGAATCTAACTTTAGGGGCATTAAAGTTTTTAATATAATCTCTTAGCTTGTGTTCAGAGGCAATGTAGTAAGGAACACCAAGGGATCTGTAAGTACCTGATTTAATAAAGCAGTACTTGTATCTTTGCACTTCAGTGAATTGATTCTTCTAGGACTGAATCAGATTTGAACACCAAATGTGGAAGTTGACCAAGATTTATTGGCAGAAAATTTCTAGTTATGAGGCCAAAGAGTTTTAGGAAAAATGTTTGAACAGAGAGAAAAATGAGATTAAATGTCAACACACATACTGCTGTTTTTTAAGCAGAGGCTTGAGCAGGTATGAATTGATGGACTGCGATTACTGGGATCTGAACTTGATAACAGATAAAGTTTTTTTCCAATGTTGTATTCTTGGAGACCTTGTCCAATGGGTAGGACAAATAACTATAATTTATAGTTGATCATATTTTTCTTTCTTTCTCAAAGAAGGTGTTCCAAAGTCTTCACTGTCTTAAAATGCACCATTATTATTTATTCTTTGTCTTTTAGGGAGAGTCATCTTCTGTGGTTGATTATTATCCCTTCTTAGGATCAGCTATGAAAATTGAATATAGGAGCTCTTGCGTTAAAAACATTCATGTTTCCGTCTTGGTCTGGAAAACGTGGTCACAGTTATCCAAAGCAATAAGATATTGAGAAACCTTCTGGATAGTTCAGCCACCAATAGAAGACACAAATCCAGCACAAATTATCCTCTGGACTAATAAAATGCCAAAATGTTCTTTTCAAACCTAGAGGTGTTTAACCTTGACACTAAAAAGCAAAATGCTTGGATGGAAGCAGAAAAATTCTACAAACATCCACGCATCTAAACAAGGATCTCTTGACTTAGGTGATCTATCATACACAATGAATAACGAAGCACAAAGATTTGCTGATAATTTGTCTGATTGTGAATAACCCATGAACACACACACACACCGGCAAATAATGTGCTGAGTACAGTTTTTGCAAGAAATTGTTTATACACTTTTTTCTTCCCTCTGATTTTTTTTATTATTCTACTTCACATTCACAGTAGGTAGCACAAACCTGGTCTGTGAGTAAAGTGTAGATGCCTGTTGAGGGATACACATGCCTGTATACTTGAGCTTTTTGCTGTTCCCTTTTTCAGCAATCTTACCTCTGTTTTCAGTTTTATCTTTCCTTTCTTGCATGGCTCTATTCAACATATTTTCTTACCTTTTTATGATTAGATCTGGAAGGTCTAGATAAGCTTGCTTGTTATTAATGAAGAACATTAATAAAAGGTACGTCTTGACTAAATTTTCTTGTTTAATTTTCAGGTGTGGCTGAACAGACTCCAAAACTTATTTGCTTAAGAGTAGTGACATGGAAATGCTACTAAATATCTTTGGAAACATTCAAGTGTGAAATGCTCAGAGAAAGAAAAATAGAACATGTTGTTGTCTGCAAACATTGGTGTAAATACATATTTGGACTTATCTGGGAAAAAAAATAAAAAAAAAATGTAAAGTCAAGCCTTTTAGATTATCCTGGTCATGTGTATCATCAGAGCATACACAACAGGAAATCAACAGGTTTGAAGAAATTGAGGTATAGGTTTAAAAATATGCAAATCTTTCACAAATCTTTTGAAAAATCAGACGAAACTGCTCACAGGTGTTATTTCCTGTGTGACTAAGCTCCCCTTTAAGTCAATAACCAACTCTATTTTACCACCAGGAAAGCTCCCAAGGATATGTTGAGGATTGCTTCACTTGCTTAATGACATCAGAGATTACCTAAGGTGAACCTGTATGGTCATAGTGGTGTGGTATAGGACCTACAGGACACACGTGATCTGCTGGTCTGCATCATGGGGGATAGCATCAGTCATCTCTAATGGCATAGGTGAATATGTATAGGCAACTGAACTAAAACTAACTAAACATATTTTTGAACTAAAATATGAAAAATTTTGAAATTATGAATTATGGGAGCTTAAACATCGATATCTATTTATTCACCCTACACTGAAACACATAAATTTAGGTGTACTATTCTTAAATTTAACCAGAATCTAGGTAACTAGTGTGAATTAGGCACTGAATAGTCAGATGCCTAAACGTGATTATTTAGTGTCATTTGGGATACCCTGAAGTATTCCACGTGGATTTCAGCTGCAACTCTCTAAATCTCAGACTAGCAACCACAAAATGTGCAAGTTATTAAACTGAGACACTAAATTTTAGATGGCTAAAATTAGGTTAGATGAATCCTGCTTTCAGGGCTTCGTGATCCAACTTTTAAATCTTTTACACCCTATTAATCTGACACCTAAAGGCTAAGTCTGGGAATAAAAATTATGCCCTTCATAGACTTTTAAATGCAAGGGATTATTACTTCTCAATAGGAACTAAGGCCTCAGGATTTTTTACATCCTGAAGTCTTGCAAAGGCATTCAATGTATGAGCTTCTGTAAGCATGAAATGTTGCATCTGGACAAAAATTATTTATAATAACTCCAAATTTATTTGAAAGGCATGAGCTTGGTCAATGGATTGGGTGGACAGAATGGGATGTATGATATTTATATATAGGTGGTACTACTTAAAATAGACCATCACCATTTTTGTATCGTTTTAGCAGTATACTTTCAAGGATTAACTTATTCAAACTCTTATCAAGGTCTGATGCTATTTTTCAAAGAATATTTTATTATCTGAAAACTTTCTAGCACCTCCCACTATTTTAGATATCTGCAAAATTTCCATTAAAATAGACTACCTAAATTGAATCTTGAATTACTCCTTTTAGCTCCTGTATTTCCACTTCTAGATTTTGTTATAAAACCAAAGAAAAGTTTAAACAAATAGATAAGAGTGAAGGCACAAACTGCCAGATCCAATAGATTACTTAGAAGTTTTGTCTGAGAAGAATTAAAAATCCCTTCTACTTCTGCTGTTGCTGTAGTGCCATAAAAGCATTCTAGATACATAAAAAGTTAAAATGAATGCCATATCGAAGCTTAGGAAACAATTAAAATCAACACCAGGCCCTTTTCTTGAAGTTCTTGTTACATAAGAAATTTTTAGAAAAAAAACAGTCAATCTCACCTCTGTGCCCAGCAAGATCTTGCACCAGATCATCTTAGAAACTATATTAAGGCACACAGAAAACAAAGAGATGACTGGTGACAGCCAACTTGGCTTCACTAAGAGTAAATTGTACCTGACAAATTTAGTGACCTTCTACAATCTAGTTAAAGTGTTGGTGGATATGGGAAGAACAACTGACATCATCTATCTGGACTTGTGCAAAGCATTTGACACTCTACTCTATGACAACCTTGTGTCTAAATTGGATAGACATAGTTTGGATGGATAGACCACTTGGTGAATAAGAAATTGGCTACACACTCAAAGAGTTGTGGCCAATGGCTTGATGTCCAGGTGTAAAGCAATGATGAGTGGTGTCCCTCAGGGTTCAGTGTTGGGGCCGGTGCTGTTTAACATCTTTATCAGTGACATAGACAGTGGAATCAAATGAACCTTCAGCAAGTCTGCGTTTGACACCAAGCTGGGTGGTATAGCTGACACATGAGGGAAAGGATGCCATCCAGAGGAAGTATGACAGGCTTGAGAGGTGGGCCCGTGAGAACCTTATGGTGTTCAACAAGGCCAAGAGCAAGGTGCTGCACCTCAGCCAGCATCAAAAGAAACATAGCTAACAGGTCAGTGGAGGGATTGTCCCCATCTACTCCACTGATGTGAGACTACACCTGGAGCGCTATTTAGCTCTGGAGCCCAAAGCTTAATAAGGAACTATTGGAGCACGTCCAGAGGAAGCTACGAGGGTGATCAGAGGGCTGGAGCATCTCTGCTCTGAAGGGATTCTGAGAGAGTTGTGGTTGTTCTGTCCAGAGAAGAGAACGCACTGGGGAGAACTCTCTGCAGCCTTTCACTACCTAACAGGGGCCTACAAGAAAGCTGAAGAAGGACTCTTTATCAGTGACTGCAGTGATAGGATAAGGGCTTAAAACTAAATGGCTTAAAACTAAAAGAAAGCATGTTTAGATTAGATATTTGGAAGAAGTTCTGTACTATGAGGCAGTGAGGCACTGGAACAGGTTGCCCAGAGAAGCTGTGGATGCCCCATCCCAGGAAGTGTTTAAGGCCAGGTTGGATGGGGTTTTGAACAACTTGGTCTACTGGGAGGTCCCTGCCCATGGCAGGGGGATTGGAACTAGATGATCTTTAAGGTCCCTTCCAGCCCTAACCATTCTATGATTCTAAGATTCTATGATTCTGTGATTCTATGAAGATGGTGGTCAATGTTGTGTTTTCTAATATTCCCTTGGCAATATATTCCATTTTATTTATCCATCTTGAAAATGGAACTACAGTGTTTCTTCTTTGTATAGATGAAATTCTGTTACAGTGAAAAAAGTTATAGGACTTTGAAATGGGACACAGAAAAGATGGGATGAGACAATTTGCCAAACAAACCAGAGCTGAAGATCTTGAAAAGATATTTTCAAACAAATGACTCAAAGTTTAATTTTTTCTAATAGTTTTCTAATTATTGGAAAACAGGATAAAGAAGTTTAGGCTGTCTCAAGGCTTTGAATTTATGCATCCTATCTTCTTGGGTCCTTCTGACTTTGAATGTATGTGATCCCCCCAAAGGGGTCACATACTCACAAAGCTCAAATATTATTTTCTGAAATCCAGAGGATACCAGTCACAAGTACTCTTCTCTTTGGGCTTACTGGACATTATATAACTCTCCTTAGTGTTACCAAGAGCTATATGCTCTGTGCATTAATATTTCATCCATTTCCTCTTTCTTTTCTTTAGAAATGAATTTTTAGAAGTTTTACATAGTGGTATTAAGGAGAGACTGGTTATCACACAGGACTCCTGGATCTTCAATTCACCAAAACATAGGCAATTTTTACCACCTGTAATGTGGATAAAAAGGTAGAAGATTGAATTTCCAGCTAAAACACAAGCAAGGATTTAGAGTAACTTGATTGCATTTCTAGTTCAAAATAACCAATATGACCAAATGCAAATTAATCCCATCTTGTTTTGTATCAATAAATAAATGAATCAATGAAGGGATGCAAGACACGGACTCCTGATGGCTCTTGAACAGAAGGCCTTTATTGCTATTTTTCACTCCTACATATACTTTCCCCGTAGCCCCACATGCTGTCCACGCGCCCGAATCTGACATACAATTGGTCAGAGACCCTCAGACACGGACCTTGAGCCAGGCAGCAATTGGCCAACACCCAAAGCTCATCCTTATCACTGTAGCCAATTTTCTTTATCTCAACCTTGCTCAAGTTTTTGTTTTTTGCCGCTTGCTTCCTCATTATCTCTAATTCAGGGACGTGTGAAACAGCGCGAAGCCACCTGCAAATTCTTTTCCCACAAATCAAGGCTATTTTTTTTTTTTTTTTATCCTTTCTACTTAGACTTGGTGATTAAAATCAAGTCTAGGATTGACATCTAATTTCCACCAATATTAAAAAGGACCTGAATGTGCCATATAGCCAAAAGAAAAAAGTGTGCAACTAAGAATGCCTGAAGAGGAGGGTCTTCTCTGCCTTACTGAGGTGTTTAATCTGAACAAGGAGATAAAAGATAAGGCAAATCTCTTTAGCAAGAAAGTGGTCATACAATATATAAGTGCTAAGGCTAAATAAACAATAATATATATATATTAAAATCTTAAGCCACTATTTGATTTTTTTTTAATTTTTATTTTTTGCATTGTTTGCACTATCAGGTATAGACACATGTCCACTTGACAATTTTTTCTAAGTGTAAGCTGTAACTGTTTACTCTTCTGTTTCCAAACATAGACTAGAAGGCTACGGGGTTAAGACTCAGGAGACCTGATGTGTTTCATGGCCAATCCACCGCACACCTATCAGGACACTATCTTCTGGTTTTGTGTCACTCTTCACACTCTCCCAAAAATTCAAATGTAAAATCCTGTATTCTAAGAATTTAATGTTTTAAATTATCAAAGATTATTCATGTCAGTTTATCCCATATTTGAATGCTTTCTTCTACAAGCAATGGTAGAGAAAGCATTCTCCTGCTACAGTTCTTTCTTGAGTAAGTATTACTTCTTTCAGCACCCAACATCATTTATGTCACCTCTCTTCTCACTTCAGTGTCACTTAAGAGAGTCTTAGTCTTCTGACTTGGTGCCTTCTCTTCTTTTAACACCAGATCCATTTAGCTCCTCTGTCCTCCTTTTCAGTGTGACCATATCACAAGAAGAGGACATTAAGAGGAAGATAGATAGCTTCTCTATGGCCTTGCTGGACTCCTTGGTCCTTGGTCCTAATTGGATAGCCAAAAAAATAAATAAAAAATGTACAGTTGAGAAGTGACCCAATGCATCATCATAGAATCAGGAAAAGATGAAATGAAAATTGCAACTAATCCATTTCCATGAGAATAAAATTGACTGATGTTTTCCTAATTTATTATTAAGTATCTTCAGTGATAGGTCCTTGATAACGAAATAGCTTATCTATTCCAAAACAAGTTTTTCTTAAAATTTTGTTGTTTTCTTACACACCAGACTTATCCTTAGAAGGGAATAAGAATTCCTGACATGACATCATGCCTCCAAAAAGCAGCCTCAGTGTTGCCATGTTTAAGTGAGGATCCTTAGAAGATTCTATTGATTAAAAAATACTATTTTATTTTCCTACTTAAAGAAAAGAGTTATCAGGGTACAATATCTAGAATTCATTAGTGATAGCTGTACTCGTCTGGAACAGGATTCAGTGTAAAATAAAGGACACAATTAGGTTCAACTAAATCATATGGCTCAAGTATCATCACCCAAAGCTCCTTTATGCTCAAGAGGAAAAAAAATAGATGCTTCTACTTGTAACTCATATGATCCTCCTTGCATTTATATATTTTTTCATTTGTTCTAAGATGAGATGAAGCACCTTCTAGAGACAAAAACAAAAACAGAAATAAATAACAGCACTGTGACTTCTTTGCAATCTCTGCTGCTAAACTGCAGACTAAGAGAGGGTGTATTTCTGAAGTTACCTAAGAAAACCTTGCTTCCAAGACATTAAATTCTACTCAGCACCATTCTGAAGTTAAAGAATGAAGATTCTGTCTTCTGATTACAACATTTAAATTCCAAATCCAGGAGTTCCAGTGCTTTCTAAGATATATAATGTACAAAATCCCTCCAGCTTTTCTCTCATATTTCTATTTTATTGCTATAACCACAAAGAATACTCTGCATTCCTGTCATCTGTAGTTAAGATACAGGTCTCTGCATTTTCTTCCCAATTACTTTACTTTCTCCATTCTCCCCTGATTTGAGTAATCCACTTAGTTTCACCTACCCTTCACTGCAAGGAATCTTGGTATTATTTTATACAGTACTTTATTGTAATTTTAACTCTACTATAATATCATTATAGTGCCTGAAATATGTCCTCTATGCTGTTTGGCATTTGGGAAAAAAAAAAAAAAAAAAAAAAGTCTGAAAAAGTCTGTCACAATTCTGAATACAGGCTGAGGCCTGTATTCAGAAGACTGAAGTCCAAGTCTTCTTGGTCTTAAAAAAAATAAATAAATAAATAAATAAAAAAATTAAAAAAATCATTAAGGGGTATTAAGAGGTACATTTTTAAAGAATGAAAATATCTTATTAAGATATTATTTTATTATTAATTACTTTCTCAATCATTTCATTTAGACTACTGCATTATATTAAGATACTAAGTATTTATCATGTATTTTATTTTGTGATAAAAATGATCTGCATTACTAACATGCAGTATTTAAACAGTGTAAACATATTTATTTTTAAATAGATGAGAACAGACTGATAATGGAAAAGAAATAGATATCACAGAATCATAGAATGGTTAAGGTTGGAAGGGACTTCTGGAGGTCATCTGGTCCAACCCCCTGCTCAAACAGGTTCACCTACAGCTGCTTGTCCATGACTATGTCCAAGGGGCTTTTGAAGATCTTGAAGAAGGGAAAATCCAGCACCTCTCTAAGCAACCTGTGCCAGGTCACCATCACCTTGCACAGTAAAAAAGAGTTTCCTAATGTTCAAAAAGAAACTTCTGTGTTCCAGTTTGTCCCTTGTCTGGGGGCTGGGCACCACTGAAAAGAGCCTGACTCTTCCCATATATACATGACTCTTTCTCCATATACTCCTTCCCCCTTCTCCTACTGTCCTTTTTATCAGCACTCAAGATTTCAATATTAGATAAGTATAGGTTTTGGAATGAAAAAAAGTGATATTCCGTTTGTTGTTCAGACCTATTCCACCTGTCAGAGAGACTTTATTATGACCCTTTAGTCCATGACTGAAAGCTACAGAAATAAAGCATAAAAAGACAGTGTTTTCCTTAAACATTCACTGAATACCTGAGTTCAACTGGTTAGAAATCTATACTGTGGCTGAACTCAGGATATTCTATGATTCTATGATGATTCTTTAATTCTATAAACTGGCAGTTTACTCTATGGAAGCAACTTTAATAAAAAACTCCTTACTGTTCCAGAAAGTCCTGAGTTGGAAGAGATCCACAAAGATCATGGAGTCCAACTCCTGGCTCCACACAGGACCACTCAAAAAACAAACCCTGTATCTGAGAACATTGTACAAATGCTTCCTGAACTCCAGCAGGCTCAGTGCTATGACCGCTGCCCTGGTGAGCCTGTCCCTGTGCCCGACCACCTCCGGGTGCAGAACCTTTCCCTAACCCGCAGCCTGACCCTCCCCTGTCCCAGCTCTGTGCCATTCCCTCAGGTCCTGTTGCTGTCCCCAGAGAGGAGAGCTCAGCACCTGCCCTTCCGCTCCCCTCATGAGGGAGCTGCAGGCTGTCATGAGGCCTCCCCTCGGCATGCCCTGCTTTGGGCTGAACAAACCAAGGCACCTCAGCAGTTCCTCACATGCCTTCCCCTCCAGACCCTTCACCACCTTTGTAGCCTTCCTTTGGATGACTTCTAGTTTTGCTTTGGAATCTGTAAATCTAGATTCTCTTACAACACCTGTTACAGGTAGAACCACCCTGCAAGAGAACAAGAACCATCAGTACTGTGATGAACCATGAGCCTACTGACAGCTTAAGTTGGGAATTCAGGTAAACCTAGGGGGAAAAAAAGGGGGGGAGGAGGGGACAACTGTATTACCAATAATCTTCATTAACAATCACTTTGTACAGAAAAAAAAAATAAATAAATAAAATAAATAAATAAATAAATAAAAGCCTTGAAAGTAACATTATTTGGTTATATGAAAAATAAATAAATAAATAAATAAATCTAAAACTCATAATGAAGTCTCACTGACTTCACCAAGTCCTCTTTTATACCTAATGCCTGTACATTAAAATACATATTATTCATAAAATGTCACATAAACATATGTAAATATTGATTATATTCTCTCTGGGTTTCTGTATCTACCTCATTACAGAATTCTGTCAGATACTTCCAAGGCAATAAATGATGATTAGGACCTACCACATGTAGGTTGTTCTCATTGTCTCCTGAGAAAGAAACATCTGAGCAGAAAAGTGTCCAGTTTCTGATAGATTTTTACTTTATATATATACATATTATTATTTTTTTTTCAACCTGCACACTACTTTGAACGTAATACAGTCTCATTTCAACCAAATGTTTTATAAAAGATATTTGGGGGACATTCTGGAGCACACTCACTTCACAGAATCACAGAGAATCACAGAATTTCTAGGTTGGAAGAGACCTCAAGATCATCGAGTCCAACCTCTGACCTAACACTAACAGTCCCCACTAAACCATATCCCTAAGCTCTATATCTAAACGTCTTTTAAAGACCTCCAGGGATGGTGACTCCACCACTTCCCTGGGCAGCGCGTTCCAATGTCTAACAACCCTTTCGGTAAAGAAGTTCTTCCTAAGATCCAACCTAAAATTCCCCTGGCGCAACTTAAGCCCATTCCCCCTCGTCCTGTCACCAGGCACGTGGGAGAACAGACCAACCCCCACCTCGCTACAGCCTCCTTTGAGGTACCTGTAGAGAGCGATAAGGTCACCCCTGAGCCTCCTTTTCTCCAGGCTGAACAATCCCAGCTCCCTCAGCCGCTCCTCGTAGGGCTTGTTCTCCAGGCCCCTCACCAGCTTCGTCGCTCTTCTCTGAACTCGCTCAAGCACCTCGATGTCCTTCTTGTAGCGAGGGGCCCAAAACTGAACACAGTATTCGAGGTGCGGCCTCACCAGAGCCGAGTACAGGGGGACAATCACCTCCCTAGCCCTGCTGGTCACACTGTTTCTTATACAGGCCAGGATGCTGTTGGCCTTCATGGCCACCTGAGCACACTGCTGGCTCATATTCAGCCGACTATCAACCATCACTCCCAGGTCCTTCTCTGCCTGGCAGCTCTCCAACCACTCATCTCCCAGCCTGTAGCTCTGCTTGGGGTTATTGTGGCCCAGGTGGAGGACCCGGCACTTGGCCTTGTTGAACTTCATGCAGTTGACCTCAGCTCATCGGTGCAGCCTATCCAGATCCTCCTGCAGAGTCTTCCTACCCTCGAGCAGATCGACACACGCACCTAACTTGGTGTCATCTGCAAACTTACTGAGGGTAAACTTCATTTATTATGGTCAGTAGTTACATGTGGCATTAGAGTTGTGCTAATTACCAATGTGAAATGCTTTCTTCCTCAGTATTCCTGGATTTCAAGTCATGCTGTAAGGCAGGTATATGGCACAGAAGAGAAGCCAAGGAACTAAACTTGGGAGTGCTTTCTATTTTGTCCATGCTGTGAAGCAAACACCCTTCTGCAGGACTGCCATAAGGGTTTTCTTCCAGCCAGAAACTCCATACAATCATATCAAGCATGTAATGTCCAGATCTGTAGAGACACTTCTGCAGTACTAGGATGTAAATATGGGAGGTGCAGCTTCAGAGGAGCAGAAGCTCTCATCCACTATCTAAGACTTGAGTGGCCTGTGTTGTTTGCTTTAGCATAGCTCTTAGAAACATCTCTGTACTAGAGTGCTGTGCTGTTATGGACAATAGGATTGTCTCTATCTTCATAAAAGAGTCCTGGTTTTAGCCAGAAAAAGTCTAAATCAGTCATCAAAGTTCATTGCAAAGGAGAAAGAAAGGGTTTTTAAGAGTGTGATTCATCCTATCCTAATAGTAATATCTAGAGTGAATTGTCTCTGGAGGTGCCTGTCTCTCTCTTGACTGCAGAAAAAGTCAAGATGACTGACTGATTTAGAATAGATGCTTAACTTTTAGACAATTACATTTAGATAAGATGACTGCCACCTAAATTTAGCTGCCCTAACTCAAAGCCTTGTTATATATGCAGAAAAGACCAATAAAGGAAGTAAAAAGTTTCATTTCACAGGCTGGGAAATATGTGGTAAAGAGGATAGCATTTCCACAAGCACTTCAGTGACATGGGAACCCAAATCTCAGAATATTTCTTAAATTCTTGCAAAAATTGAGTTAGTAAGATCAAATGACTTGCAGAAAATCACACACAAAGTCCATGTATAAGCAGGAACTGAAGCTGTCCCCCAGAGTTCCAAGCCACTGCTCAAACACAACTCCATCCAACCTTCCTTCGTCAGCCTCATGACCTGACTAAACATTTCTTTAAGGGTCCTTCTCTTTTCTTTCTAAAGGAAAATCTGTGCAGGTCTCTGAAGTTAAGCAACTTTCTTCTGTTTTACACATTTAAATTAAAATCTATTTAAGAAAAAAACTACAAGACATAGTGCAATTTTAAACTCATTTGGCAAACTGATTCTGTCAAGAAAGCTTAGTTTCATTCTGTTTGCTTGCAACAGCTTTTTTTTTTTTTTTTTTTTTTTTTTTTTTTTCCATAACTCTGCTGTTCTTGTTCTTTTAATACATTTGGGAGGCCTGTCAAGGCCTATCCACTCTCTAAATAGCTTTGCAGATTAAATTTTTAACTCTACTCTCTTCATGCAGATGTATATTTCTGACAAAGAATTGCACTGACATGTCATCTCCCATCTTTCTCACGAGAAGAAATAGCTACGTGCCAGTACTGCTCGAAATTCTGACTCTCCCCATCAAACAATAAAATAAAATAATTATAATTATAAAACCCTGCATCAAGAAAACCTACTTCTTCATCTGAGCCTTCGCTACACTAATTTCACTTGTCATAGCAGTTTGGGGCTTTTTTTATTCTTCACCTTCAGCAACACCAGTAACCAACTAATGAGAAACTGGGGAATATGGGAGATAAGAAAATGGGTACTATTGATGTTGTTCCTACTCCAGACACTCCTGAATTTCTAACCAAAAGCAGTACAGTACACCCAATCTAACCTTCAACTTTTATTTTTGCTTGGAATTATTTTTATATACTTTTTTTTAATTGAATACCAATAAAATACAGCTCCACTGCAGAAACTGCCTGGGAGTAACTAGTTAAAGACCTTTAAATAACAGTTGTTTCCTAGAAGGGGCAGTAGGAAGTAAGGAAGAGACAAATCACATACAGTGTACAGGATCCGTCCCTGGGTTAGGTATGTAAATTAAATGGGTTGTATGGTTTGTCATCTTAGGTTCAGTTTCCTTCTCCCCACAGAATCAACTGCACGTAAATAGGTCGTTGCTTATGCATAAGTCATTGCTTATGAATTCTTATTATCAAACACTTCTTTTGGACTTGAGATGTTTTTCTGAGACAAATATAGAGCATGAATGGTTGAACATGGAAGAAAAAATACTGGTAAAGATAATGGGAGATCTCTGGGGTAACTCTGCAGTATCTAGTACAAATGCCCATTAAAGAGTCTGAGCACTTATGGTCATAAAAACTTATTCTTGGTGTGGAAAAATCAACAGGAATACTTCATGATCAAGACTATTAAAAAATAAAGGAGGTTGCACTTTCCAGGAGCTGTTATAAAAGATAGTAGTTACTCTGAAAGCAACTGGAAAACGCCAGGTTTTCTCAGCTGAGGGTATTTTCGCATTTCTGTGCAGTGCTGGGGACAGGAACTAAGCAGAGCACTTCCTCTTCTCATAATATTATCATGTGCTTGGTTTGAGTCTCCCATTCAGAGTTTTAGATTAAAATTTATTCTTATAAGTGTGATGCTAAGACATTTTTTCCACAGGTCACGCTACAGAAAAATTTCATTTTTCATTTTATTTTATTCTATTTTATATACTTTGCAGGCAGAAAGAAAGTGTCTTATTCATGCACAGGGCTTGCCATGATTCCTAGGATTATCATGTAATTTTAATGTACAAATTCCCTAGTATTGTAGGGATATTGGCCTTTGGTAACTTTTGTTCTCTCCCCTGCTTTCTTTGTCATATTACAGCTGAAAATTTTAGTCATGCACAGCAATCCATGTAGCACATACCTCCTATTTGCTCACTGCCTCCTATGAGGCAGTGTCTTGTGGCCAACACCTTATGCTAGGGTGCATAGCTGACATTTATGGCTTCTTCTAGATGAGGCATCTATTGTCTATTGTATGGTTGCCCATTTCTTTAGGAGATGAAGCATCTGCTCCCTTGCAGTCCAATATTCTGAGCTGGTTTACTCTGAACTCAATAGGAGCAAGATTTTGTCACAGAATTGGAATGGGTTAATAATAATACAATAATAGATTTAGAAGCAATTTGATTTTTTTTTTTTTTTCTTGAAGTACGCTGCCATATTTTCATTTTTCATTTTAGAAATGTTCTGCAGATCCTATCAAGAACTTTAACATGCTACCACCTTTATTTCTTTTCACCCTGGACAGAAATAGATTGACAATTTCCTGTTGAATGAAATGACACTTGCTCAGGCCTTGCTCTCAGAAGAATAAATAAATAAATAAATAAATAAATAAATAAGTGGGGGAGAAATTCCCATAACTTAGGAACACAGTTGAACTTCAAACAACATGGCTATTCGACACCTGTCAAAAAGAAAAACCCCATTACTTCTTTATAGGTAGAAATTGAGCTAAAATGAGAGGGAAAAAAAACGCCAACAACAACAATAACAACAACAACAACAAAAAACCCTCAGGGTTGTGAGTTATGATAACTACATATTTTTTGAAGCTCTGGATTTCAATGATTCAAATAACTCACTCAGTAACTCTGAGGGATAACAAGAAACTGGGACAAGATACTTCACTTTGGATTGTCACCCGCCCAGTTGCTCAACCTGACTTCAGGTGATTCTTTTTGAAGTAGTGGAGTTCATTACTCCACTGATTACTGTGTCTGACCATTTATTAGAAATTAGTAAAGTCTTTCTGCCTGGAAACAGGAGTTGTATATTTTTTTCAGACACAAGTGCAAGTATTTATTAGCTTTGTACTGGATTTTGTATGGAAAGTACTTCTTGTGTGTGTGTGCTATTGACTTCACTTCAATACATGAAAGATGTTAATAATCACAGAAAAAAAGTTTTAAAACAGTGAAAAAAAAATAAAATCTTTTTTTTTCCAGTCTCGTGAAATGTGAAAACTACATATTTTTGATTGTTCAAACTGACTCAAGAATCTGTGTTAAATATGTGATGCTTTTAATATTGGATCACTGACAGGAGGAATATTGAAATATATAGCACATGCACAAACCCAGAACAGTCCAGAGCCAATTAGGAAGTGTTGTTTATTAGTGGCCAGTCAGTCTGCATTGTTCTGCAGTGGTTCCCAGTCCTTTGTTTAACCTCTGAAATTTACTGAAATGCATTGTGATTTGATGTGTGGTCGAGTGGTCGAAGAGGGAGGCTGAAGTAAACAAGGCTTTCAGTAGCAGAGCTTCTGAGCCAGTTGTGATGGAAAAGAGAATGAAAGGTCTGAAAGAACTGACTTAAAAGGTGTTATTAGTAATTGATTTTTTTTTTATTTATTTTTCAGTTGTTTTTTTTTTTTTTTTTCCCGATTCATCTGCTGCTACGAAGCAGGTGAAAAATCGAAACCACAACTAAAAAGTGAACTTGATTATTTGTTGAGAAAGTGTTACATTTGAAAAAGCATCCAAATCTATTTTGGTTTTATTCACATCTTCCTTAAGGAATTCCAGTAGAGAGCATAAGGTCTGTCAGAAAAATATTTTAAAGGAATAAATCTATCAGCAACAAAATAGTTACAATATTAGAAAAGAAAATATATTTGTAAAATACCATAACATTTCTCATCTTCTATAACCATTTGCGTACAAGAAACTTCAGTTCCCCATAATGGCTGACAATACTTAAAGCACTAAAAGCAGGTTATTTCCATTATTTCTCTAATTTCTGGAAGTCCTGGAGGGTTCATAGTTCATGCTATGGGAAGGCTGGAAGTTCAAATGATCCAGTAGATTAGTTGTGCTCAGCACCGTCAGGTTCACACACAGAAATCACTGCCTGCAAATCTAATACCTTAAATAAAAATACCTTGCTAAAAAGAAAAGGGTGAAATCCTAGCCTTTGGAAAACTGGAGGTACCACTGTGTCATGAGAGGACACTTGAATGACATAGGAGGTCTAAGAGTGGAAAGGTCTCATATTAACATGGGGATTTCAGGGCACAACTTGCTGATTTATTTACTGAGGAGCTAATTTTAACTTTTCTGAGTGAAGTCGTTATTACTGCCAGAGGAGAAAATCCAGGTAGTTTTTTTTTGTTGTTTTTTTTTTTTTTTTTTTAAAGAGGAGCTGTCAGTTCACCTTTGCAAGAGTTGCAGTCGCTGTTATGCCACCTCTTCTGAAAGGTTTAAGCCTGGTACTTGATGGCAAAGCAGATCTGCACACACAAACAGATGGACATTTCACTTTGCCTATGTTAGTTATGCTCTTTATGGCATTTGTAAATTAAGGCACAGAATGATACAGAAGAATAATAAACAAAAATGTTGTTACATTTGACATGTTCCCTACACCCATTTGTCTCTGCCTTGATCTGTTCCTCTTTGAACCTGTTCTAAGTCAGACTACCTTGTTCCATGTTATTTCCCTTCATACAAATATCATTTTCAATTTATCTTGACCATAGTAATTAAATATTTTCTCAAATAAAAGTATATTATTGTTTCTACCATGACCTTCTTCATCTGTGCAAGTGTTTTAGACAAGAAATCTTCTACTCCCTTTTTGGTGCAAACTTGACCTCTGTTGTCTTAGTTGGAAAATGCACTTGATTTCTAAGAAGAGCTTTTCAAAATGTAACACTGTTGATTTGTTGGATAATGAAATCCAAATTGTTCCACAAAAAAAGGTGCAATTATACAGCGTGTAATACACAAATAAATTGACTTAATGTTACATTATAATGAAAACTGTGCAAAATCCTCTACACAAGCACAATAAAATAATAAAAAGTAATAGAACAGGTAATAGATGTAAAATAAATGCTAAAAAAGTAGTTCAAATCATTTTCATACCAGTCAAAAGATACTGAGAAGGGCGCATCCAATCACAATAAAACACCAGAATGAAACACTTCTAAATAGTAATATAAATTTTTGTGGACACTTCATGTCCCATGATGTGGAATTGACATATAGTTTGATTTTCTTTTTCCTAATGTAAGCCACAGTTTTACAGTCCTAGTGAAAACATTTTATTGCTGGGGATGTATTAGACATGGTTCATTTCCCTTCTCAGTATGGCTTTAATTTTCCACATCCATGGCTTGACACAGACCCAAACACCAGAAGATGGTTGTCTGCTATAAACTGTTTGGTTTTCTTTGATTGCTTTACAATTTAATCTATAGTTCATTCCATTAACCCTTTCCATTTTAATGCCACAAAAGTCTTCCCCCTCTCCTTAATGTAAAGATAAACTTCCCCTGAAACATTTATGCTCCAATGTCCAGAGGATTACAAAGAGAATGGGAAGGAGAGTGGTACTGGGGGTTTGAACAGTCTCCTTACTTAACTTTTCTGTGGCCATATGTAGTTGGTGAAATAATTGAATGCAACACGGCAACAGGGTTTTCCCTTCTGTTTTCATAATACATTCATAATTATTCATTCATTTAGTTTGGTCATATTCATACCAATGTGCAGAGCCAAGAAAGTGCCACTGTCATTCTAACTTTCTCCTCAATCCCTGCTCTTCAGGGGGAAAAAGAAAAAAAAGAAAAACCCAACTTTCCCGTCTGCAGTGTTGTCACATCCGATATCCAGTTCCTTCCGGCAGAGAAAGTGTATCTGGGAGGGTCACCAGATCAGCCTGTGCCTCGGGGCTCCTCGCCTAAAGTACAAAAGACTCGACTCAACTCACGTTAGTCATCTAGGTGGCCTATCGGTGGTGACGGACTGCCAGCTCGGTCTGTGGGCTAGCCGTGATAACTGCCTTGAAATGCTAAGTGCTTAATTAAGGACCTTTCATATCAGTTATTGAGGGCTCCATCTCCCATAGCCCAGGGCATTGTACTTTACAGAGGACTCCCCAGAGCCACAGCCAACTTTATTGCAGTGACAAGTTAAAAAAAAAAAAAAAAAAAAAAAAAAAAAAAAAGAAAGAAAGAAAAGAAACAAGTGGTTTTAATCCTCTTGCAAGCTCCCAAAATCTAAATACAAGCAGACAGCTGAGCTGACATCATGATCTCCCTACTAAAAATATATTTTTTTACTGTTTATGAGAATATTGCCTGCTTGCATTTTGGGTAAGGTACAGAGTCATCCCTGACAAGATGATCAGACCACTTGTGTTAACCCACGGTGATATCTTGCAATGTGTATCTTTTCATTTCTCTTAGAATGCTTAGTCCCAGCTAAAGAGATATGTTTATTTAACAGCAGGGAAAAAAAAAAAAAAAAAAAAAAAAAAAAAAAAA
>CM021767.1:114412797-114457981 GCA_011076525.1 Nettapus auritus
AAAAAAAAAAAAAAAAAAAAAAAAAAAAAAAAAAAAAAGGAAAAACAAAACAGATGTCTGTAGCTAAACCTTGTATTATTAATATTTGCTTTTCATAAACATCAGATCTACTTCTGTCAGGGAAGGGAAGAAATATTTCACAACTATCTAAATAGCTGAGGATAGGAAAGAAATACCTTTTGTTTCTGTCTGAAGTAGAAAAACAGTGTGAAAATAATTAGCTCTACTTTTGATTACTTGTGAGGATATCTATCAGCAGTAGCTCCACTGAAGTCATTAAAGTTACATCGCTGCAAATACGCCATAAGGACAATCAGAGTCAGATCCAAAGCCCTTATTCAGGGGGTTTATAGATAAGATAAATAAAAAGAGTACATTTCTTAATGTCTACCAATTTCCTACCAGTATCACTCTTAATTTACAACAGTGTAGAAGTTAAGAATCAGGACAAAGGACAAAATGTTGCTTCCAATTCTTTCAGTGTCAATTCAAAGGACAACCTGTCATGTAGTCCTGGTTGAATGTTCAACAAAAGCCAACTAAATCAATCATAATAAGAGGGCTATTTACAATCTTAATAACTGCCACCACAGTGTAGCCTGGGACAAGGGCTGAGTGAAAAAAACAAAACACTTAAATCCTGAATCTGCTAAGGGAAGATCTGCTAACCTAAGATCTGCTTGGGAAAAGACCCTGAAAGTCAAACTTCACTTTGCAGAAACATTCATGAGCCTGCAGCTGGGCTGGTCCAGTGATAAATTCTGGACAGAACCTCATGCAAATATTCAAAGGCACATACTGCTCCCACGTCCCATCTGAGAATGTGTATGTTGCCATCATCCCCAGCAAGCTTATCTGCTAAGCCAAGCAGGTACAAACAGCAAAACAACCATATCAAAACCTCCAGCAGACATGGGATGACAATTGTTTTCATATCTTTTCTCCAATATCCTTTCTCTCTCTCTCTCCTTTTTTTTTTTTTTTTTTTAAATCAACTAGATGTACCTCTAGTTCTTCATCTTCTGCACCTGTTTACTTGCCAGCTGAAGGGCAATCAGTGACTGTCTAAAAGCCATACTTAAAAAGCAAATGACAAGTAATAAAAGAAAAATAGTTCTTAAACTTAACTAGAGTAATGCATTATCAAAACATTTGCATATTAATTTGAGAGTTACAGAATCTTTTCCTTGGTCTGTATATGTACTATAAAACTTATTTATGTTAATCACCTTGTTTATATGTTATATTTAAATTTAAATATGTTATACTAAATACACTGAATATAGATTACAATTGGTATTCTGTACTGTATATATTTTTTGAGTATACTAAATTTAAAAGTAGTATACACAGTTTCTAATGTGTCATAAAGAGTTGGTGAATAGTAATAAACAAGCAAACAATAAATAAATAAATAAAAAGACTAAACTTATCATCCTGGATCTTCCACAGTTTCCCAGCGAGACTTTAGGCAGGATTTAGCCAAGACCAGTATTATCTGAGATACACATTGCTTACTGCATCTAGGAGAGATGCAGCACTTTTGTTCATATGAAATATTCTCACACTCCTTCTACACTTCACAGTCTTCAAATAAAAGAGAAAAGATTAAACCTATTGCTTGCTCATCGTGGTGAGATCCTTTGAAATGAAAAAAACTGTATAAATGGAAGATGTGATTGCTTCCTTATCTGAATTTGTAATTAAAGTCACTTCTGTTTCAAGGCAGAAATCAGGGATCCTTCTCCTTGTGTACAGTTTTTCATGCCTAATTTAACAGATTATATTTCTCCCACATCCTGTGACAGTTAAATAAGCAGACATAGGAAATATCTTTAAAATCATTTAAGGTTCTCCATTAAGGAAAAAAAAAAAAAAAAAAAAAAAAAAAAAAAAAAAGAAGAAAGAAAGAAAGAGTATGACATACTTAAACACACAATATACACCCAGAAAAATTGAATTTTATGGCCATTGTTTAATTTCTGAGACCAGGTCACCAGTAAAATTATTGATAATTCAGAGCCTGAGCATCTGTTCTCACTCAACAGTGTGATACTGACAATTATTAACTACAAAACTGTTCGGTGGGTAAGAGTAAATAAGCTATCACCATGGAGCTGCACGCGCGAGTGGCATTCCTCCGGACCATATTTTACTATAGCAAGCTCCACCTGATGACAGCTACAATCAACAGTGGCTCCAGGCAGCTGCTTTGCTGCAGGCCACATTCAATTATGTCGCCCTGCATTAGTCCCTGGCGAAGCTGTCACCTTCCAGCCTGTGAAGTGATAGCATGAAGAGTCTCCTGAAGTCTCTGCAGTTCTGCCTTCAGTGAGGGGAGTAAGGGAAGCAACATGAAAAAAGACCATTAGCACTATGACTGCTTGCAGAATTCATTTTGCTCATGGAAGGGGGGTGGGGGTGCAGGGCAAGTAGCTGAGCTAGATTCAGAAAAGTTGTCTGGTGTTGGATATATGCAATTTTTTATTTTATTTTATTTTACTTTTTAACTTACAAGTTAAGGGTAAGAGCAGAAGTTCCCTACCCTTGATTTTCAGTTACTTAGCCTTCTGCAGAGTGGCTCATACTCTATTTACAGGAAACAGTGCTGTACATTTTCCTTTTGCAATGTCTTCCCAAGCAATAAGCAATCCCATACAATCTGGGGAGGTAGACAGTCCTAAAGGAGTCTGTTTTTGCTGTCTAGCATTCCACCCCAGTAGGGCTTCAAGAAGCCTCCTGCAGGCAGGTGGAGAAGCAACATGGCTCAGGGGAGGATTTGATGTGGAGAAAAGGATTATTCTGTACCAGGTGAGTCTACTCATGCCCAGACCAGGCATGAGATGAGAAATGGGTGACTTTTCTGTGCTACCAGCTCTACATCTCTGCATCCCCAGCACTGAAACTAGACTACAGGCTGTATGTGGCAGACCATGTCTGTGTAGCACATAGCAGAGTATGAACCTAAAAGCAAATGTTACACAGAGCAGATTACATGATGCACTTGCATTTTGTTCTCCCATTACTGCTGCTTTGATGTGGTCTGTGCAGTTTTCCATGCAGCGGATAGCCATGCTCTTCTGCATCACCATCCTTGCAAACTCAAGCTCCTTCTGCCCCCAAATTTCCTATCACAGCTTTCCAAGATCAACTGTGCTACAGCTGATAATATAAAGTTATGATAGTTTTTCAATATATTTATCTAGTTGGTATATATTTGTATATATATATATATGCATACAGCATTTGTGTAAATAATGTACTAATGTTATTAAGTAATAATACCATGGAGATAAATGACCAAGTGACTGCCCACATAGCACTGAAAATCCTCTTCCTTACATGAAAAGAAAAGCAAAAGAGGCTTTTGGTGGTGGTGGTATTTTTCCCCATTTAAGTCAATATAAACTATAGGATGTTTTTTATTTGGTTGGTTGGTTGTTTTTTTTTTTTTTTTCCCAGAGTCATATTCTACTTTATGTTCCACCAGCTTGATGTATTTGATAAAGAATCTTTGTATTTCATTTCAAAACATTTTTGTATATTTCTGCATATTTTCCTTCATCAGAGAAGACAAGTCCACTGCATTACAGCTAAGTTTTAAAGAGCTGTTTCCAAAAATAATTAATTCATCCACATAGATCACTGAATAATCAAAAGAGATAAGCTCCTGACATGAAACCTACTAACTAAAAGATCTCTTGGAACTCTTACTGCCCTCTTTGAGAAATACTACCTGGGACTGTAACATTCTTATAATATTTATTAAGCACATATTAGCCCCTTTTCAGTTATCAACACAGGTAAACGTTAATATGAAGCATGTTTAGAAATGCCATTACAAAGAAGCAGAGTTCCAATCCATATAATCTCACAGGTGCAGAAACATTCACTTTTGTAGATTTTTAAAAGTGAAGCATAACCATTTGCCTCAGTGCAGCAAAATAAAACTTTAAAAGTCCTACTAAGCCCCCAAAAAACTGCACAAGGAACAGATTGAACAAGTGCACCTGGGGATAAATGCATTATGGACTTAGATCCATTATCACACCTCTTTTCATCACAGCCGCTATCTGAACCCCACAAGAAATCATTCATTGAGACGTGGAATGTCATTTTAGTTGTAGCATTAATTTCCCAGATGCTGGTAAAGATATATTGTGCCCCTTCATTGCATATAAAAGAAAATGAACACAACTCCATTTGATAACTTCGCTACTGGATGTAGGTTTTATTAAGGGCCAGGATCTCTGTAGTGTAAATGTTAGTAATGTGCATGTTTCTTTCTAAAGATGGGCCCTCTGATTTTATTGTCTCTCCAAGCAGTGAATAACATGCATTGACATGCTGATGAGGAGGTTCCAAATGAAGAATATGGCCATAACTAAAATGATATTATTCTGTCCCCTCAAGGGAAGGTTTTGCTCTCAAATCCCAGCAGGAGGCACTTGTGATAAAACTCGGTTTGGGACATTATCCTCCTCATGTTTATTTACTTTTCCCTTTTTTTATATATATAATCAATACGAAAATGGAGCCAAATGTATGTAATGCCACATAAAACCAACTGTTTTCTCTGTGTTTATTTTTGTTACGCAGCAGATTGAATTCTAAAAGCTTCTACCAATCTGAGCACTGTGGAGAGATTTTTTTTTTTTTTTTCCCCTAGTGCAGTAGTGCAAATACAAGGCAGAAAATATACTTGGTAGCAGTATGCAGTCTGATGCTTTAGTATTATTCACATGCACTATTTTAGGCACTTGAGTTAAGATGAAACCTATAACAAACTAGAGCTGATTGCACAGAGACCAGTAGTGAGTACTACACACTAGAGTGAGTAGCTCACACTAGAGTGAGTAGCTCAGATTTAGATTTCTGTGCCTTAGACGTTTAGATATTGAGAGAAAAATCCTCAACATATTGTTAAAAGTACCTTTGTCCTAGGAGGACGTGTCCTGGAACTGTGGCTGACACAAACTAGAAGTATCTATTATTCATAGTTTCTCTTATAATCTAATCTACTACTACATGTTTGTACTGATGAAAGAAACCCCATCCATACTTCCATCTTGTAAACAATAAATAAATAAATAACAAAAAACAGAGTGAAGTTAAAGGTAAAACCAATGTTGTGTTAATGTTGTTAGCTCTACTTTCCAAAGGAGAAAATTCCACCTGATAGGAATGAGTCAAAAACTTATCATTACATGGCTGGAAAAAGTGATAATGAGACTTGGCATTATAAACTGCCTTCCCTTCAAAAGCCTGAACAATGTCAATTTTTAATCTTTTACCTTTACATCTTTCTACACTGAGGTGAAAATGTAGTGTGGCAGAAGGAAGAGGTGACAGATGCTCCGTGTGATATACAGGTATTCATACTGAAATAGTACAATAGTAATCATGGCTGATGAAGAACCTCTCACTTTGCCAAATTCTGTTTAATAAAAAGTCAATGTTAAATCATCCATGTAGCCCAGGAACTACATGGTCATAAAGATTTTCACAAGATATTAGGGGAAAAAAAAAAAAAAAAAAAACAGATCTGTTGATTCTTGTGCAAAATGCTTATGTATATACATGACTGTTGTTAGGAGTTCAGCCATCCATACCTACGGTAGAATAAGTATCTAAATTATCCTAAGAGTATTGTTCTCTTTTTTAAACAAAACATACAAACAAATAAACAAACAACATCAATAAGATAAAAATCTATTAGTAGCAGAAATTATATTCTTCAAAAATGTGTCCAATAATTACAAATTATCTTCTAGTCACAGTCAAGGGACACACCCCTGGGAAAAGGCCTATCACCTCAGTTCTGTCCCCATACCATGAATAAGACAATCTAATACTTCAGATTGCTCCAATAAATTAGTATTTAAATAATTCTCTGTCTAAAATTGGAGAAGAATAGAGGAGCAGTGAGACAACAGTCTTCCCAAGAGAGCAAACCTGGTTAGGTTCTCACAGGAAGAGAGAGCAGAAAAGTAGATGGCAAGTCAATACATTTATGGCTTTTGGGGTCCCCAAATTAAGCCTTATTATGTAACAGACAAATGGGCACTTTCATGGTTAATGTTTCAAGTTGGAGGAGTTTCAGACCTATTGTGCAGACTCAGAAGGATTCAACCTATATGACCAGCCTGCACATGCACAGAGGAATTCCAGATGGCAGTCTAGTAGAGCTAGGATTGTTCATCAGGATGTTGAATGTTGGAAATCAGAGAAAAACATATTATAACACAAAAGAGAGAAGGAAAGGAGGACTTTGCCCTCTCATATACTGAAGGAATATAACATTATGACTGACATGGAGAACATGAATAAGAAATATTTATTGTTTCTAACAATGTAAAAATGTATATGGCATTAAACAAAATTCCCTGGAAACTAGTTTCAAACAAATGAAAAAATCTAATTACATTTTCCATGCACACTGAAACTGTGGAACTCTTCCTCAAAGGATGTTATGGAGGTCTAATGATGAATAAAATAAAAAAGGGATGAGACAAATTCATGAAAGAAATTTCCATCAGAGGCATCATTATAAGATGTCACTAAGCATGAATAGACAATGTTTATGGCTTTTTTCTGACAAAGATGCACAGCCACATTCCTGCTTCTCCTTCCCTTGCTTTTCCCCATGCACATCCCCAGCTCCAGCCTTGTAACACTTCCCTCCTATCAGCTTTTGGTGCTGCTCATCCAGCTGAACACCAAAATTGTTCACTTGAGAATGAAAGAAGACAAGAATCTGAAGAGAAGTGGCTTCTTTTTGGCCAAGTTAGTTTTCAGCCCCTTGAGAGGATTTAGTTGGAACTGTAATGCTATGAGCTGTATTTAGAGTCTTGCTCAAGGTGAGTGATGAGACAAAACAGCTCCTAATACTTTTGGTTGGAGCAAACAGTTAATTCAACTCAAGCTGCCTGTGACTTGATCCCTTAAGCTAATCTTAAAGAATTGTATAATAATGTAGCTTGGAAAAGATCTTCAAGATCATTATGTCCATACATAAACCTGACTGAGCAAGTTCCGTCACTAAACCGTGTCCCTTAGAACCACTTCTGTACATCTCTTAAATACCTCCAGGGATGGGGACTCCACACTTCCCTTGGCAGACCTTTCAAACATTTGACCATCCTTTCCATGAAAAAATTCTTCCTAATATCCAATATAAATTTCCCCTGGCACAACTTGAGATCATTTCCTCACATTCTATCACTTGTCAACTATCAAAAGAGACTGACACTGCAGCCTCCTTTCAGGTAGTTGTAATGAGAGCAATGAGGTCTCCCTTCAGCTTCCTGTTATCCAGACTAAACAAGCCCAAGTCCCTCATTTAGTCTTCATAACTTTTGTTTTCTATTCCCTTCACCAGTTTCATTGGTTTTCTATGCACATTCTTGAGCAACTCAATGGTATTGACTTTCTCGGCCACCTGAGCACACTGCTTGGTCATGTTCAGCCAGATGTCAATCAGTACCCACAGGTCCTTTTCCAGTTTTCCTGCCACTCTTCCCTGAGCCTCTATGCTGCATGGGATGGTTATGACCCAAGTGCAGGACATACCTTTGTTTTTAACATACAAGGGACTCAGCCCATCAATCTAGACTATGCAGATCCCTCTACAAAGCCTTTCTATTCTCAAGTAGATTGGCAGGCCTGCCTAACTTGTCATCAGCTGCAACCTTACTGAGGTGTACTCAATCCCTTCATGATGATCACTGATAAAACTGTCAAATAAAATTGGTTCCAAAATTGAGCACTGGGGAGTGCAATTGGTGAATGACCACCATCTGGATTGAACTGCATTCACTAGGACTCCTTGAGCTCAGCCATCCAGCCAATTCTTCACCTAGCAAACTGTACAAGTGTCCAAGCTCTGTGTAACTGGAGATCAGATGCATCATGAAGGATGGTTTCCATTCAATGACTATAGTGTTTTTTGGTGGTGGTGGTGGTGGGTTTTTTTTTGTTTGTTTGTTTTTGTTTGTTTGTTTGTTTGTTTGTTTGTTTTGTTTTGTTTTGTTTTGTTTTTTTTCTCATTTCCATTGTCCCCATTTCCAGGAGATTCCTACCCTCAATACATAGAGGGGTGATGTATTTGTATAGCTGTTTCAGGCCAAAATATTAAAATGAACTTACTTAGGTACTTAGACTTTACTTAGGTCTTTTATAATGACAAGTTTAGTGCAGAAGAAGCCATAAAACCTTGGAAGAGCTATGGAAAAAATGAATTCTGATCCCCTCTCATTGATCATCAGGGACAGCACCATTAAATGCATACCAGTTGCTTGGGAATGTGAGAGCCCCATAGCTTGGCCATGAACCCAGAGGCGCCATTTTATAAAGCTAGTGCATATGAAGAGAGGCAGTTTAGGGCAAGGTATTTGCTTACAGGGAAAAAAAAAAAAAAAAAAAAAAAAATCTTCCAGTTTAGAACTGGGGATCCCTTATTTCAGTTTCTTGACATCTCCAGTGGTTTGGGGCAAAATAGCTGTGCTCAGTTACTCATGTATAAGGAATTGCTTCAACTACACTTATTTCAGTGGGAGTTCAAGGCCTTTGAGATTCCAGACCTTGATTGCCTTAGCACCCCATATATAAAACTAGGTGTAATGATGCCTACTTGGGCTGTTTGGAGAAAACTCCTGAGCAGACTGGGGTGGTTGTATGTTTAGTGCATACATACAAACTCCTAAGATAGGTATCTGGTATAAAGAGATGAAGTACATATGCTTGATTTCTACAGCCTTGCAGGCATTTTCACCTGCACAAAATGAGTGCCAAATAAAAATAAAACTCAGAGTAATATCATTTGTGTAGACTTTGTACAAAGACAAATGACTGCACAAGCTGCAAGGCACTGACAGCTGAAAATGTAGGCAAATCTCAATAACCAGGAGTCCCGTGCTTTCAAATTTTGGTTATAAATAGATCTGAAGACTCAGCCCAAAATAATTTATTTTCCTCTTAGGCAAATGTTTTTCTTGAGGGGGATGTGAACAAAACCTTAATTTTATTTTGCTAATTACTTTAGAGGACGGTCAGGTTTCTGTGTCCCTTTTTACAATATATCTTCATGGTAGCTACTCTTCTATTAATTATCCCAATAGGAATAAATATTATCAACATAACTCATCGTCTTATTCTAGTGCAGCCGGAAAAGAGAATATTTTTCTATGTTTATGATTGGAAAAAAAAATATGAGAAAGTTACATTTTTGCGTCTTCTTTAACTAGTGCCCCCTCTTGTGGTACTTTGGCAGCAATACCAAACCCCAAATCTTTTTCCTGTCTGGATGAGAAAAATACAGGGTTTAACATAGGTTTATTTCAGAGGTGTTTTAAATAAAACGTATAGTAAGATAAATAAAATTATATAAGATATAAAATCAAAAATATATCTATCAGCTATTTCTGTTACAGCAAAGAACAATGGAAGGGGACACGGTAGAAAGTATGCAACGCATAGGGAAAGATGATGTGCCTAGTTGTTAAAATCATTGCTTTTCTGTTCTGAACTGTACTTCTTGCTCTTGAACAGCTAACTGACATTTTAGATATAACTTTTCTGTATACACAGCTCATTTGAGCATTCTGTGCCTCTTTTCTATTGGCATTTTAAATCTATTTCATTTTTTGTTTCATCTGTAACATTAGTTCTGTAGTTTTGCTGCACTCTGATATTATTATTATTTTTCCTTGTTGTTACCTCTGCAGTCACATAGATATGCAGGTCCAAAAGCATTTTTTTTTCTTCTTCTTCTTTTTTCTTGTTTACCACTCTTAGTTTGTCTTTTCATAACCACTTTTTAAAGTCTGTCTGCTGATGCAGCATTGATTTTCTTCTGAGATTAATTGTTTTTGTGCTTTCAGGAGCAGGAGGAAAAATAACCCCAAAATGACCATTTTGAACATCGACTTACATGATTCTTCACGGAGAAGTTTTAAGCCAGTAGATGTATCTTGTTCTACAGGGATCTCTGTCAACTTCTCTTTTTATGCATTTAATGTTCCTCCCTAGCGATAGCCTAAGGGTGCTTTCACTAAACAATTAATGTAAGGCATCTCCTGGGAACCTAATGGGTATTTAGCAATAAGTTCACTTCCAGTGAATTGTATAATGTGATATTTTGACAATGGATATAGTGAGGTTCTTGAAAGGTGAAGTTTTCTCCTAAGAAGTAATAAAATAACTAACAGAACTTTGATAGCATTTTGTGGGGTGGGATAGGATGGAGAGCAGGTCAGAAGTAGTGGGTAATTTAGCAAAGTGTTATGAGCTGTTGTACAGTATGTTCTTTAATTTTAGTGTCATCCTGTAATAAGGTTCACTTTCACTAATACAATGTACAAGTCGTAATCTATTAGTGAAAATAAAATTTGCTGTGACATTTGATATGAAAGCCGTTAGCAATGAAGGATGTAGTACTGCAAGTGATATTTGTATTATGTTAATAAAAAATGATATTAACATATGAAACTAATACTAGGCAGCGAAAAGTGTTTAATATTAAGGCTTGAAATGCAGAAAGTAACATCAAATCTCCAACCTGGTCTGTTAATGAAAATGCTGTGTTCCAAATTGCACTCACTGAGAAGACTGTAAACAATAAGATTTTGTGAAGTCATTTTTAAATTTTATTAATAAAAATGTCAACAGATATCACACACAAATACACACAATAGTGTAGTATATTAATCTAGCCATTTTACTGTAGAAGATGTCATTTTAAGTTGAAAAAATTATAGGGCATGCATTCATAATTGAATATTTTCCTATTAGAATTGTTCTCACTGCTTAACCTAAATAAAACTAAAACTTCAAAGATATGCCATAGGATTTTCTGACATTTATCTGTAATATGATAGATTTGGAACTGAAAAAGATGTATTTTGGAGATATGGTGGGGAAGAGAATGATACAATTTCATTAAAAAAATATGTTATGTGTAAGAAGCTACATAAAAATATCTTTGCTGTTTCTATTTACTCGCCAGCTGAAGGATAACAAGTTTGGAGCAGAGGTTCTGCTTTATTACTGTGTTTTTTCGCTAAGAACATAGTTTTACAGTAGAAATGAATAAATCTGAGTTAATGACACATTTCTGTGAGACAAACACACACACACACATGCTTAAAAACAGACAAATAAAATGACAAGGAGATAGTTTTGAAAGGAAAATGGGCAATATTTTACATTGTTTAAAATGTTACTCCAAAAAGAAAAAGAAAAAAAAAAAAAGAAAAAAAAAAAAAAAAAAAAAAAATAATTTAATATACCTTTACTTTTGCTAATTAACTTAAAAAAAAAAAATAAGAAATAGTTACTGGTTAATATTTACTGGTTCTCTGCAGGTTTTCAGTTATGATGTACTACTGATTTTATTTTCCTTTTAAAACAGAAATCTGCAGGCAGTTACACTCAGTACAATCTATGTGATATGTAACATCAATAGCATAAAGCAAATGGCTCTAGAAGTGCTGCATTTCACAGGATGGTGTCTGCTCTTCTCAGGCTTTATGACAAAATTAGGCTCATTATCATCTAAAAAAATCTATTTTTTTTTTCAAATGCAAGAAACAGAATATGTTAAGATTTAACAAGGGCATTTCTAAGCAATGAAAGCATGCAGGGAATCTTTTTTTCTTTTTTTCTTTTTTTCTTTTTATTTTTAATTTTTTTTCTTTTTTTTTTTTATATAGATTCAAAGAATCTATTACCACTAAACCCAATGAAAAATCTAATGTTTAACATTCTCAATAAATACATAAATAAATAAAACATTTTTTACATTTTCCTCTCCTTTCCTTTCCTTTCCTTTCCTTTCCTTTCCTTTCCTTTCCTTTCCTTTCCTTTCCTTTCCTTTCCTTTCCTTTTTTTTTTTTTTTCTTTTTTTGTTTAACAAGTTTTTCAAAATCAGTCAGTAAATCACCAACCCCCAACCTTCATAATAACTTATAGGCTTCTAATGTTGATCCAAACTACTGTTAAACTAATATATTGTCAAAATAGCAATAAATACAGCAACAAAAGTGCAACAAGGGAAAGGGTTTTTTTCATTTGTTTGGGTTTTTTGTTTGTTTGTTTGTTTGTTTTTGTGAGGTAGATGCATGGCTATTAAAATAGCACCCTTTTCACAATATTTTTATTCTATAACTGCAGCCAGAGAATTTCCAAATAATGATTTATGATTTTAATAGCTGAAAATATGGATAAAGTCCTTTCCTTCTATGAAAAATGTCAGATTGTCCACTAATGTACCTTGGTGTGGTTCTGTTAACATCACATAATTCTCCTGATTTGCATGTACCAACAAATTGATACCTCAGCCTTAAAAGGCACTTGTATTTGCAGGAAAAAATACAGCAGAATACTGACAAGCATTGTTCTTTGCAATAGTAACATTTCTCAGGATGTATTTGCGGGCTGATATATGAGCTTAGCATTACAATGCATTGCTTTAATTTTCTTTAATTTTGCTTTAACATTGCCTTAATTTTCAGTGATGACTGCAGTATTTATCTATCTGCTACATACAGGCGTAAATGAAAAATAATGCCCAGCCTCTTAAACCTGCATATATATGTTTCACTTCAGCCACTTGACCTTAATGATCTTGGTATTTGAACATGGTGGTTGTTATTCCATAACAAATACTTAACTGCTTATTTTTTGTAGAAAGAGAGCACAACTGCAGTTAAATCTGGGTAAATGTAGAGTGTCTTATATGAAGTCTGTAGGATTGCTCAGGATTCATATCTGAACATTTCAGTTAGCATCTGGCCTTTGGGGTCTGTATTTCAGTGCAAATTGCTTAGGGCTTACTTTTCAGAAGGTATTTGTCTGCAGAGATAAAACAGATACTTCTGTACTTAAAATTATCCCCTTGAACTTATTTTAAAATCATATCTCATTATTCTTTCTTTCTCCTCCATTTTTATTCTCTAGAAAGTGCTAGAGCCCAAATCAAGCCAGGGTGGACTTCAGGCCTATTCTAGCCCAGACCTACCAATTTTTGAGCATCCCTCAACCTGCAGCTAAAGCTCTGTGTCTAAAGCTCTTCCTCTGCATGATCATGGCTGCCTGTTGGAGCACTCCCACCTTTGTTTTTACTGGAGTCTCACTAAGATTTGGAAAATGAGCATAAACATGACTGAATTCCACCACTTAACTACAAGTCCAATAAATGGAGATCAACTTCACTGAGGGGACTCAAACTCTGTATCTCTGCAGAATGTTCAAATGCTGTCAACAAAGGTGAAAGAGTGAGCTGGGTGCAAGGTGTAGGGCAGAAAACATTCCCCTTCTCTTTGATTGATGTAGGACAACTCATAAATGGAAAACTTCTTAGTGGGGCTAGAAAGATTGGAAACAGGAAGAGGCAGGGTTATTAGTTTGAGTACTCAAAGAAGGAGATTGGATTCCAGTCTACTGATACCATCTGCACATTGCCAGTCAGGCTTCAATATAAAATGAATAACCAGAGCAGGAAGACCAAGTTTAGGCAATTGCCTGCCTGTCTCCTTCCTTTCATCACTTATTGCTTTTGTCAAGTAAAGCAGATTATAGCTACACATCCATTGGTTCAAGTGTGGGTGGTTTTTGCCATAGGTCAGGGTGGCAAATATTGAAGTTTGCTAAAGAGTATGCAACCGCATATAAACCAGATATTTAAACCTGCATCGATATCTGATCTGTCCCAGCTATGTCACTAGGAATAGCCAAGTTAGCTATTACAGATCCAAACTAAGAGATACTAATTACTGAAGAACTAAGTAATTAAATTCACATGGTGGTGAATGGATATTCCACAAACACCGCTGTACTTCCCTTTTTGATGATGCTCATCAAAGCATCATAAATGAGGATCAAACATAGCATTTATTGAGGAAATGTTGGTTTGTTGGCAATTGTAGAACAAGACATTTTGTAAACTTTACATACCTATGTGTTTTGGAGCATATCTGGATTTTGCTGGATAATTTAAAGATGTTGCTGTTAAAATAAATTAACAAATAAGGCCTCCAACTAAGAATGAACTGTTTTTTTTTTTGTTTGTTTGTTTGTTTGTTTGTTTTGTTGTTGTTGTTTTCCTGTAATTTTCTGAATGAAAGTTACACTCTGTGGAAACAACTAGGACATTTTCCTGGTTATGACAATAATGCTCTCATAATATTCCTCTACTGCACAATGGGGTTAGGAGACATTGCTGAACAATGCTTTTACTGTTCTTGCAGGAAGCTGAATACTGCTTGTATGTGAAACATTACATTTAATTGCCACGCTAATCAAAAACAAACTAGCTGTTATACAAACCAAATCCATGTTCCATTCTGTCCATTTTTAATCAAAAATTAAGTAATTAAGAGAACAGGAAACACTACTACAATTAAAATAAATAAATATATTACCACAGTTTATGAAGAGTAGGAAAAATCATACAAATAGGCTGTCCATGTAATTTTCTCTTTTTCCATGGCACAAAAAATGTAAAAAAAATAAATATTTCTTATGAAACATTTGCTTGCTAAATATTTCATCCATATGTGATTTATTTTTAAAATACAGATTAACGATTTTCTCCCTTAAACACACTACAAATTCCTCAATGTTATTAGTTGCAACTTGTCCTTTTTGAGTCAACAGAATCACTTACGAGAACATTCTGGGAAGTTATTTCCTTATCTCATGAAAAATACGGGAATTTTTAAACTATCTACTTCTATCAGGACTGGTATTTCTGATTGTGTCTTCATGTAACAGTTAGGCAAGTAAACTTGTCCTACTATGATAATTTTCAGTAGACATGTGGTTCTTGATTCTAAACTAGTTAAAACCTGATTTAATTTTATATTAATAAATAATAAATTTATTAATGCATTTCCTAATAAGGAAAGATATGGATAAGCAGTGCTTTAAAATTAATGGAAAACTACCAAATAATAGATGTCAAGGGGAACATAAAATTCTGTGAGAAAATGGGACATGTTGAGAAAATGGAAAAAATAAAGTGTTTCTAGCTAAGACCTGAAAAATATTTTCTTATGAAACAGCTTTCCCAAGATTGTAACAATAAAATCCTTATTGGTTTGATGAAAAATAAAAAAATAAATAAATCTGAATGCATTCCAAAGCTTCTTTATATTTATATGTTTCCTTTTTCTTTTGAAGTAGTTGAAGACTTTTTGAGTTTCCAGAGGTAAAAATTCCCACCCTAGGTTAACCAAGGCATCAGATCACTTACTTGAAACATGGGAAGAAAACGTCAAACACCTGGACTGAATCTGGCAGTGCAGATAAAACCTGGGGTCTTCCCTGTTCCAGGTGAATGCCTTAGCCTTAGGATATTAGCTGCTCTCCAGCATGCCTATAGCTGGACAGAAATTCTCTCTTGGACCTAAGAAACCATTCCCTAAACAAGGTGTTTTAGCAAAGTCATTTTCCTTTAATTTTTTTTTTTTTTTATTATAGACAAAAATTTTCTGAATAGCTGTTCTAACTGTCTAGGCTACCTACTGTGCCTGTAGCTAAGCATTTATATAAGTTGTTCAAAGTTAGGACTAAAAATGATGGTAGTCGAGGCCCTGATATTCATTGCCTTTAACAGTGCTTGTAAATTTTGACATGACCAAAGGCTTAATGAGTAATGACTTACACTTTCGAAGTAGATAGGTCCTGTTGTCCTATCTCTTAGGCTAACAATAAACACACCAAGGGCATTTTCAACAAAGGCTAACACTAGCCTAGAGCACTTGGTTCTGTTGCGTCAGAGAAGAGAGAGATGTTCTTATGGAGGATGCTCTCCCTAAATCATTCCCTGAAGGATCTTGTCTCTCTCCCATTTTTTCCTGACTATAGGGCAGTCCAGAGATATCTACATCTTCAGGCCAAAATTAGCCTTTGTGAATTCTCCCCTGCAGATCTATTTATCTGCACACACATCCAGGAACAAAATTGCTTTTCCTACATAAATCATTGACAATATCAAGCCACTTTGCTTTGCTCCAACCTTAATACTACTGTTGTCCTCCTTTCCCCACCCCATCCCCCCAAGAAAAAAAAAATATTAGTGACAATGGAATGGCTAATATTACCAGGTTACACTGATTCTTATTTATCTAGACCACTTTGGCTAAATTGCCTGAGTTTTCTTGCAAAAGGCACATACAAATTCAAATAAAATTATGAAAAAAAGTGAAATTCGGGAGAATATAGGGATGAATATAATCTGCCTAGCTGAACAAATGAGAAGTGAGTGGCAAGCATTCTGGACACTTGAAGATAGCACCTCCAGTGAAAACATACACTTAGCATAAACAGACTGAGCCAGTGTATAATTAGAACAAAAGATATAAAGTACAGGTTGGAACCTACAATGCCTACTCTTTTCCACATTTGCACTAAAATGTCATTTTCAATTCAGTAAATTTTAGTGTGTGGAGCTAGGATTCTGGCTGATTTTTCTTCATAATTTCGCTGTTAATCCATATACATGTATCCTTCACACATCAAGAAAGAAATAAAACCTGCTCTGAAACAGAGCTAAAATAGATTTTCAGTTAGGCCCCTAGGCCTCAAGAAATGTCATCTGTTGCAGCCTCCTTCTTTCCAAAGTCAATGACCGAATCTTACACATGCATTTCTTCAGTGAAAGAAGTGTGTACAAGAAGAGTAGGGGAACATTTTGGTTTCATCCTGAACTACTCTAAACGACAGAAATTAAACACAGAAAGCATTTACAATGACTAAAAAAAAGTTTCCGATTATATTTTCTTCTTAATTTCTCCTCTTTGGCCCTTTGTATCACAACTATTTGGGAGATAACTTTTGCTCTGTTAAACTTACATTTGACATTTATATATTTTAGTTAATCATTTGCTGGAAAAAATGATTCCATGTCATCAGTCTAAATAATATTCATTTACCAATTTGATAGTGTATTCTGCAGCAGAACATTTACATCTGTTATACTTCTCTTTTATTTAATTGTTGTATAAACTGACAATAAAACAACACCCCAGCTGATGACTCAGGCAGTGTGGATAAATATCTTTTGAAGGAGGTACTGATCAAATGTGGAATTGGTTTATTTCTATATGCTGAGTAATTGATCAAAATCTGAAAATACACCTCAAATTCCATAAATTAGTTTTTTATCCCTCTGATGGATAAAGTGTGAAAAAAGGCCCACAAAATGAGACACATAAAGACAATACCTTTTATGAAGGCTTAAAATAAACATAATACTAACGTGTCTGACAAAGACAAAATGCTCATAATATCTCCAGAATACCATACCAGAAAATATTCTTCTACACATTCAGCCCCACATAGTGAAGAGACCCTCTAAATCTCCTCCAGGAAAACTGTAGATATATAGACAAACAGGTAGCTAGATAACATAGTTAGAGATAAAGATAGATTCTTTTTCCAGCTGTCAGCCCCACATACTCAGTTCTAGGATCCGAAAGCCAACCCATGCTCTTTCCATCTCATATATCGTCAGAAGTGACAAGGTTTCTGAAATTACGATTGCTGACTGAAGTCAGTGGGAAGCTTGCCACCAACATTATGGGAAGCTGGATCAACCCTAGTTAACAATTCAGTTCATGACACAGGTGCCAGCTCACAGTCTCAGAAGTAAGTTTGGTCTGCAGGGCTACCTGGAATCAAAGGCATTCAACAATTAGGGGGTTTGGGCCAGAAAAAAAATAAAAAAAAAAAAATAAAAAAATAATAATAAAAAAAAAAAGATAAAAGGCATGATATAGTTACCATTATAATCCAATCAATTCCAAACTGGGACCATGATTCATAAAAAGGAGACTCTAGTTCAGTAGGAACCCTGCTTGTCCTCCCTCCCAGGGGCAAAGATATGTGCTTGCAGTACTAATAAAATGGCCAAAGTTACATGTGGTACTTATTAGGTCAGAAAAATCTTTTTGAAAATAGTAGGGTGTCTTTTTTTTTTTTTCCCTCTCACAATAGCAACTACAAACCCTAGTTCACCTTCGTTACTAGCTTTACTTCACTCTGTGAGAACTCTGCAAAGCATAGCAGGTTACCAGAGTGCCAGCAGCTGTCACCAAGGATGGCTGTGGAAGTAGTTCATCTGAAACCGATGTCTCATAATATCATTCCCTGAATTTGCAGGGGTGGTGCCACTGTCATTATCTTTCCTAGTGATTGCTCTTGTTTGTGTCTGTGACGACATGACATTTGAGGGGACTGAAGACATGAGTCAGCTTGCAGTTAACCCACTTTATTCTTGCATATATAGACAGAGAACTATCTTTAATGCTACATATGGCTTTGTGCACATTATGGGAAATATAAATACTTTTACTTCTGTTGTAAAATTCTAAATGTTAATGAAAATGGAAAAAGTTATAATCATTTTCATCCCTTGTGATAATCCAATGTGTATAAACAGCACGTTGTGGAATGTATGGAAGCATGTTTCTCTGAGTCTGCAGGTAGCCCACTCAAAACAGCTTTGAGAATAAGAACTGCTTGTGTTGAGTCACTCAGTAATTCCTGTCATGATTGGAAAAAGTCATTAGGCTGCTTTTTTCTGCTTTGCTTTGTTCTTAATTGTATTTTTGGTTGAAGGATGTGGCCAGTGGATTTAAGGAACAATCTCAAACCAGTCTAAATAATCTGGAATTTTGCAAATGTTGGAGTGTTTCTTACCCAGCTGCTGTGACATAGAACCATAGAATCATAGAATGGTTTGGATTGGAAGGGACCTTCATCTAGTTCCAAATCCCTGCCATGGGCAGGGATGCCACCCGCTAGACCGGATTGCCCAAAGCCTCATCCAACCTGGCCTTGAGCACTTCCAGGGATGGGGCATCCATAATTTCTCTGGGCAGCCTGCGTCAATACCTCACTATCCTCATAGTACAGAATTTCCTCTAATATCTAATCTAAATGTACCAAATCTACTTTTTTTGTTTGTTTGTTTAAAGCCATTACCCCTTGTCCTATCACTTCAATCCTTGATAAAGAGTCCCTTGTCCCTCTCCTTTTTTTTCTTGCAGGTCCCCATTAGGTAGTGGAAGGCTTCAGTGAGGTCTTCCCAGAGCCTTCTCTTCTCTGGACAGAACTACCCCAACTCTCTCAGCCTCTCTTCATGGAAGAGGTGCTCCAGCCTTCATGGCCTCCTCTAACAGCTGCATGACCTTCTTATGTTGGAGTCCCATAGCTGAACACAGTGCTCCATGTAGGGTCTCACGAGGGTAGAGACACATATATATACACACACTACTGTTTGATAAACAGATATTGAATAGATTAACCCTATGCAACTAATGTTATATATCGCTATTTAAAAAGCTACGTGTTCAAGTGTGATTATGGCACTATTGTAATCAACTAAGATCTAGACATACACGATAGATTAATTTTTTTTTTCATATTATCTCCTTGTACACCACTATTTTAAAATGAATTCCTATAGACTATTCACTCCATATTAATGGTGATTTCTGGAGGCCAGAAATTTGTCAGTGCCTCCAAAGGTAATTAGGAGGTTACCTTAGCCTTAATACCTACCTTTTAGATTTCCAGAGTTAAGAGAAGTGATTCTGATAAGTGAAGCTTTATGCTTTATGAAAGCTTTATGAGAGAGGAATCATATAAATACATAAAGTAAAAGTTCATAAACCTGACTTTGCAGGATCAGGTTTTGGTTCTTCCAATGCTGCCTTGTCTTCATGTTTATTTATCAGTTTCAACCTGTTCTCTTTCACTACATAGTTTTGTTTGTGGAAGAAGATTGTCTTATTCTAGATACTTTGTTACAGTTTCCAATGACAGACATTCAGCCAGAACATGCTTTCTGATCCTGCTCCAAAGCCACAGTGTGAAAATAAATTCCATGTAATGCAATTTAACAAATCCAGTGGAGCTTGAATAGAACAGATTGACCATGCATTTGTTGGCCAGTTTGCAGGATTTATGCCAAGTCTGGAATGCATCTTGATATGCATGATATGCTCCTGTGTCTTTATTCCTACCTGTTGTGTTAAGGGTAAACTAAGCCAAGGTCTAGCCATAGTCTGTAGCAGGTACTTTGACTTCAATAAGACGATGTCCATGTTCTCTAATGTGTTGATAAAGATTATTTATTATATAGGTTAAGCAGACAGGAACTCTAATGACAGATCATTTAGTATGGTAAACTGACCCCAGTAAGAGACTCTGTAAGTCCTCCACCTACTTTTCCTATGTGGAAGACAAATACTATTTCTTGTTGGAACTGGTTATTAGGCCCATAAAACTGATTCCTGCCTCTGACCAACACAGCAGGACAAAGATAGGCAGATAGGCTTTAATTCCTTATTTCTGCAAAAGGAGGTGCCAGGATTTATGGGGTTGATGATTCTCTTAAGCAATTTTTTTTTTTTTTTTTTTTTTTTTTTTTTTTTTTCCCCTCCTGGACGCAAAAGTGACTGTTCCCACAGTTTAAACTGGTGTTAAGTAGCAGTACATAGTGGTATTCCCAGGTCTTTGGGACATTTGAACACTGATGTACTTTTTGATCACAACATTTTTTGGATTATTCTACTGAATAACCTTGAACTGGCTTTTCAGGCATTGCTTTGTTCAGTTATAAAGGACATGGTTTCCTGGGTTGAAGCAACCATTAGGCAAAAACTTATTTAATTCAGAAATGCTGCTCTGGTATTTCTACACAAAACTGCATATCCAGTTTCACCCAGCCAGTTCAGATAAGAAGGACAAGATGTACTGTATATAAAAGGATTGGAAAGTGTCACAGAGTCTAAATGTAGAAAAGGAAAGAAAAACTATAATAAAATGAGTAGGAGGTAATCAGAAAGATGGCATATGTGGGCAATTCTGGTACTTTAATCTAAAAAGACCATGATTAATACATTAAAGGTCAGAAGGGACCATTGTGAAAATTTAGTTTTACCTCCAGTGAACTTCAAGGAACCCTATTTTGTGTTGGAGGAGACTCAGAACTGTTTTGATTGGTATACATGTTTGCAGAATGTCAGGGTAAATCAAGCTTGATATGAAGATTCCCAAGATATCCTTTCCAAGTTGGTGTAATTGCCTTTTACTGTATGATGATGGTTGTTATTTTTCCATCTAATGTTGTTCTGAGAGCATTGAAAGCAATTGGGGTTCAGGAAAATGTATGCAAATAATCATTTTGTGTTGACTCATGTTGTTGCTTGGTTTTACATTATTGCTTTGCATTTCCAGTGTCTGGTTGTTGAAAAGAAAAATGAAGATTAAGAGACGGCCTTGGAAATCTGCTCTCAACATGATAACCCAAGATGTATAATATAAATTGATATATATTTTGCAAACAAGATAACGTCATAGAATTTTCATTTCAGAGAGAAACATTACATCTTTGTAGGGATTTATTCAAGTCTGTCTACACAGGATATGAAAGCCTTCCACATTAAATCAATAAAAACAAAGTGAGTTTCATAGCATTTTGTTTGTTTATGATATCAAGCATTTCTATCATCTGTATGATACAGAAAAATAATTAAATATTGGCATGTCTGAGAAATAATTATGAATACTTGTCCTTGATTTTAAAAGCCATTTAAGCATTTGCTTGGAGTTAAACAGAGAATAAATCCTGTAAAAAGAATTGTTCATGTGGTTAAACTAAGCATAAATGCTTTGCTGAATTGTGGCCATGATTTCTGTTTCAGATTGCAAACTGCACTCCAAACTTATTTCCATCTTATTTCAGCTATAAGATTCCATTGAATTTTGGGAATTGGGATCTGTTTCACTGAAGATGTTATAGAATCTTCTCATAGTTACAAACAGAGTGCTATATATCTGTTTGGGCTCTTCTAATCCTGTCTAGATTTCTGTTCTAGTCCATCATAACTCAAAATTACAAAACATACTGGATGAGTTTCTGAAACATACATTCTAATTTAATAATTTAAAATTATTAAAGTGGTGTCACTTTTTACATTTTATGTTATTATTATTTTGTCAAAGTACTCTATTTTCCATGTAAACCAAAATTTGAGTAATTGAAGAAGTAGCTGAAGAAAACACTGGAATAAAATCCATCTTTAGTTGTTTGTTTATAAATTCCTGTTTGCTATGTAAATGTCATTATTAATGAATTGTCAGTTATCTAGTTGTTTTACTGTCTCTGCTACTGCCTCATTTAGAGCCTCCAGTGGTCCACATGCTTCATGCACACCCAGAAAAAGAAAATTCTTGCTTCCAGGAGTCTGCAAGCTAAACAATCTGGAGATACTAAATACAGAAAATGCATCGATCCCAAAGAGAGACCTTACCAAATAAATGAAAGAACCAAAGAATTGAAATGTGGTGTTACGAGATGCTTTCAGAGTCATGAAGACAATAAAAATCAAATATTGACTGAGCTAGTGTTGGAACCAAGGACTGTGGAGGAACCAGCTGTGAATAGGATCAGAAAGCCAGCAGGGATTCATCTCTCACCATGTAAGGAGAGCAACAATTATTATGGGAATTATGGGATCTAAGCCATGCAGGAGAGAAACAGTAGAGGAGGACCTTCCTAAAAATACCTTTAAAATGTCTGTTAAAACAAATTAGTAAACCAGACCCAAGGACCGACACTTTCTTCACTGTATCACCAAAACAGTCATATCCTATGAACTGTCTTCTTTAGCTTGAGTGTGAACATATCAGCATGTAAATGAACCTCAGAGAAACATCCAAATACTTTTTTCAGCTTACTACCATGCTACAATTTGGATCATTTCCATAGTCTTTTTATTCCTGATGCTTCTCTGTCATGCTTTCTCTGCAGCTGGTGCTGTCAGAACCAGGGACTCTGGAGCCCTGATCCATTTTTTGCCAATAGTTCCCAAGTTTAGCTCTAGACAAAAAAAAACATAACAGAATAGATTCTTCTTTTCTGTTGCAAGTTAAGTTTAGAGATTAAGTTTAGAGAGATTGCGACTTCCCTTTCCAGCCAATAAACATAAAAACTTGTCAATATCCTGTTCTCTGAAGAAATGCCACTAGCATTTCTTTTACTAGTAAGAAGTGATTTAAAAATTTCAGCAATACTAAAAAGCCCTCTGGTAGTGCTACATATACTAAATATATGCTCAGTGTCAAATGGCCTAGAGCACCAAGATTGCCAACATTATCCCTTGCCTGCTGTAGGTGTGATTTTGTGTTCTTTATACAGCTAGACACCACTTTGGAGAACTGGAGACACCATTTCAACCTGGTATGGTAATTCTTGAGCTCTTTCTGAACAAGGAATTTTATAGGAAATGTAAAGTATCCTTTCCAAATCTTTTCCTCCATTTTACCCCTTAGCAAAACAAAATCATAACACTCTAACAAGGAACTCAAGTTAATACAATGCTAATAAGGCCTCTGAGAGTACAGGCCACAGATATGTGAACAGAGGTCTAAAATTTATGTCCATCCAACCACTGATTTGTCTGTCACTAAATATAATTTGAGTTTTCATCAGGAGTAATGAGCAAATTTTGTATGAATTTCTGTGGGCCTAAAAGAACAGAAAATTGAACATTTTCTGCACAGAATCTGCTTTGTCTTTTCTGACTACAATTTAAATAAATAAATAAATAAATATACAAGTTGCATCAATGAAAAAGTATTTCAGCACATGGGAAGTACTTTTCCTGGGGAAAAGAGCACAATTCCAATTTCTTCTGGTACAGACAACTGGGAAGTCTTTTGTTTGGTTGTTTGTTTTTGTTTGTTTGTTTGTTTGTTTGTTTGTTTTTTATCTTTTTTTTTGTAGTGGTAATACGGCAATCTTCAAAGGATCTAGCTGAAGTAGTTGGTTGGTTTTTGTTCACTTAATAGAAATGAGATTAGAAATTCCCTTGAGACATATATATTTTTTTCTGTTGAAGTTGTTGCTTTATTTAGTATTTCATAAATATAATACTGAAATTCTTGAATATATTCTGCTTAAGAAAGCTTTTTAGAGTAGGTGATGACTGTATTTTCATATTGAATACTATGGTCATTTTGCTGAGATATTTGTAAATCTAATCTATTTATACAGCAATAATTTTAATAAAAAAAAAAATTTAATCAAATGCCTTAATTAACATTGCTAATTAGGAAGTGATACTCGTGTGAGATGTGTGAACAATGAAGTAAACCCCATTATAGTGTATATTGTAAAGGGAATATTTGGCAAACAAAAATGACAAATAAGGCCAGACCTTATTTAGTCTGTCTCGTCTGATTGTCAACATATTGTCTGCTGTAAACAGTATTTGTGGAGAACTTCTAACCTTTTGCAGATCATTTACCCTGGTTTTGAAGACACTGTTGGTAATGTGAAAGTATTTGCTGTGCAGTCTGAGCTAGATAATCTATCTTCATTGCCCATTGTCAGTCTCCAGTAATTACTTTTAGCTATTCACTGTTGCAGTACGTCATTAATAATGTAAATCTGTTGCCACTTATTCGAATAGCATGTGAAAGCATTCTAAAAATATGAACAAGATTAAAATTAGAACACAAAAAATAGTAGAATTCTAAAGAAATTACACTTTTTCAATAGAGAAAAACATTCTCTTGCCTTAAATAATAATAATAATAATAATCTTGTTGCTCTCTAATTCATATATCAGTTTTTAATAAATTATTGTAGTTTCAAAAATTTATAAAACTGATCTCAATATTTACTAAAGGATGGTGATATTATGATACTGAGATTTGAAGGGAATTTCTGTATTTTTCTGTGAAAACACAAGCAGGGAAAATCATGAAGGAAAAGAAGATGGAGCAAGGCTTTCCAAATCAGTCTAATGTGTGCCATACTGGTGTGAAGATGCAGGTTCAATTCACTTTCTGTTTTAGGCATAACTCAGTAGCGACCTTAAAATTTGGTACTCCGTCTCTGACTGACAGTTCTGATGGTTGCAAGATGCAGAAGGAGACCTGGAAATTTGAAAAGATAGAGAAGACAAAAAAGAATTTACAAGTCACAAAAGTCTTGTAGAACAAGTTGGAAACTAGTTTTCCATACAGGAGGAATAGATAGAAAAAGATGAAAAGAAAAACTCCAGAAGAAATAGTCATCTAGTGCATGGCATTTTTCTTTGTTCCCATTTTCTCAGTTGTTCATTGTGCATTGTTGTTCTGCATTTGTTCTCAAGGTCTTCTCAAGATTTGTTTTTTCATATGAATCACAGAATCACAGAATAGTTGAGGATGCAAGGGACCTCTGGAGATCTTCTGATCAATGCTCCTTTCTTTTCTCTTTCTCATGGCTTGGCCACAATGTACTTTTTGTCGTGGTTAAGTGAACTTAGTATAAGAAAATAAAGGAGAGTAGTTTTTTGCTTTGTGGTCATCTGTCTCTTTCCATCTTCAAAAGCATTTAGCTGTCTCTCTTTCTATCTCTTCCCCATATTATTCACAAGTTACTTTTATATTTATCTTATATATTCTCCAGACAACTTTCATGATCAATAGATCATGTCTAACTTTATTGTTGTGCTCTGCATGGAGGTTAACTAAACCTTGTTCTCAGACCTTGACCCAGACAGAGTGACTTGGCTTTATTTTTTTATTTCTCCTTCCATTTCAGAAGATCCTGATAAAATTTTCTACATGCCAGCCCTAGTTTTTTGTCATTCTTTAACATCCTCTTTTTTTCACTCAGTTTTGAAATACAATTGTGAAGCAAGTGCCTTGGTTAAAAACTATGAAAAAATGCCTGAATTTTAAGGAGAAAAATAAAAAGAATGAATGGATGTGGTAACAACTGTGGATGTGAAAATAAAAACAGCTAAAAATAGATGAAACATGCAAAGTCACATCCCAAAAATCATAGACAACTTACTACTGTGTTGAAATTAGAACTGTACAAGACAAGGAAAGATATTCATTATGATACACTTCAGAGTCCTTAAAATATTTAGCCTAAACACAGTTGTAGAGATTAACATATAACACAATTTTGCTAACTATAGATAAGAAAATGTCTGTAGGGTTACAGTTCAGAACATCCAGTTCTGACACTTAGTATCAGCTAAGGTGTCTAGAAAGAACAAGCAAAAGTTAACATAGGTTACTGGAACACAGAGGTTGCTACAGTAACCAACATATGCATGCTTGAGGTTGGAGAAAGCCAGCAGACTGTCTTTCCACGCTTTCTTCCAGAAATCACTTTGCTCTATTTCAAATTAAACTAGCAGAAAGCAGGAACAAAACACACAAAAGGAAGCTAATTACACAGCCTGCAGTTAAGCTGAGAAACTACTTACTGCAGGATGTTGCTCATGGGTAAGTCTTTGACATTGGTTTATAGGGAGATGGGACACATTCATAGGTTGCTGAACACATCAAAAACATGTCTGGCTTAGAGAGTTCTGAAGATACAGATGGTTAGAGGCTGGGAAAGAAGCTGGAGGAAATATGATGTGTTTGCCCTGTTTTTATGACACTTCCATAGGCATCTGTTTTTTTGGCAGCTGTCACCATGTTGAGATAGATGGTAAGATTCGGTAAAATCTCTCTTATGTTCTCATGATCTTATTGGAACTCACAATAATCTGACTGTGAATTTAGCCAAGTGTTGCCTGTACATTGAACTGTTGTATGGTGGGATTGTACTCAAGGGGTATATTAGACTTCTCTAATGTATACATCCACATCTGCCCTTGATGGAAACAGACATATTAAGGTTTGATTCATTTGACCTACTTAATTGCTTTGCTTTTGGTGAGATCAGTTACAGTCCTGAGATACTTATTCCTCTCCATTGACCAGAAAAGGAGCCCAAGGTAAGTGGTTCAGAGGTAAGACTCTAAATTTCAGGTCAGCATTGCATTAGGTTAATTCTATTTGGAGTATCTTTTCAGTGATTTTGAGAACAATCACTCAGAAAGGTAGGGTTCAGTCTCCTATGGACTGCTTCTCTCTGTTAGTTGTGGGAACGGTCAGCTTGACACACTTAGATGAATACCTGGTGTTTTTTGTTTTCCAGTGTCATGCAACATGAGACCCACAGTTTCTTGATGCATTTTCATTAACAAGATTTACCCTACACTTGCAATTTAGGCATCAGGAACTTCCATCTCAAAAATATGCTCTCTAGCAGAAAATTACTATATGCACATGATTAATTTCTACCATCTCAACTACCAGTTTTTCCCAAACATGCATCAAATAAGATATACCATACCTTAAAACCCTGTAATTCAGTTAAGGTAGCTACAGTGTAAATCTCCTACAGATCATTTTAATGGCCATTATTAGTCATTGTAATCAAAGTGTGAGTATAAGGAGAAAATAAGGAGACAATATCTATGATCAGTATGCTGTCTCTTCCTGTTCCTCTCTCCAGATTTTTTAATTCCTTTTCTCTTGCGAATCTTATCATACACCAGCTGACTGATGATAACCACTCATCTTCACACATTGAGCCAAACTCCAAAGAAAAAAATGAATGTCTAGAAAGACAATACTTCAGTAGATGGAACTTGTATATCTTAGACATGCAAAATAGAGAATTTCACTTTCTAAGTATACAGAATTCCCCATCATAATGGATAATATTTTCAAGAAGTTTTTCATCTCAGCCACATAGAAAGAGATTTTTTTCAGTAAGGAATAAACTCCAGCTCCAACTGAAGATGTAAGTACAGAATATCTTGCTCTGCACATATCACAATGCAAAATCAAAAGTTGTAACATATATTAAAACACGGACTTGATTTCAGCTTTATTGGAGTATTCCTGCTCTTTGAATGGTATGGAGGAGTGAACATTCCTTAGAAGAATTCACTGATCTGTCCTGGAGTTTTAAACTAAATTGTTACCAGCGAAGAAATCACTTTTTATTAAACTTTCTCAGGAAAAGACACTTTTCATTTGAAGGGAAAAAATAAATAAATAAATAAATAAATGTCATAGATATCATGAAACAACTGACTTATACAAACTGTAAAATTCATGCCTAAGACTAGAAATAACAATAGAGTTTGTGTTATAGGGAGGAAGGGGAAGGGAGGGAAGAAGGAAACATTTCAGATTCAGGATTCAGTTTGTTTTTTTTTTGTTTTGTTTTTTTTTTTTATAACCACCATTCTTATCTATGGGATTCCTGTGAAACAGAAACAAAGATTAAGACATTTCACCATAAATCTGTGATACAAAATAAATCTTCCCTCCAGATTCATGCCAAATGCAAGATTACCCAGTTGTCCTATATTTATTCAGGCTGGAACTGGGGAAGCCAAGGTAGTTAATCTTGATGCTGGCTTTATCACTGACTTTGGCTGCAGAAACTAGAATGTTCTGGTGATGCTAGTCATGTGGACTTGCATGTATCACTGGTCCTTTTTTTTTGATAAAGGATTGTATTCATATGCATGGGAATGAATGTACCCAAACATCTGGGATACAGCTGCCTACCAAGTATGTTAACAGCAGTTTGTCATTATACGGACAACCTTGGTATACATGTTTGTGAATCCAGCACCCTTTCCCATTCAATATTGTCTGAGAGTTTCCTATTTTCTTCTTAAAGTACTGAGGGTGGATCATGTATTTACAATCTGTGGATATATGCCTATAAAAGAAGGAAAGATGTACTTTTTATTTTATTTGGAAACAGCCCCATATCTATTCTCTGACTTTGATGTCACTGGGCATAGTCTGGCCACATTCTTTCATAACACCATGAGAAACCTAAACTACCTACTGAAAAGGATCTCTAACCTAAATAAGCTCTTGGCCATGCCTGGGAACTATTTGAGAGACTGATAGCTGGCTTGAATGAAAATTACTCTTCAATAATTTAATAGTACAGATGACCATTTCCCAGTGCTTGGGAACAAACTTTGGATATGCTTTAAATGTTAGTATATGTGCCAAAGAAAACACTGCTGGGTCCAATAAAATAGATTCAAAAACATGAAGAAGAAAGCAAGTACCATATCTAAAAAATAAGCTTCTCACACTCCAGATATTTTTGCTATATCTGTCTCCTAGCATGAATCTTCCAAAAATGAAGATGAAAATAATCATACATTACTACTCTGAAATTTCCTCACCACCTTGAGAAACCATACCTAGGGGTCTTTAAGAAAAGGTTGGACATGGTGTATATGGACATGGTTTTGTGGGTGACATTGGTGGTAGGGTGATGGTTGGACCAGATGACCTTGGAGGTCTTAATGATTCTATCTATTCTATCCTAATGATTCTATGATTCTAACCAAACACAGGCAGTAATTTGTGAATTACTAAGCCATGGCTGAACACCATCTGTAAAGGAATGAAGCACAGTAACAATTGCTGTCAAAATTCCTGTTTCCAGCTACATTTGGGAGTCCATCACCTTCATGCTAGAGATTGGTTCCCAAGCATTCTTTATGAAACTAAAGGTAGATGTAGTCCACCTCAGCAGAGCTGAGCAAATAATGTGTGAAGTAGTATATTTGTGCATTATCTGATATTTGATTCTTAGTTTTCCCATTTATAGCAATAAGCATAGTTAAGAATTCACTGTGAGAGCTTCTGTAAAGACATGGAATGTGTTATAGCCCCTTCACGCAAAAGGTCTACCATTACTTTATTATAGTATTTTCACTATTATAAGATTTTTTCCCTAATGAACTGCTCTGGTCTTCCTGAACACCTCACTGTCTCTGTCCATCTTAAGATTTCCAGGTGACTTTTCAGGGCTCCAGTTCTAAATGGAGATTTAGGAGAAGGAGGAGGAAAAAGGGAAGAACATTCATTTGCTTGTTTTCTGTCAATCACACCAGGGAGATCTGAGGTTAATCTAGATATGTCACTAGTAAGTATATTGCCTAAAACAAGCTTCTAACCTTCCTCTTCTCTTAGTGGAGAGGACTAGGCACCTCCAGAAGGTGAACCATCCCATCTATTCCAGATAGTTCTACCAGGAAGTAACAAATCATCTTTTGGTAGTGCTTATCTCTCGTTATAGTCATAAAGTTAATCTAACTGATTTCCTTATATGTACAATTCATTACAGACCACAAGGGATAAGATATCTGTCTGGGGCTAGCAGATGTGACTTGATTCACCCTTCTGGACTGGCAGCTGTAAACAAGGTGGGCAGGGACCTATTGAAAATTCAGTGCAGTAGAGGTGAGTGATTTTTTTCCAGTCCTACAGTTCCATCTAGGAATATAATTTTGACTCTTTCTTCTGACCTACACATTTTGACTGCAGCTGCAGGAAGTTTGTACCAGCCTGAATCACCCCACTTTTTACAAGGTGACTAAAATGCAGACAATAAACACATTGGATGTATGCAGAAGATTGTCTCCAAATAACACTTGATTTTTCTTTATGTTAATTCACTGGGAAATATATATATATATATATAAATTCTTTTGATTGTGATGTATTTGGTGTAGTGAAAAATTTTGTTGTTGTTTTGTTTGTTTGTTTGTTTTCCCTGTATGTCTATATACAGTGCTGTGTACACCAGACACCTAATTTCACCTGGGACCTTGTAGCTATTTTATTTTGACTTTTTTTACTTGGACTGCCAAAAAAAAAAATGTTAAATTGGGAAAAATATATATAAATATCTTAAAGAAATAACCAGGGAAACTCATGATCTGGAAGTAAAAGTATGATCCATCACCTGAGCCATGCCATTTAAGAAACTTCATGCATTAAACATAATGGAAGGGAGTAGTACAGCTCCAGTTCAATATGTGACTTGCCAGCTATCACAGGGCTTCTGACTCGGTATTACTAAGAAATGTTCACTGACTGTCACTGCAAAGGTATGCGAGGGAGATTCTCTAAGGACCAATTAACGGGAATGGAAGAGAATTCTGGTAGATTGGTTGCCAGTGGGAGGAAAGTTAGTGGAGAATGGTGAAGAATAATGTATGTTTGCAATTTACTTATTAGCCCTATGGAAAAAAATAAAAAATAAAAATAAGGCAACACATGCCAGAAGAAATAACAAAAAATATTAACAGCATTTGTAAATACCATTTTAATTATTTAAGTCGGATCTGAACAGGAAGCTTATTTTTTTGTTCTTTGTTTGTTTGTTTGTTTGTTTTGTTTTGTTTTGTTTTTAAAGGACACTGTTGCTAATCAACTTAACAGCCCTATTTTATGTCATAAAACCACAGTTTTCTGCCAGAGGAAGCTCACTGTTGCAGTTTCTTAAAGCTTGTATCCTTTAATCATAGCTGAAATAATGGCATCTTAACGCTGCCAAGCTCATGTAGAGATTTCCTGTTTCCCTTTCTATTCATTTATTATTTCTCTACTTGTGTATCTATTTCTTTTATCTGAGGATCTCCAAACACAATACAAAGGCTCATTAATTAAGTCTCACAGTGTTTCATGCAAAGTAGGACTTTGAGAGTAAAATTCACCCAGCACAACATTGCTGTAGTTCAGTTTCATGGTAAAATTCTTTTTGATGAGTTATTGCACAGATTTGTTGGTGCGTTACATTTTTTCTCCTGTTTCTCTTTATGAGGTTGGTGTTGCACATCTTAAAGCCTCATAACCAATATACTTTAAACCAATATCTGATGTTCTCCTTGTAACTCAGAAAGAGGTTTTTGTTCAAGCTTTTCTAATTTCAGGATATAATCTAACTAGCCTGAAGCTGAGGAAGTCATATTGTTGTTATTATATACATATATATACATATATATACATATATACATATCGCTTTTGATCACAGCAACCCAAAGCCAATTTTTTCTTTCAGATATACCTGTGTACACCATTTTGTTCTCAATAGTGCTTAGGTTCTGATTCAGTTAAAACACATAAATGTGAACTCTGATAATCTCATTTTTAAGGTCATGATGTTTCTCATTGTCAGCTTATAAAACAAATAAGATTGAAGACTGAGAATTTTAATGAATTGCTGCAATAATGTGGCCAATATTCTAACAGAGTAATTAAGCATGAGGCTTACTTTTAATTTTGGCATTTAAATCTCTTTGGCTCTGGAAAAGTTCCATTGTCACTATGGCTGGTCTCACTCTACTCCTCGTCACAGTCATAGGCAGAGGAGAAAGTGAGATGATTTTGGCAGCTTGCTCCCTCAGGAAACTGCCTGCTTTGCTTGTGCCAGCAGCCTGCCGTGATAGTGGGAAGAAAAAAAAAAAAAAAAAAAAGAGTTGCAAAGGTGAAGGATGAGGATGAATTCGGCTGAGAAATGTCATTTCCATTAGTCTTCGGTGAACTGTTTTGTTAGCATGTTAATAGGTGGCACAGTGGTTTTTTTTTTTTCACTAATGTTAGGAATTTAATATTAAGAAGTAAGAAGTTATATAAAATCAGTCTTTCTCACTGACAGGCAAAGATTGATTTCAGTAGGATTACTGTGTGTAGTGTGAGCATATATGTACATACATATGTGTAAATCATTTTTTTCCATTTGGGAATTACAGTTAAAAAACACAATTAAGAGAGACAAGAGTCATCAGGGAAAATAAATGTCCTCAAATATTCACAAGTGGATTGAATGCTGTTCTTCATTTCAGAAAATTTTCCTTAGGCAGTAGCTCTTACTATGAAAAACAGGATTAGCAAAGAATTGAACATAGAATAAAAACAGTCTCTTGAATCTAAGTGCTTACTATGCTTCAAAGTCCTCTAGGAGGAGCAAATTAAAAAAAAAAAAAAAGGAAAAAAAAAATGTAGTAGTAATAGGTATTGGTATTATTTAACCTAGATACCTATATACATATTTTCTTATAAAAATGATATTTGTGGATATGAGCTCTATAATTAGAAATTACAAAGAGAGAAAAAAAAAAAAAAAAAAAAAAAAAAAAAAAAAGATTTCTACAGCCTCTCTTGATGCAACTGGAATCAGTCTGTATGGTTCTCAAATACAAATCAAAAAAAAAAACAAATATATCAAAAAAGGGGTCTTACCTGATAAGATATAGGCATAAACCCGGTGGCTGCCATGCTATGATTAACATCTAAATGTTAAACATCTGATATTTTTATGTCCTTTCTATTTTCCTTACTCTGAATTTTAAATTCTTCTAAACAAGGTCTTTTTTCCTGGTTTCAAGAGGTTATAATCTTCTTATAAGAAAGAGGCTACATATTAATTCTGTTTGCTGTGAAACAGGAAAAAAGACTAGAATTACTAAGTTGCTACAACAAATACTGCAGATGAGGCATGAACTACTTCAAGCCAAATTTTCCCAGCGGTACACTCCTGAGCAAGGTCTTCAAGGATATCGGCTACAATGATGAACCTGTATCCTAAGTGCTGATCTCAGTGAACTCCATTAAAATGAGACAATTCATTTATGAGATCAGGTCTGAAGACTGACAAAGGACCTATGGCTGGAAATGATGTAATGACAGTAAGGAAGGGAATGTCCATACCAAATACTCAGCATTTTTTACTATTATGTAAGTCACATTTTCTGTCAGAAGGATCAATATCTTCCTAAATAGTAGAGGGACATGCCCTTGGCATGGTCAGGCAGTTTGTCGTTGGAGCATTTTACACATACACATAAAGACCTATTCAGAAGAATCCCAAAATCCAAGTTTTCACGTGTCCAAATATCTTCTTCACCCCTTTATTTGAACATTCAAGTATGCAATGAAGAAGATCCTAGTACATGTCTGTATTCAGACAAAATGACAGGAAATGTAGTGTTACATTAAGATAACCCCTACATAGTCACAAAGTTGATTATGCCTTGTTTCTTTTCTTAACTCTGGAGGATTAAATTCAACCAACTGCTTCACTTGTTCTTGCCTGACCTTCAGAGGCCCCAGGTATGTGGGTTTTCTGTCTTTGGAGACACTATACACCTCTTCTGTCCTGTCTGATGAGTAAAATGATGCCAGATACACAGGATATCTTACTGGACAAGGATGTTCCTGTCTCATATTCTCATATTCATATTCTTGGCTCATATTCTCTTCTTTTCTGCAAAGACTTGTCCTTCTTTATTCCTTCAGTTCTTGTGGAAGGGAAATTCCATTGCTTTATTAGAGACAAAGCACAACCTGAAGGTATACTCAGGCTTTGTGAGTATACTGCAGAGCACTGCCAAGTTGGTGAGATGACTACCAGAATGACCCAGAAAGGCCCATTTTAATAGAGACCAAACAAAGCAATGAGCCTGATTGCTGTACTCCAAAGGAAGAGAGTTTGGATTAGAAACCAGTATACATATGAGTACAGGTCAGTTCTAGCAGCTCCTGTTGCTTGTGTACATCTTGCTGATTTCATCAGCTCCTGCTGCTTCTGGACAGGTTTGTGGAAGGAAGAAAAACTTGCTTACCTGGAAGTTGTCCATATGAGGGAACTAACCATCAAGCAAGATGTTGCAGAATTCTTGGCAAAAGTAAAGTGACTGAATTGGATGAAATTGTGGTGTTGTGTATATAGAACAGGAATATAGTATAATTGAGAGAATGATAAGCACTAAAAATATTGTACAAGTGATATCACAACTATCTTACTCATACTGGATGACACCTATAAGGTGATAGAAAAAATGAAACATGAACAAGCAAGCGAGAGGCAGACACCACAAGAAAAGGCAGACACCTTTAAAATGATGAACTGAAATGTAGTTTTGCCAGAAAACGGAAAAAATCTGTTAAAAGATTAAATTCTGAGTAGGTACGTGAGAAATCATTTAGGAAACTGGCCAGCTTTATGCATCTAAATCTGATAGCTAATAGATTTAGACTGATAATAAATTCTCCAAATATTCCAGGAAGAGAGAAGGGAATGGTAGACAGCATGAACTGGGCACTGAAATTGAACTACTTAGACCTGTCCTGGGCAGATAAGTAAGAAATATGAGTATGAACATCAATGTAGATTGACATGAAATTCAGATCTGTTGTAACACTTTAAACCAGAGGGATGTTATTTTAAACCAGGCATGAGCTGTTGGCTTCAAACCTAATAGGATTTCATAGTCTTCTGAATCTAAAAATTTCAATGGGATTTTGACCTGTATATACATTTTAGATCTCTTCAAAACTTTTAGCCTTCTGGTTCTTCATATCATAGGCTAAATCTAATCCAGTATTTTTCACCTCAGTTTCACAGAACTTCTATGCTTGCAGATTGTGAACCTTGTTAATAAAATACAACTTGACAATTAATGAGGATTTAAAAGTCAAAATCCAGGGACCATCCTAGCTCCTAGAAATAATAAAGATGATCATATTTAAAAAGCAAATGAAAACAGTATTGTTGGGATTTAGCTTGACTAAACAGGAGACTAAACCAGCACCTCAACAAGAGATTTGATATAATATGCTTGTTAGGCTCTCTACAGCTAGTAGAAAGAGCCAGAAATGCCAAAATCTAATTCAGCGTATCTTAAAAATGGTGCCCAAAATGGACAGAATAAACAACCTTCTGGATGCATGTGTGTCCATTTCCATTGACTAGAATATTGATAGCTGTTTAAAGTTAGTTAATATTGTATTACATTTTTTTATTTGGCTTTTTTGTCTGTGAGATGGAGTTTTATAATCATAATGTTTAAGCTATCAGGGTTAACTTATTGACAACCAACTGGTGACTTTTTTTGTGGTATCTTGAAGGGTCTCAAGTCTTTGTCAACACAAAGAGATGAAAAATAGAACTTATAAATGTCACTAGGCATTAATTTAGCTGATCTCAGAATTAATCACTTGTCAAAAACGTACAATAAATATTATCACTATTCTAACTACACTCTATGCCAATAACAATGCCTTTCAGATAGAGACTTGTCCTAAGATATTATCATCAATATCATCATCATCATTACCATCTTCAAGTAGGCATATCCAATTTTTCCCAGTAATTTATTTAATAATTTTAATAATATTTTTGACTGAGCTATATTATTTCTAAATATAATATCTTTCTCACTCAACCCCCAGTCAAAACTCTGGTTTCGAAACATCTTTATTATTTTGTCTTTCTAAGAGTTGAAGATGAATCTCAGAGAGAAAGGTGATGAGAGTAGTGTACACCAGGTCAAATTCTCAACTGGAGAAAATTGTAATTCTATTGAAAGTAATGCTTTGTTGAGAGTCTGATTTAAAACCTTCGTGATTTTTATCACTGACTTCCTGGGCTTTGCCACAGTTAAAGATCTGATCCTTCAAGCAAGAATTAATATAATAAATAAAGTTGGCAGTTGTGGGAAATGTGAGAGGTACATGCCATAGAAGCTGTGGTCAAGTATGTGTCAGAAGAATTAGTCCCAGTTCAGAAGTGAGACTAGTCCAGTACAAATATATATACATATACATATGGAGTAAATTCTGATGGTAACAAATGAATCTTTCTAGCAAGGGCAAATGCATGTAAATAAGTAGCTAGGAGAAAATAAGCTTTGCCTACTTCTCATTTTACAGAACACATTCATTTTGCAATCCTCTATGAATCCTATTGAAACAAAAATGTGTTTACAATGTTACTTATTCCATAAAACATGTTTGCTACTCAGCAATCTGTTTGCTTCTCTTAAAATGTATTTTTGTGACAAACAATCATTAAACCTCACAATTGCCCTGTGCAGATAAATGAAACTAGCACAGATATTACCATTTGGTTGACACGTTTGTTTTGACATTGTAAAAGAACGTTACGGATTTTTTTTGTATAAAACTCTTCCTTTTTTTCTCAGAAACAATAATATGTTCCTGCAAATGCTGCAAAAGATCAAAAGCTGTTCAGATCATATTTACAGTACTAAAAGCACAATGAATGCCCCTGTAAATGACATGTAAATTACTGAACGATGATTCAACTTCAGTCAGTTTTGCAGATGAATTGAAGGACCTTAATTCCACTTTAGCTTAGAAATCTGATTATTCTACTGCTTGTAAGAAATCAGCTTTAATCCTCTTTTAAATGTCATTCAACAAGTTCTTCCTGCACAAAAGATGTAAGTGAATTTCCCTTTACAATATCTTTTCAAATTCATTTTCTTTCCACAGGACATTCTTAGAAATTATTTAAATCTGGCCTATCAGACCAATGACTCTCCTTTTCTACATCTGCTCAAGAATAATAGTCAAGATTCATATCCTAGACTTTGTGATAGCATAACTCCATTGTCCTTTCTTTTTTATTTATTTATTTATTATTCCTGTTGATGGAAATGAGATCTGAATTTGGCTTCCTAATAATATATACAGATGAATATCTATTCAAGAAAACAAAAGAGTTATTTTCCTTCCAGGTTGAATTTGCTATGGAAAGAATTCAGACAAATACATATCCCTAAATAAGTCATGTAGTCCATGTAATATTGAACACTTTAACAATCTTTCATTATCATTTTGGTTTATTTCTTCAGTTTCCTGCATACATGGAGTAATTCTATGTTGCACCAAGATTTTTCTAAATTAAGGAATGTCTTTTTGGCACCTAGCTTTACAGTAGATCCCTGTTCCTGATTAAAGATATGCTTATCACAGGCAAATGATAATTTTATTTTCTGTTTGTGAGGAAAACTAAGTGCTAAAAATCACAGGCTGGCTGAGCCACATGTCCAGTGGGTGTAAAATCAACATATGTCCTTTGGGAGTTGTGCTGATTTGCACCAATGGTATATCTGGCATCCCAGGTTAGGATGGTGTTATTTAAAATCTCCTAGAAAGTCCGCTTATGCAAGGAAAATAAATAAATAGATAGATACATACATACATACATACATACATAACTCCAGAGACCATGTGTCATTTAAGCATTTGTTCTTCCTATTTCTTATGAAAACTTTTCCTGTCTTTATGGCTGAAAGAAAGAAAATGCAGCCCCTAATCAGAACTTCAAACAATTCAAAATTGCAAACGAGAGAACGTTCAATCCTCAGCCACATGAGGAAGTACAATCCACACCTGAAATAGATGTACGGCACTAATAATATGTGGGTAATAGCAGAAACGGTGTACTGTCAAAGAAATTCCAAGTGGCTGGGAATTCTGAGCCAGAGAGAATGTGTGTGGGACCAAAGGTTGGGAACTCACACAGGTGATGAGGACTTTCAGCTTCAAGCCTTACTGGGCAACAGGAGGACAAGAAAATATATTTTTCTGTAGCATAAGAAAGTTTCAAGGGCCTGGTTGTAATTTTACTAACTGTGTCTACCATGGCAGTATTTTGTTTACAAGTGTAGACCAATCCAGAAATCTTTCATTATACTCTTCATTTCATCTTTTTGAGCAATGGGGTGTCTGTTTGCTAACTGCAGTAGCAGACATTCTTTGCATGGACCTGTAGACAGGCTGTGTCTCAGAATAAGTTAAAGGGGAGCATGTCCTTAAACAAGTCCTGGTGATTCAAGGTTTCATCCCATTTGTTCCCTTTTTTTTTCTTCAGTTTCCCCCCCCCCCCCCAAGAAAAATACAGAACTATAATTATTTATACTATGAACAAGCTCAAATCAAGGTTCTAATTCTCCCAAGCAGTGTGCAGTCATACAGTAAAACTCAGCCATCATCCTGAGAAGCTTTCAGTGGAAAGAAGACATAAAAAGAAAGGACGAAAAAGATAGACCACACATGCAAAATATGAAGAATATAATAATAAGTTTGGTAGGTTATTTCTGTGTCCTAGGTGACACAGAAAGTCAGTAGCAAAGGCAAGGAATTGTCTCAGGTCTTCCACATGTCACCCAAAACCTTAGCCTACCCCCACCCTAATCACCCAGTGTCCTGCAATAACATGCAGTACCTACATGTACCACCTATGTCACATATCGCGGCACACATTACAGTGACTTGGAAAATTCTCCCCTTGGTCTGTCAAGCATAAACTTAGAAAATGCGCCTGTAACAAGGTTCTAAAGGCTTTGAAAGCATTAAAGAGCCTGTCTGTTAAGGATGTGTAAAGGTCACAAAACCAGGAGCTGCTCTTCAAGGAGAGATATTTTTCTATGTGACTTTGACGACAAGCAGCATCCAGCTATGCTGTATAACAGGTGTAAAAGACTTACACTGACATTTCTTTTCCTAGAGTCCAGGGGCACCACTTGCAAATATAATCTAGAAAAAGCCAATAAAATTCGGTGACACGAGTCATGATTAGTGTGACAATCCAGCCTGCAGGATAACAATAAATAATGCAAAGAAGATGCAAAGGTACTGCATTTTAGCAAATAGAGACACAACCCTATTGAAAATACCTGCGCCATCTAGAAACTGAGGGGGGGTTTCTTTCATGGGAGGAATCTTCATGTTTAAAATGATTGTGTATAAATTTTATCATCTAAGCTTATCTTTGACCTGATGCTTTCAGTTTGATATGATGTGACCCGAATTTCTGCCCTAATGTAACTCTCTTATCTAGTCCTCAACCAAGCAGTCTCATGGGCAGCTATGCTTATGCTTCGAATACAAGAAGCTATTCTTTGCTTTTGAGGGGGAAAAAAGGCACAATAAGGTACAAAAGTCCCACAAAATGATACTTTTTATGTCAAGGGCAGGGTGATATTCAGGTACCCCGAAAGTAAGCTTAAGCTGCAGCTCTAGGAGGAATAAAAAACCCGAAACCAGAAGGAGTGGTTTCACAAAAATAAATAAATAAATGATAGGGATTGATTAGAGGGGAAAAAATGTGGGGAAAAATAAGAGTCTTTTTAAAGAGAAGAATGGCTTTCAGGATATCTTGTTTATGTCAGACTTCAACTTTTCTTGACAGTATTTGCTGACCTGGATTGTTGAAGGAGATCTCAGCATGATGAAATCATTGGAAGTCAGATTATGGTCATGGTGACCTTGTGCCTATTTTGTTAGTGTTAAGAAATAAAGTGGAATTGCAAACATAATTTGAACCTAAATTGAACCTAATTTCATTTACTTCCTCCTAAAGCCCGCCAAGTGTGCTGTATTATTGACCATTCATCCTGTGACTGGGCAGTGGTAGCTGATATCTCTTCATATCATCAAGAGATGATATCTGCATCTCTTATCTCTGAAAAAACAGCTTTCCAAAGTATATATTTTTCATTCCATGTTATTAATGTTTTACTTTCCATTTGGTGGTTTTCTGAGCACTTTACAAACTGTCTGCATATACCTAGCCCATGTCTTCTCGGTACACTGACTCTTCAGACATGTTCTGGAAGGTGGGCACACTCTAGAGGTGTCCTCCAGTGCTGCCTGGATTTGAGATTGGAGGCTCACTAATTGCCTGGACTGTGGGTCTAGTCGTGTGGGTGTTCAAACAGATGGCTGCAGAAGGGACTGGAAACATATCCTTTAATGTCCACATGAAAGATGTCTGGATGATAGTAGCTTGACAGCATTGTGTTAGTAAGGTGCCCTACTATGTCACACCTTCCTGACGGCAGAGGACATGTCTGTTCTCTCCAAACTAACTTTTCTTTAAGTTTTCATCACATTTTCTATGACTAACTTTCCACATACTTACTGAGCCTCTTGGCAGATTTTTAATTTCCTGCCATAGTTATGCTGGGTCAAAATCATACTGTGAGATTTACTGTGCAAGTATTTTCATGAAAGGGGCTGTACAATTTGAATGGTTAAGACCTCTTCTCAGAAATACGTGTCATCTAAGCCAGTAAAGGCCCAAACCTAGGAAATTATGATTATCTCAAAAGCAAAACTGCTCACTCCTTTGTAGACATTAAACATATCAACTGCTGTGAAACACTCTAAAGTACACATTGACAAACTTCATACTAATACATAAGACTTGAAGCAACCGTATTCTGACCAAGCTTGCAAAGAATAGTTCACTTCTATGAAATTAAACTATTCTGAAAACAGTGGTCATATTAATGCTATTATTAGAAACAGTTCCTGACTCCTGTTACCTCCTGGATCATACCCTGATGTTTATGGGGAGAGGTGGACTGGGCCAACACCAAAATAGGACAAAACTCTTCAGAAATTCAGTGGAGATGGTTAATTTCTTGTGCCTGAAACCATATCTCATATCTGACTGTGGTCAAGTGGTGTAAGTGTCCACATCCTTGCTATAAAGAACTTCTTCCCTTCTAAACAGTATCTGTATTCCTGCAGCTGACTGGGAACAGCTTCTTATTTGTACTAACTCCAAAACTATGACTGAGAATTCTTTGGAGAAGTGACAACAGAGGTAAGATTCTTGTGTGCAGCCTAGTCATGCTTCTTAGAAGACTCTCATATTGACTTCAGTTAAAGGTCATGACATTCAACAGGAGGATAGGACCAATGTCTGGATGACACTAAAGAATCCAGTATGGACTTGGCTGGACCTGGAAAGGGATCCCATCTGCTACAAGTTTATATACCTTAGACCCAGGAGATAAAGAAATTTTACAGAACAAAGAAAGGAAGAGACCATTCTCCAGCTGTGAAGCCAAGTGACAAGGCCTGGCCACACTCACTCTACATAAAACCTGACCATCAGTCTTCTTCACTCATGAGATTTTGTGTTTCAAGGAAATTATTCAGTGTGTACATATGTGTTTTTGCATGCTTTCCTTCAAAATCACAGAAACAAAATGAAGGTTGTGCTACAGCCCCTCAGAATGATTCAGCAAACCTTTGCTGAAATATCCAGTGTTAGTAGGTCTTCTTCTTCCATGTCAAGTGTCTAGATCACCTGTGCACTCTAGTTTACTAACTTTCAGACAGTCCAATATGTTGAGAAGTAGTCTACCTAACATCTCCTGAGTTGTTCTGTAGTGATTAGTTTTCTTTATGATTTTACATGATTCTGACGGTCAGAAAGTCCTCTGGTCAATTCTGAGGAATACTCATTTTACATTGTTTGCAAGAAGACTGATCAGGCAATCCTAGCACAGAAAACTTTCTATTGAATTTGAAACATGGTGCCTAATTCGTTAAGTGTTACCCATGCCTCAATACATAGCTTTCCCTTGCAGAGAAATGTAACCTTGACCTTAACCCTATCCAGCTTAATTCAGATGGATGAAATCCAAATATCTACAGCACTGAAATTATATTCAGGATTATTTACATATATGTTTGCTTATCTAGGGCAGGGAGTGTGCATGGTAACTTCTTTTTCCTTCTCAGGGCTGTTTATCTTGTTATTTTTAAAGGTTGCCTGGCTCAAGGTGGTGGCCAAGAGGAATTACCATGAGATTAGGCTGTCTTGTTAGGATGTCTTGTTGAAGTCAGCAGAATTTCCAGTGAGACTTCTCTTAAGGACGATGGTAACTCAGATGAACTAATTAAAATAGTTGGGTGTGGGTTGTTCTCATTCAAACACTGCAAAGCAAATGAAGAACTTGATAACAGAACTTGTCTCAATTCCTTCTTCCTTGATTTTGAAAGGTCCAGGTCATCTTTCTATAAAATAATAAATTTGCACAAATCTACTGTTTGCTTTTCTTCTTCTGAAATTTACAGAAACTTGTGGCCACGTACTTATTGGTTTAAATGGAACCACAATTTCACAGCTAGTTCAACCTTTACCCTTGTTGCCTGAAATATGAGTAAAGTGGCTCTTGATTTGAAGAGCAAAGTACTTCACTGACATCTCACTACTTAAGGTATTTCTTTTAAATGCATATGACTACAGTAGAGCTATAAAAAGAATGCCAGGACTAAATGCAAAAGCCATTACAACTTGAGGAAGGCTTTAAGCTGTAAGTCTGTCCTCTCTCATTAGTCATAGAAAGATCCAAGTCTCACATGTGGACACCGTCCTACACAGCATTCTCATTGAGAATTTCACAGAAAGGTATTTCTGTACCTGCCTACATTGGATTTGTGGACCCTGTTTATTTACATTGTGGAAGCCAACTTCTTATGGAGCCTTGCCAAAAATAGCATATTCTAAGCTACTGTATTGAAAATGGAATTGCAAATGAGTTGCACACCTGTCTTATAGGGAAACTATATGAGACTAAACAAGGCGACAGTTTTAAAGAAAGCCAACATCTCCCATATCTTGAGACCTGTGTGATCTATGAATTTGCCCTGTTTTCTGAAAACAACAGCTCCTTACCCTTCCATCATCATCATCATTAATAAGCAACAGGCTGTGGGAAGGAATGTCAGGCTCTAATTCACGCTGTTTTGATTTGTTTTGTTTTGCTTTAAAAGGCTCTTTGATATTTTTTATAGCATCAGACAGCAGCCAGCTCTTTTTTTTTTTTTTTTTTTTTTTTTTTTTTTTTTAACTTCCTCCCTCTGGACAAGTAGGATATTAATATTATCCCTGGAACAAGCAGCAGAAGGAATAAAACATCTAGGTAAATACTGCAAGTGAGATTAAAACTCTCTTGCTTTCTGATGTAACCCTGTGACACAGCGTTTCTAGTGAATTAAACCAAATGTACAAGTATTTAACGACTAATCCTTTTAAGTATTTTAATGCCCCAATGAAGATTTCTTATAGGGAGAGGCAAAGCATATGTGGTTTCCGTTAGAGTCTGCCTGCAGGCAGAGGATTGAGCAGATTGGCTTTTTTTTTTTTTTTTTTTTTTTTTTTCATCCCCCCCCCCTTTTTTTTTAATTAATATTTCCCCTCTTTTGTGTTTTGTGTGTGTGTGTGTGTGTGCTTTTTTTAATTTTTTTGACGGGCAGGCGAGCAGCACGTGGATGAGGGTGCTGAATGGACAGCTCCCGGCGGCGGGGCACTCACCCCAGCAGCCCCCCGGAGCCGGGGGAGGGAAGGGGGGCGAGAGGAGGAGGTGGGGGAAAGAGTCCAAATCGCAGCCTGCTTCTTGCTGTGAGAAAGAAGAGGGATACCAAACAGGTTTTCTTCCTCCCTTGGGTTACTACAAACAGCTAACCTAGCCCAGGGGGCTCTTTGAAGACAAGAAAGAAAAGTAACTTTTCATTTCAGAAACCCATCCTGCAGGGCAGCAGGTATTAAGCTGATGATAACATTCCATGTATGTATCTAAAAATATGTATGAAAAAAAAATTATACACACACATACGTATGGTTCTTTTGATGTTATAGAACTTCCTAGCCATAGGGAATAATATTTTCTCTTCTATTAATAGTCAGGCCAGTGTCATGCACTGCAGGGAGAAAAATCAATGCTCATAGCTATAAACAAAATTGATCTTCTGTTTAAGCTAATCTTTAAGGGTTGCAAATTTAGGGTCAGGGTTAAGGTTACATAGAAAGCAAATGTTCAGATTTCCAACTGAGGGAAATGTATCCATTTTTATGCACTTTTGATGCACAATAACCATAATGATAATTTGGGGATATATGTTTGCAGGTGCAAAGTCCACACCAGGCACTTGCCTATATGCAGGCAGATGAGATAGATAAGAGGATCTCGGCACTTCCTATTTGTGTGAAGAGGAATTGAAAAGATGTTTCTATGTATCAAAAACATAGACCAGAGGTTCAAACTGATGCAAATAGGAGGTGAACCAATTACATTAACACAGATATGTTGATTTATCTAAAATGATGTTATAAAATAGCTGCGTTAAGGATTGCAAAAATTCTCTCTTTCCCTATCATACATACATACAAATGCATTTTTCGTTTCTGTGCGTGTGGCATGAATGTAGAGAGCAGAAGATACAGAGGCTTTTACTGTAGTCACAGATTTGTTTCATTAAGGAAATGCAAATATATACTTTATTTAAATAACCTGATCATTGTTAGAAATAGCAATGAGGAGTCTACTTACAAGAAATAATATCTTCACTTGACCATCATTTAATATATGATCCATGTCTCTTTGCTCAACAAATATACAAACTAAAATTATACCTAGGTCTTTGCTAACTTGAATACCAGTTTATGTTTTCATCCTGAATGAATGTCACTTACTGGTGATAAATGCACTTCCCTGTTGTTTTATGTTTGGTTGGTTGGTTGGTTTGGTTTATTATTTTTTTTTTTTTCTGCTATATTCAGAAAAACATTTAAACATTTGTTTCATCTAAGCACTTTGCTGAATGGGGTCAGTCAGCTATAGCTCATTGTCTCTAAACAACTCAAAACTTAGTTCAATGCAGTCATTTTATCTCATAATCAAAAATTGTTGATTGTCCATGTTTCATTCACTAGTCTGCAAACAATCATTTCCAAACAGTCAGGCAATATGAATGGAGGGAAACTGCTTCTGAAATTCACACTTTAAGTCACACTTTAGACACTGGTTAATTAGGCTGTTCATAGTTCTATTACATATATATATTTCTCTATCATAGTACACAGGAAGCAGAGAGGGAAGGAAGGAAG
>CM021767.1:114482518-114519438 GCA_011076525.1 Nettapus auritus
TCTATTCTATTCTATTCTATTCTATTCTATTCTATTCTATTCTATTCCAGAATTCAGACTACAAAGTAATTTTTTTAACCAGAATAAAATGAGTTCTTACAGTGCAGAGCTTAGAGTGTTCATAGGAAAGATGAAGTGATAATGGTATTTTTAAAACCAGTATATTTCCTTTAAACATGAATGATGAGCACAGATTCATTCTGCTCTAAGAAGGTCTTTATATCATCATCCTTGCAGAAACCATCTAAACTTCTTCCAGTAGTGCATTGAACGATGTGTTATTTTATACCACTGTCATATGCAGCTCATTCTTTTTTCTCATCTTTCCCCCAGGGGAGAATTGTGCATGCAGTGGTAAGATTCATTTCTTTCACAGAATTTTTATTGTAGTCAGGTTGGAGAAGGCAGGTCAAAGAGTGTTTTGCACTTGGTGATAAAATATATGCTAGTCCTTAAGATTTTGTTCTCTTGGATCAAATTCAGATAAAGTTTTCTCTCTTGCTTTCTCAGAAATTAGCTCTAACTTAAAAGCTCCATTTCGCCTGAGGAGTTATTGATCACAGTCTTCATTGAAAGATTTGGTGATCATTCAGCAGTTATAGACCCAGGCCAAGTAATTGTCACTTTCAAGAGACAGCCAGTTCCAGAACTAATCTGAGATAAAGTGATGTAGCTCAATAGATTTCAATCATTAACATCAGCTGAGGATTTGACTTAACTTTAGAAGGAATATATGAGAATTAAAAGGTGAGGAAAAGAGTTCTGGCTGCAAATCATTGCAAACCTATAGCGGTATTGCATCTTTGGGGTTCTAAAAACTGCTATGAGAGTCTAACTGACCATTTATAATTGGAAACAATGTATTAAATTTTTAACCAGCTGATTTTCTTAAATCACAAGTGACACCTGAATCTCATTCAATCACATATTGTTACTATATCGAATACAAGACTCTTTTGGAGACCTTATTCAATTTTTGTTGATCATGAAATCAAATGAGGTAGCCATAATGATGTATTTTACCTGTCAAACTTATGAGATCTAATAATCTACTTTTTTCTGTATTAAAATGTAAATTAATTAAAATTTCCCAAAGCAACAAAGTGATGCAATGTTAATAAATAAATAAATAAATGAACATACAACAACAACAAAACAAAACAAAACAAAACAAACAAACAAAAAAAACACATCAGAATTCTTTTTCATTATTGAGTTTGTCAAAATATGGAACATGAAGATTTTCCAACTCTAACAGTTCTGTTTTTTTTTACAGGTGGAACATGCGTTGTTAACCCCACCGACTTGTTCTGTTCTGTACCTGGTCGCTTATCTCTACTCAGCTCCACTTCAAAGTATAAAGTGACCATTGCAGAAGTGAAGAGGCGCCTTTCACCACCTGAATGCCTCAATGCTTCCCTCTTAGGAGGTATTTTAAGAAGGTAAGTTAAAAGCAAGAATAATAACTACTAGACTGTTCTGTCATTTCTGTGATTTCATTTTCCTCAAAAAGATTTTATTCTCTTTCCCCAGTTGGGTAGGTGATCACTGCTTGGGAAAGCAGAATGAGATGAATTAGGAATTAAGACGACTTCTACGGAATATTTTAATGAATAAGAAGAAAAATTAAGATTGTATTGATATTCTTTATGGAAAGTTTATGTTTTCATTTTATTTTACCCCCTCATTTCAGTTACCCATCACAGATGAACAGGTGTTTGTTTTGTTTGAAAATTAAAAAATAAGTTTTAGGGATGCTTTTTTCTTCCATTCACCAGCTCATGCCTCCTGAACACAGAAAAGATAGAGTTGGCAGAAAATGCTGGTTTCATTTTTTTCTTTGTGAGATACTGGAGGAGAAGCAAGTAATTAGGTATGATTTTGTCTCTGACCCTTCACTGACCAGAGTAGATGCTTGCAGAGTGTAGTAGCAGAAAGGAGGAAAGTGGCAGACTCTGCCTCACATTACAAGTGGAAAACAAGGAGGCAACCGTAATTCAGCCAGGCATATGTGAGTCGCAATGTCCCTGAGGCGTCAACTTAGATGGCATAAGCTACTTGAATGCTCTTTGATCAAAACTAGCTAGAAAGTCATAGGCTATTTCACTGCTGTCACTGAAGGCCACACTGATCCCTGTACTTACACTGAAAGTCATTTTTTCCAACCTGCTATATTCTAAGATATGTAGCAGCCCAAGAGCTGTCTCAAGCCATGTTGCAGAGTAAAGACCAGATTGCAAAATTGTTCCAGGGGGCATACACCCCATTGAACTGCCTCAACAGGCATTGAATTCCAAAATCTACATCCACAAAAATTTTCCTCTGCTACTGCTTCACCCTGGAGATGCTTTCAACTAGCAGCTACAGAAATGTTCGTTTTAAATACTCATACCAAACTTCATCAATACCACTAAAAGGTGTTAAGAATGCAAGGGCATGAGTGTGAACATGGGTACTCAATTCTTTCTTCTGTTAAAATGCTTGAATGATCCCCATATGTTTTTGATCCAGACTAAACATCATTCTACTAAATCATCCTGGGGCCTGGTTGATGATTTATCCAGGGGCTGCTCCCAGCTGGCAGTTTGGATAAAGCAATTCTGTTTTACAGTGCAGAGAGTGTAAATATATAGATGTGGTCAGGCTATACCAGTAGGTCTCAGGTCTAGAGAACAGGCTCAGACACTGCATAGTTGACAAGCACAGATGTGGTGAAAACAAATCTGCTTCATGAGTTGCCCAAGACCTGGCAGGGTTAGTTTTGCATTCCATTAGTAATCACCATCAGGATATTTCCTCAGCTTGCTGTTCTTAGTAGACACTTCCTGACATATTATATAGTCAAAATTGTGGTATCTCTCAGTGGGTAAAAGTGACCATAAAAATTGGGGTATTCTTTCCTCTGCCTGAAGGAACTTGAAGCTGCAACTCAAAATATCTAGGCAGACACTTTTAGTAATCAGTGATGGGTTTTTCTAGGCTGGAGGACTCTCAGTCTCAATTGAGAATAATTAAATATTTGTTGGGTGAAAGCGAAGGCATAAAAGTGGTGATGACTTTATTATCTAATGACCGGGCCATTCATTTGGGATGGGAGAGATCTGGGTTACAGTCACTGCTCTATTCAATGTTTAAGCATTTTAACATTAGTTATGCACCTCCAGCTGGCTGCTGCATTCATTGAAAAGACACAGGTTCAAATTCCCTCAGGCTGAACAAGAAATTGAGCCTAAGTCTGCTGCATAAGTGGATATGCTTGAAAAGCTTCAAACACTGAGGTACTGCAGAAAAGCAGTTGCGAGATGCACCAGGAACCATTTCCTGGGAACAAAGTGATGTAGGCATCTGGGATAGGGGCATAGATAACCAAAGATGGCTGAGATTTTACCATCAACATTTTTTATTGGTTTATCCATATCCATATTCTTCCCAAAGTGCTGGGCTTCATATACCACATTTCTTTGTACCCAGATTTCTACATAGATATAGGCATAGCTGGAGCTGGGTTCCACATAGATATCTGCTGTCCCAGGCTCAGCACCCAAACCAGGGCCATGGGTCTCACTAAGTAGAAAGCTGTGTGAAGAGCTGATACACCTTTGACATTTTAATGTCTGTCAAAGGACCAACCTGAAAAACTCACACAGTGTGAGTAGGTAGTTAAGAATATAACTGAAAGACTTTCCATTGGTGTAATCAGAGCTGGCATTACTGCATACATTTGCCAATAAGGTGTACACCATTTCTAGATAGAGAGCACAATAAACACAAATTTCTCTCTCCTACATTTCTCTTCCGACAGAGCAAAATCTAAGAATGGAGGACGCTGCTTGAGAGAAAAATTAGACAGACTGGGACTGAATTTGCCTGCAGGAAGAAGAAAAGCAGCAAATGTCACACTCTTGACTTCCTTGGTAGAAGGTAAGGTTTGTAATACTGCAATAATATAAACACAATGTAAATGCTTTGTGTTAAAACACTTTTCAGCCACTGTGTTAAGTATCATAATTTGTATTTTGTACAACGAGAACTCACTTGCCCAAAGCCACAGACAGAATCAGTGGCAACATGGAAGTTCACTCTGAGATGTCTTTGCTCCCAGCAAGTGGTTTGGTCATGCAGTTTCCTCAGCATTGATCTGTGCTTTTTGTGCTGGGATCTGCCTTACAAATCGATGATCCAAGAGTTCTTGTGAGAGAGATGAATGGCTTATACAACCTCTACAAGTAGGTTTGTTTATACTTTATTTTTTTTAAAACAACAACAACAACAACCAAAAAGAACACTTGTGAATTTCCTGGAGCTGATCCAAAAATGTGATATTTTTCCTCCCATAAGAAGGCCTATTATTTACACAACCATTTCACAACCATTTTCCTCTCACACATAAATGAATGAAACCTTTCTTTCTTTTTTTTTTTTTTTTTTTTTTTTTTTCTGATAAACTCTAGGCAGACCCAGGAGATACTTTCTTGGCCTTTATTTGTTGTTTAAATACAATTCACCAAATACTGATGTGTTCTTCGAACATTCAGCTGGGAGATGCAGGTTCAAACCCCTCAGGCAAAGGGAAGAAACTCCACCTGAATCTCTTCTGTTCTGGGTGAATCCACTAAGTACTCAGTTTGTTGTTTGGCTGCGAGGAGCAGCTCTGGGAATTTCAGATCCCTCCTCCTTGATGTTGAGAGCATTCAGCTCATCCTAAAGGTCAACACCTTCTAGGATCATAACCTGAAAAGTCCATACAGATCTAGGCAAGTAGACTGAGGTCTCAGCACATATTACCACAGAATCACAGAACTACAGAAAGGTTGATGCTGGAAGGGACCTCTGGTGATCTTCTAGTTCAACCCTTCTGCTCAAAGCAGGGTCAACTAGAAGAGGTTGCTTAGGACTTAGTCTAGTCAGGTTTTGAATATCTCCAATGATGGAGACTCTACAAGGTAGGGAAAACAAATACTGAATCCACAAAAAAATGAGATTTTTCAGAATCTAAGAGAAACTAGGATCCTCATGGGCCACTGAGCACACAAAACTCCAATAGGGCTGCTCTGAAATACGGACATATCCATATCACACTTTCATCTAATAAAGAGAAAGTCCTAATGAAGTTGCAGACTTAGGAAAGGTACTGGTTTAGGGGAGTCTTGGGCCTTAGGAGAGAAGAATAAACAGCTATGTGGCCAGACATTCATTCATTAGAAGATGTGGAGAGGGAGAAAACCCTCTTTCAGTTGTTGGCCTGGGACTGATGGCAATGTAGTTTTACTGTAAATCACAATTCGATTTTTTTTTTTTTTTTTTTTTTTCCCCAGGAATGGATCTGTCCTTGCCTCCCATTCCCTTTGCTCAAAGTCAATAGCAAAATTGTTATTAAGGTTATACCATTGCTTTTGTTCATGGACTGTTCTATTGTGATATTCTAAGAGAAGATACTACATACACTGAAGAGAATGCTTGCCTAGACATGATAAACATGGATCTTGTCTACTAAATATTTTGGGAAAAGCACCACCGTATGTGTTAATATTCCAACAGAAATCAAAGTGAAGCTCATTTTATATCTATGCAAACAATATCTATGTAAACTTGGTTGTTTTCATTGAATTCTGTGTGGTATAAACTATCCTCTCTCTGCATGCAAATATTACTTCCAACTGGTTAAAACCTGTAGCACAGCTTCTGCAAGGAAGCCCATCCGTCAACGGCTCCTGATGATGGATGAGGCAGATATGGAAATACACAGACTTACTCCAGATTTTAGAATCACAGAATCACAGAATTATAAGGGTTGGAAGGGACCTCAAGAGATCATCGGGTCCAACCCCCCTGCCAAAGCAGGTTCCCTAGAGCAGGTTTCCCAGGTAGGCGTCCAGACAGGCCTTGAATATCTCCAGACAAGGAGATTCCACAACCTCCCTGGGCAGCCTGTTCCAGTGCTCCGTCACCCTCACCATGAAGAAGTTCTTTTGCATGTTGGTGCGGAACTTCCTGCGCTCCATTTTGTGGCCATTGTGTATTGCCCCTTGTCCTGTCCCCACAGACCGCTGGAAAGAGGTTGGCCATATCCCTTTGTCTCCCACACTTAAGGTATTTATAAATATTGATAAGATCCTCTCTCAATCTTCTTTTCTCGAGGCTGAACAGACCCAGGTCTCTCTGCCTTTTTTCATAGGGGAAGATATGAAGAAGATATGCATAAAACAGCACTGTCTTTTAGTGTGTAATGTTAACACACAAATTAACATCATAATGTGTTAGTCCTATTGAATCCCAAAATCTCAGGTGGACTATGTGGACTTCTCATACAGACCCTGTATTGTGTCTTTTTTGATTTTTTTAAGTTTATTATTACAGAAACTAACAAGGTCCTCACAGTCTTCATTGTATTGAGGCCCTTAATATTCCTGTAAGGTAGGTATGTTCTTGACCTCTTCAATATCACTTTGAGGTAAGAAAAGGCAAAACCAGTTGTGTGGTTATCACGCATTTTGTCAAAGACACCTTAAAAGTCTTGACACAACTAGGATTTCTCTTCATCTGAAATAGATTAAAATTATTGTGGTTTTGGGAGTCCTTTGAAGTTCAACATAAAAACTGCAATGAATTTCTAGGGTGTGGTGATAATGTAAAGATCCACGTTTTATGAAAATTATTTGGTTATCCTTTTTTTCTGTGTTTGCTTCTCTCTGAGTTCAGCATGGCTGCTGGCTGTTTACTGTTACATGTTTTTTGTTGTTGTTTTGGTTTGTTTGTATGTTTGCTTGTTTTTGATAAGATTGCATCTTTAGTGTCTTTGGTAAGAAATTCCGGGGCCCAATGTAGGAATTGTTGGAGATATCAGTTCTGTTCTTTATATTGTCATCCACACAGATCAGCACAATGGGTGGAAAGACAGACTGGGAGAACAACCCCAGCATCACAAGACTCTACAGCAGTGCTGGACTTAGCTTTGTTCAACCTGTAGGTGAGGGCTGCCCTCTAGTGCCTAAATTAGAAGAAAGGAAAGGTCATTTTTCTTACCAGCTCTAATATGTATACATATATACTACCAGATCTAAAAATATATATATATATAAATCCTACTTCTTAGCTAATGCAATAAAGGCTCCTCCATTGCTGGCATTGCCAAGGATAAGCTGGTTCAAAGGAGTCAAAAGCATCCCCAGTAAGAATATATAAGGATGTGAGAAGATGGGAGATGTCCCCATCATATGTTTGGTCACTTATAAGGCAGAGACATAGCACAAATGTTATTTTCAATGAAGGTAAAAGAAATATGTGAATGACTTTAAAACGATCAGATTTTTTTAACAACAACAAAAAAATCCGGAAAAGCACTGATGAAAAAAAATATGGAATTTGTTTTCCTGTCAAACCTAAGTAAAATACCAAATTCACTAGACAGAGCAATGACTGCATTCATCATCTGGGGACTAAAACTCTTGAGAAAAATAGATCAGCAGTTATTTTTATTTTTTTTTCTCTGCTAGCAACTGTCACACTCTCCCTTCAGCCTTTGTTTTAATATCCTTCCACATTTTCCCCCTCCCTTGTCATCCTACAAACCAGAAAAAAAAAAAAAAAAAAAAAAAAAAAAAACTTTCATTCCACCTCCTGCCTGTCTCTCCTCCCCCTGGGTAGCATCTCTGCTGGGTAGAGCATCCAGAGGAGGTGAAGCTGAAGAGAGAGTAAGAGGTTCAGATGCCAAGTGTCCCCCTCCTGGGATACTGCTTCTGCTTTCACTCTTCATAGGAGCATCTCTCACTCTTGCTAGACCCAGGAGAGTCTCACACTGCTCCTTGCACCTGCCCACAGAAGCCTGTCAAGGTACACAGGCTGGTCCCTCCACTGAGGCTTTCTAGAGCTGTCTTTTCCAATTCAGCTTCAGCAACTGTCCTTTTCCATCATGCAAAGCTCTCTGGTCAATTGTCAAGCTATATAGGAAAGGCAGCACTGCCTATAGCTACAAAGACATGCTTGATTTAAATAGAAAAAGCCAATGATCCCCAGCACCCATTCTTTGTCTCTGCAGAAGAAAAGAATAAGGGACATTGCAAATAGCAAAGTTTAAATTTAGATTGAAACAAAGAATTGGCTACAAGTGCCATATATTTTAGGGTTTTCTACCTTTTGTAAAACTACTCCCTAACATAAGTAATAACAAATCTAAGTTGAAAGAGAAGAAGCCAGTCCATTTACATTTCCAGTATTTCCACTTTCTCCCCTAGAATAAATGTTTGTCAAAAAATTGATGTAGGAAAATATATTTTTATATATATAAATATATATATATAAATTTATATATATATAATCATGTTTTGTACAAATTGCTTTCCCTGGACATGTGGTATTGTGCAGCAATGTTAGGCAACTCCATTCACTGATATTAAAAATATATAATGTATGTAGGAATATAGCATAGTCCACTTCTAAATGCACCATCATTAGGTGGCAGTTAAAAATGACATATTTGCTCAGCTATGAAATATGATAAACAATGTTCTGTAGAGTGTTCCATGTTTAGATTTTTGTTTTTATCTAGAATTTGATGTTAATTCAGAATGCCTATTCCATATATCAAATGGGTGTACTTGTTATATGTATGTTTATGCATAGTTATAATGTATATAATGTACATTATAATCTACATCACTTTACCCTTTCAGTTTTTTTGTTTGTTTGTTTGTTTGTTTGTTTTTAACATATTTAAAACATTTGCAGATTTATTTTTCTCACACAACATAATAGGCACTTTTTTAGCTAAAATTTTTCCTACCTATAAGTAGATATAAAAGTCCTCTAGTTTCTTTTTTCTCCTGACTGTATTTCTCTATATACACTATTAGCAGTCAGTCATAACCACAATCCCAGCCCCAGGCAACATGAGCAAGTTTTATACTTTTATATAATTTTTTAAGATCATCCAACTGGTTTAGTATAATTTCTTAGCTCTAGTAAATAATATACACCATCTCTGGAAGGATTAGTTATAATGACTGTTCATATTTCCTTTCCCTTTCTTTTTCACATTAAGTGAAAACATTTCAATTTCAGTCAGTATATTGCTGGTCATGTTAAATAAATGCCAACATTCTATCACTTTTTTTTTGTTTTTTTCCTTGAAGAAAGCAAGTTTTTGTTTGTTGTTGTTGTTGTTTTATTATTTTATTTATATCCAATGGCTAAATGTTGAAGTGCTTTCCTGAATACATTATTTGTGTTGTTACTTGGGTCTGACTTGGGTCTGACATCATGATAGAGCTGTCCAAAGAATGGTAATTCTACCAGACGACAGCTTCAAAGGGTTTGATTTTTATCTTCTTTCTGCACTGGCAAGAAAACAAATCTAACATGTGTTTTAATAGAGTTTTATCTAAAAGCAAAACCTGACACTGAAAGGGAGAGTAACAGAGAAATACAGGTTTTGAAGCACCTCAACAAAAATTTGTAAGTTGTAGCTTAAATTCGTAACCTCTGGATGTTCTAAATACAAGGCTGGCAGTCAAGTATATGCCAGCGTACAGGCCAGTATATTCTGTTTGATTAACAATTAAATCAAATTAAGTTAAATTAACAACTAAACGTTGAATTAAGTTGCTTAGTTGTGGAATCTGCGTGGCTGGAAATACTCAAGACTAGGTTGAAAATGCCGTGAATAATGTCATCTAAAGCGCAATTTCAACAGAAGATCTCCAGAACTCCCATCCAACCTGGAAGTTTCTACATTCTATCTGATCTGCTTGCCTTCTGCAGTTCATCTGATCCATTTGCCTTCTACTTTAGTACAGGATGATATGTGCAAATAAAGTGCATAAAAAGTGCAAATTTCTCTCCATTGACTAGGGAGTCTTAGCTCAGATGTCAATATTGATTTTTAATCACATGAATCTCACTGCAGGTATTCTCAGATGGAGGTGTTACTGGTCCTGCAGCTCTCCTAATTGTCTGTCTAGAGCATTAGCAGGGTCTCCAGAGAACTAGGGTCCAATGTCACCACTCAAGATGGCACTCAAATAGTCAACTCTGAAAACAAACAAACAAAACTAATGAGCAGATAAACAAAATCAGACAAAAAAATACCCTAATCCCAAAAGAGTTCTGGGGCATGTCACTATTAGTCATTCATACAGATGTGCTTCAACATATACTTCTGGTAGCTGACCTATTTTTACCTTCTACTTTGAGATGAGTGGAAGTGTGATCTCAAAGTGCCTATTTCCCACCAGGGAAAGACTAACTTAGGCACAGATGTTCACACCCCAGTCATCTGTGTTTGATCAGATAAATCCTACACCAAGGTTGTCAGAGTGACAACATGCAGACCAGGCAGTGTTTGGTAAATCCTAAAATAAATTTCTGAGTTCTCTGTGTTAATGGAGAGGGGCAGATATTTCTAGAGGCATTTGGCACCCAATATGGAGTTAGGTGGTAGTGTCCAATCTCTGTAGATGAAGTGGGGAGAAGTTCAGTGTCTACCTTTGTCAAAGATTTTTCACAAAGCCTAATCAAATCCTGTGCATTGATTTCCCCACATATAAAACATCAACTGTGAACTTCATTGTCTTCCCTTTTCTTTTGTCTGGTCAATTTTGATTGTAAGCTTTTCTGGAAACAGGATTGCTTCTTGTGCTGTACTTTGGGGTCTGCTCATCTTTAGAGTGGGGCACTTGTACTGTGCCTGCTCACTTAACTCTTAAGAAAATATGCTGAAGTGTATGTTTTTTCTCATAGTTCTCTCCTGGGGTAGGAAGCTATTCTTCCTTTATAGACAGAGAAGTGAAGCACCAAAGGCTGAATCTTGTCTGTTTAAAAAGTTTTATTCCCACTTCCCACTAATTTCTATTACTGATGATCTGAGTTTACAAAACTTGCACAGCTACACTGGTATACTGGTGGCAGTTGAGGGAGATGAACCCAAGTGTCTTGAGTGGTGGTTTCTCACAACAGGAATGTACTTCTTATCTTCTGGCTGGCACCATCTGAAGTCTAAGTATGAGCAGGTGAAACGGACTGAAATCTGTACCAGAGATTGGGAGTAGATGTCTACAAGAGTGACTCTATTTATTTATTAAAAATATATATATATTTAAATATATATATATTTAAAAAAAAATAAATAAATCCTAACTGACTGACCTGTTTTGTTTACCTACAGGGGAAGCATTACATTTGGCCAGAGATTTCGGCTACACCTGTGAAACAGAGTTCCCTGCCAAGGCAGTGGGAGAGCACATTGCCAGACAGCACATGGAACAGAAAGAGCAGACAGCAAGGAAAAAGATGATCTTAGCAACAAAGTAAGAAGCTGGGGGGGGAGGGATAATGTCATATTGAAAAAGAAATCTATCTGTCACTTTTCCATTCTGAATCTGGGGGCTGGAGGGAGGAGTGGGAGTAATGATCTGTGATTGTGGTGACTGCTATCACAACAGTACTCACTGACAGAAAATGAGAGAAAGTTTCTTTAGAGATGCTGTAAAAAGAACCTTATTTACTATAATGAGGTTTTAGTAGATTTGTTCTCATTGTCTGTATTTAAGGAGGCTTGTACATCTTAGTCTTAGATAATTTGATTTAAATGAGTGGAGAGGACATTATTATATGGTAAGAGATATAGGACAAACTGGTATTATCTCCTGTTTGCACAGCAGCAAATACAAGGATGTGTGAAAAGGAGATCTAAGTTTCTGCTGAAGTATTAGTTTCTGTTAGATAATTATCGTGAGTCTGCTGAGGGAGTGCTGATTTGCAGAGGGAAAGATTCTCTCTGTTGGTAAAATTGCAAAGGGTTTCCCTGAAGTCAAAGGCACTGGAACAATGTACACCAGCAGGGGAGCTTTGCTAAAGCCATTAAAGACACACAGAGCCACCTGACTTTGCTCTAAACAAGCCACTCACCTCCCTGGAGCAGTAACATCATGTTAGGATAACATTTCATCTAAGTTAATTAGCCTTGATGAGGGAAGAATTAGCCTCTATGAGCCATGGGAAACAGGAATAAATAGTCTGAATGGCATAACATAGAGCTACACTAGCTGTGTGGTATGCTTGCATGGGGTAGCCTTGAATATAATCAGATGCTTCCAGAGTTTACCGCTATGTTACACAGGAAGGCAGCAGGAGAGCTGAAGCCAGAAACCAAGATATCATCCACCTCTTTTCTCCATTGCTGGAAATGTTTGAGAATGATACATCCACCAGAGAGTAATCCTGCTACAGTAGGGGTGAAGGCTGAGCAGACACAGAATTGTCCCTTATATCTCAATCTCCCTGTGTTTTGCCTAGTTGTGGGGAACAGGATTGCTAGCTTTGATGTCCTTGTATCCAGAGCTCTTCACCCTGAAGGTGACCCAGAGGTGACATTCAGTGAAACCTCCCTCTGCACTGATATATAGCCCATCAACAATTTGCACAGTCTGCATCATATAACTTTTTAAGATCTGATTGTAATGCTGGCCACTATATAAGCAAAAGTTAAGACATTGCCACAGCTCCAGAATTTGCTCTGCCTATATATGTTACCTAACTTTGGTGGCAGAAATCATCTGCCTTGTTCTCTGTCTCTAAGGAGAGATCACTTTGCCACAGGTGATAATGAGCAGTGGATGACTGTCATGTCCTACCTCCAAAGGCTGTCCCACCGGGGGACAAGAGTCTGCCTACCCTTTCTCACCACTCCATTTCCCTCACCCTTTACTAGTGAGGTGGGGAATCATGGGCATACATTACTCCAAACATCCATGAACTTTGGGTTTAAGATTTTATTCTGCACTAGCAACAACAACAAGTCTTTTTTATTTTTATTTTTATTTTACTCTCAACATTTAAAACACCAGCGAATTGATAAGTGTGCCTCACCAAAATTCTAAGACTAGGCCACTTCCTACTGTAGTCAGAACAGCTGTTAACGGGACAGATGGGTCAATGTGTGTGGTACTACTGCCCTCTCCTGCCTGGAAAGAGAACAGTGAGTGCTTCACAGACCATCCCCGTCCAGATACCACAGGAAACGCAGGTCCACGACCGTATGTATCAGCATGGCATTTCCCAGCCATACCTCCATGTATCTGACAGAAGATATTCTAGTTATCTGACAGAAGTTTATATTATTCAGTTGAAGTATCTAATATCTAGGTTTGTAATTTAATTAAATTCATAATTACCTCATGCCCTGTAAATCAAGACACTAGAAAATGTGGTGGATAGCTATGCTGTCACCAAAAATGAAACTGAAATTGCAGGGTGGAAAAATCATTCAAGGCAAACTAAGTCTGTGGAAACAAATGGAGTGTCACTGTGCATGTGCGTTGCCACTGTCCCACTAGGACAGAGCCAGAAGCCCTCAGAAGTGTGCCTTTGGCAAAACCACTGAGATCTTTCACAAGTGGGGTGGGGTGTTAAGGAAAAATAAGAGGAAAGAAAAATATATATATTTCTGCAATTCCTAGTAATATATGTGAAAATCTGTGCTGGGTTCAGACATCCATCTTTAGTGGCTTGGTGCCCAAACATAATACCTATCACCATTTGAGATTAACTGGTTATCCAGCTTAGTTATCAGCAGCTACTCCAGAAGGACACAAGTATCTTTTTATTGCTATGTCATATTTTCCATTTCTTAAGGATGTATTTGGTATTACATATCTATGTGCACCTAAATAGAGCCTTTAATGTCTACAATGTAGAAGTCTCCAGTTTCTGGTAGAATAGCTCTTTGTTATCAAGGGCATCTACATCTTGTAGTCAAGCAGTATATCTACCCTGAGTGGAAGCAGTTCAGTATCCATGCACAGAACTTTGACCTATGTGTTAATAAAGAGGCTGCTGCTTTAGATGCCGATAGCCCTCTTTAACTCAAAAAGGGCACTAAGCCTGAGGCAATTTTGTTCATTTCCCTGCTCAGCCCTACCTGGTCAGAGGCTATATTGACAGTATACTGACAATATACTACAGTGAATGAAACCAGGGCCATTTTCTGTCATGGAACAGGCCATATTCATTGTGCTAAGCTACCTGACCTTCTAAAACTACCTCTTGGAAATAATTCATTGCATTTGCTAATCCAGGACCCACATAGGACTAGTTGATGCAACAAGATAGTGTCATGGCCTACGCTAGTAATTTGATGGTCTAGACAATGAAGAATCAGAGCCTTACCTTACCATTATCATGGGAAGAAGAGATGATTGCCAGTGCAGTATGGAACACAAGTGACAGAAAGGGCAGAACAGGAGTAAAGTAAATTTTGGTTAGGAACTGAATGTGTAAGAATGTGACAGACAATGAGAGAAGCCATTCCTATGATTCTACTTCTCCACTTTCTTTGACGGAGTAGATGATTGTTTGGGCACTCCAGAGCAAGGTGCTTCACAAAAAAGGACTGAATTGTCTGAATCCTGGCCAAAGGGTGCTGATAGTGTCCTGTTAACTCTAGACATTTAGGGAGGCATCAAGACATGATTATGCAACCCACAAAGAAATCTAAAAAAAAAAAAAAAAAAAAAGTGTTTGGACTTAGATGGCCTTTAAGCATGGTTTAATTAACCTTGTAAGGGCATGGGAAAGACCCTTAATGGCTTTACAACAGGGGATAGAACTTGATTCGGCTACAGAGGTTACAGGTAGGACAGGTACAGAATTGCTGAAGGCCATGTCAACAATTCCACTTGATGGAAAGGCACAGTATCCTAGGGGAAATATCACAGAGTATCACAACACAAGACCTTTCACATGAGAAAGAGGACCAGATACACATTTACACACATCAGAACAGAACACTGTGCATAACCTTTTTATTGTGGGCTTGCTTACTGCCAATGCAGGATAATTAAAATCTGACCCATGACAACATGATCTCAGTGTGCTGGTTTTCTGAAAGATAACTTTGACACAGGATGCAAAGTACCTGCTGAGAACCTCTCTGATGTTTACTCTTTGGATGCCTAGCAATTCTGCCACACTTGGAATATATCGGGTTCATGGGCACATATTCACCCCATTCTTGTACTCCTCACAAAGGCTTTGGCTATTTCTAGGGATAAGATTATGGACTAGATGGGCTTTCAGTCTGATTCAGTACATAAGTTTCTATTTTTCCCTGATCATGTCCTTCACAAAACATTAGGTGCTTCCCTTGCAGGAAAGGCCAGGATTCTCTATTATTTATTTATTTATTTGCTTGCTTTTTTAGCTGGAGCCCTTAAAACAGACAATCCATAACCATCTTTCTTTGCTTATGCAAAATCACAGTCCAACTTGGTACATAACTGTCAACCGCCCTCTCTGTCACTACCCCAGGTAATGTTTTTTTGTTAGTGGAGGCACTGAGACATGACTTTGAGTAAAAATCCCTTGAAAAAGTAGGTTACTGTCTTTTAAAGGTTTTCATGTATAATAAAAAAAGTTTTCTTCTTTTCTTTCAATCTGCAACATTCAGTAAAGACTTCTGACATGTGAAGATGGAACAGAACTTAATTGCACACTTGGTTTTGACACTTTCCTTTGTCAAAATATAAGAACTCATAAAATGAACTTTTTCAACAGGTAGAAAGTAAATGTTGGAGGAAGGATAGAGGAACCGTGTTGACAGGGCCGACTGGGGATAGCAGTTTAGAAGCCAAAATGACTGACTGTTTTCAGTTGTTGAAAGGAACTGTTTTTCCTCTAAGGATCTGATTCATTAAAACTGTATGCCACATTTACATACATTTCTGCTGAACACCTCTCTTTGCCTGAAAGGCTAAGATGATGCTGTCTTTTCAAGCAGTCAGTGTCCTTGTCCATACTGATGACAAGCATTTACAGAAATCAACCTTGGATGAAGTCCAGTGTCACAGCGGGAAATAGATTTCTTCATCCCTTTCCTATTAGGAGAGAGCTGTGCTATCCAAAGTTTATACTCAAATCTTGTAGAACAGTGATATATTGAAAAGTAAAAACAGCTTGGTGGAGTTTTCTTACTTGTAACTGGGTAATGAAGAGACCTAAATACCAAAATGCTGAGTTTAACCACTTGATTTTTATGTCCCTGTCCCAAAGGACAAGTGTTACAATGTCATGATGAACTTGAACGCTTTCTAAGATCAGATGTACAAAGCAAAAGTATGCTAACAGAAATCAGAGACCCTCTTTAATGTTAAAACTGGGCCCATACACAGTTCATCTAAAATAACAAAGTAAGCAATCAATACTCTGTGGCATTTTGTTGAACTTGTCTATGTAATTAAAAAATTAGACTGGTTCCTTCAACACTCCCAGATGTCTTCTGTACGTGTTGTGGGAGGTAGTCCACACCAACATTTATTTTCAGGAATCAGTTTGGATGCAGCCATACTGTTGGGAAGTTAGGAGAACATACACAAACAGACTTTATCAGATAATGATAATTGGCCAGAGGATGTAAGAAGAAATCCTGGCACCATATAGTTTACTATTTGACATGTAGTCACTGAGGACATTAATAGGCCAATACAACGGAGTATCAGGATAGTATCAGGTAAATCATGTGAGTGTCCTGATCATCTGGATGGCATCATACCCCTCCTGACTCCACATTAAGTGCCTATATTTCTGATACATTTGGTGAAGAATGATATGCCAATTTGGAGAAGTCCTGAGACATACATCTGGATATCTGACCTTTTGTTGCTGTTGTTGTTTTAATTGACTGTGTCGTAAACCAATTGAAAGTAGGTTATGGCAATCCATACAAGTTCCAGATAGCATTCTTCAGAGAGCATGCACCAAGTGAAGCTGGTTTTGTTTGATTGATTTATAATGTATTAGTAGCACATTGCTAGACTAATTTGTGAAGTAGTGCAATACAACAATATCACAAGAATTAAAATACGTTATTTTTAGGTTTCTCTTACCGTTACGTCCTCTATAAATGTATCTCCAGTACTGACGCACCCTGAGAAGGAAAGTGAGAAGGAAAAGAAGACCATCCATCCTCCCAAAGGACCTTAAATTGATGAGAGATCAGGCAAAACAGACCCTGAGCTCTCATTGCAAGATGCCAAAAGTGCAGTCTTAGGTCCTACCTAGTGAAAGTTTGCATTGATGGAATTTCTCAATATTAACATGGTTTCAGAGGGGAATTACTCTTCTTCAAGAGATTCTATATGCAGTCTGCTCTGAGAATTTGGGGCAGGAAGGCAAGGGAGGATTCATTTGTCTTTAATTCCTTTAACACTGCCTTTGACAAATATTTATTATGAATGAAATCACACAGGATTATGCGGATCAGCATTAAAGGAAGGATTACCGCTATCACATTTAAGGATATCTACTTTACTTTTAGACAAATATGTAAAGAATTCCAAGATCTTCTGAGTCAAGACAGATCACCCCTTGGATCCTCCAGACCGACTCCAATACTAGACCTCGATATCCAGAGACATTTAACACATTTCAGGTATGATTTTGAAAGAAGAGCATTTACCTAAAATTCATAACTTTGGTAAATACTACATATGAGGATGTAATGGTATTTGTTCCCTTACTTATGTCATGTCTATATGTCTATACATAGGCTACAATAATGTCTATATTCTTTGTTGTATGTGCCTGTTAAAAGCTTATGCTTACCTAGCAAAGAGGCTCAGGCTAGTTGCATTCACCCTGCTGAATTAATGACAGTCTGAGTTTGAGTCAATCATTTTCTATATCTGCTAGCCAAATCTTATCTGCCTTGCTTTAGATATGAGCCAAATCACAAGCCAATCAAGAGAGAATGTAAATTGTCCAAAAGTGTGGAAACTCAAGTTTTGAGCCACCTTGGCAATATAAATGAATCATTATAACAATGAATAGAGGAAGAGTTAGGCCTTACCAATTAACTAAATAGCTCCAGCACTTCACCTGTGCTACTAAGACCATTTGATAGCATCCCACCAAGAGCATGCTTTTACATAAAGTGTATATGTACAAGTATACACTTCAGCCTCCAAAGCAGACTGAACCAGAATGGCCTCAAAGCATACTGACTTCTGGGAATAGTCTTGCTACACTAATTCCTGAACAATACCTTGGAATGCTCTGACAGAATGCAAATTCAGATCAAAACTGTGCCAGAGACTGCTAAAAATTTACTAACATATTTAGACTCAGTTCTTGTGCCCATGCTTTAGCAATACTTAATTATGTAGACAGCCTAAGAAGCTGTTATGAAGATGAGGACCTACTGTACACAAAGTCCAGTGCCACACTTCATTGGAATTTTATCCAAGTTATGGATAAAAATATACAGATGTCTTAGGATCTGCAAGATTTATTAGCCCAGGTATTGCACAACTTCACACTTTCACTTTCAGTTATATGTTATGTACAGTCAAGAGATGGAAACTTCCAGAAGGTTGTTCTGAAATAATGGGGTTATCTAAGATATTTATCAAAGATAAATGTGATGAAACATCTTAGAGGTTCTTCTATCTTTGCTTGGACAACAGAGGGGAATACATGACTAGATGAGTCTACAGATTTTTTTCTTTTTCGTAGACGTTAGTTGGTACCTTGGAAAATCAACTTGTAAAGAACTATTCCAATTAGTAGTTTACAGATCGTAACACTTAGCAGATTCTTTAAACCAATAAAGCCTTATGGTGAAGTTGCATATTCTTTAGCACAACCATGTGAAAAACTCTCCATTCATTGGATGGGCAGACAACTTCTGTACTCCAATGTCACAACATCTTTTAGTTATTAAGATTCTCACAGAGCATCAAGAATTTACCAGCCAGGTGGTGTGGTACCTAATAATGCCTCAGACTTTGAATGGCATCCAAATGGCCATTACACCACCCTGTCTATCTGTTGAGACAAGGGGGGGGGGGGGGGCAAGGATAATACCTGGTCCACAAATGCACACCTTCCTCTTCATTCTTACACAAAACAGTGTTTACTGTATGCACATATGAACACATCTAGACAACCTCACTTCTATTAAAGTGAGTGAGGAATATTATTACTCATGCAGTAATGTGTACACATACAAATACCAACTACACCTATGTATACTTTCCCTTATACACACAAGCCAAAATACCTAAATACACATGAAAACCAAGGAAAACATACTTATTTATACATAATGTTCAAAGAATAATTTTAATGAGCAACCTAGACTTGTAGAAAAATAGTTAATTCCCCATTATATGCACATAAAATAAGCATGATAGAGGGCAGCTAATCCCCAAGGATTCCTGTATTTAAAGAAGAAACAGCAGTCAGGGTAAAATGCTGACGGCTTCAGCTACAAAAGCTGTCAATTTGTACAGATCCCATCCTTCTTTCTCTGCTTGACTTCAGTGGGTTGGAGTACAAAGCTTCTGTACGAAGTTCCTGGATCAGTCAGTGCTTTCTTTTATGCCTGCTGTAGGCAATAAGTGTTGGACTGAAGATGGGCACCTAGAAAAGTACAGGTCTTGATCCTACACAGATGCTTCCCTGGGCTTAAATCAGACAGCTGTCTCTGATATCTGTGCTTGGGGAATGATGAGCACTGCCAGACCCAGAGGCTGAGCCATATACCTTTTCCATCTGTTGCACGTAAGTTGAGGTCAGATCCAGCTTCTGACCCAGACCTCTAACTCTACTCATCTACATATAGGTCCTTCCATTTCAGCCAGGTAAACCTCCTTCCATAGTCTGTAGGGATTTCATCTGTTCAGCCAGTGGGATCTGCAACGTAGATACTTAATGCAGGCCAAATGTACACATCTACTTTAGTGTGACTTAAATTTCTCTCTAAACTCTGTTGACTCATTAGTCTAGTCCAGACATGCAGCTGAATGGAAGCCCAGCCAACCAGTACATACACATGTTGTAAATGCCTAAGCTTAGTGTAGGGGGAAAAAAAAATCATGATTCTCATCCCCTCTATCTGGCAGCCTTCAGAGCAAGGTTGTCTACCACTCCTACCACTACTTGCCTGAGATTAAATATCACAGAAGGCACATAAGTCTGTCTCAGATGTCAGAGAAGATGTGAGAATTTAACTCACCATGTTTTCCAGGAGAATGGAGTATTTTCTGAATCAAGGTTTCAAAAGAGACTGCTTTTTACCAGTCACTTGGTTTGTCTATCTTTCTCAGAGGGATGATACTCAGATTGAGCCAACCCCTGTCACAGGAAATTTGCACCTGATCAGATGAGGATGAGAGAAGAAAAAGAAATTCATGGTACCCCAACAGAGGGAGAAAGCAGGAACAGCATGGCCACTGCTCTCTGAGGCATAGCACAGCTTTCTACTGGTCACAAACAGACATAGCTCTTGTCATCATACATCTGTAGAGAAGGGTATCATAAAAAGATGTTGGAAGCATTTACCTAACATAAAACACACTAAGAATTCAAATACCCAACATACATTGGACACCACATTTGTAATCATAAGCTCTCATTTAAGGTCAGATTTTCAAAAGAACAGACTCTCCCTATTTCAATCCTGCCTATGACAGAGTGTTGGAGTTAGATGACCTTCAAGGTCCCTTCAACCCAAGACATTCTATGATTCTATAATTCTATTTGTTACAGTAAAATGAACAAATTTCTGATGTATCTATATCTATAAAAAGCATTGCAGACGTATGCTAGAGATGTATTTTACTTCTTACCATAGTCACTGTAAAATATTCACTGTCAACTATTCTGATGAATCCTAATTGGAGTCTAAAATTGGACTGTCCTAACAAGTGGCTGATCCTGACTATGCACACAAAATTAATGTTATTTATGACCAAAATACCCAATAGCTATTGGTGCTCTACAAACTTTTTTTTTTTTTTTTTTTTTTTCAGAAGAGGCATAAATCTGAATCAGTGGATGCAAGCAGTCATCATAAATTTCATAATATACTTTTTCAATTGTGAAAGTTTCATCTTCATTTCTATCTGTATTCTAGAACTACAGGATTTCTTGCAATAAATTCTCTGTCTTGAAGCTGTATAAATCTCTAGATTGAGCTGGAGCCAAATTATTACCTTTGACAAAGACAGGCTTTAACTGGAACTTCTGTCAAGGTTCTGTGAATATTTTAGCAGGATTTAGTGTATTTTTCAGCCATTATTCAATATGATCTGATTTTTTATTTTAGACATAAACCATCAGAAATCCCATATAGTTTCATACAGATTTACTATAACAAGAAGAGTTTAAGAAATTCTGCCTTGTAAACCGTGTTCAAGGCAGAAAAGGAACAATAAGAAAAGCTGAGATTTTATACATATATATATATATTTATGCCGTACAATGTCAGAAAGATTTTTTATGAAAAATTCAGAGGAAAAAATCACACAATCCTTTATTATTAGAATTAATTGTAAGATAATGAAAGACTTTCTGAAGGGCTATAAAATCTGATACCTACAGCATCCAGCATCTCCTACTTTAGGGTAGAAGGAAGTTTTCTTTAGGAATAAATTACCCTATAGCTGGTAAGTGAGGAATAATCTTCTCCACGTGCTTGCAATGTTACTTGTTCAACATTAATAATTAAGACCAGGGTTCACAGACTAGCAAAGGTCAGATACAAGCAGCAATTCCAGTTTCCTCTGTTTTAAATCTTCAAGCTCATGCTTCTCTGGGACTCCACTGAGTCCCAGTTCATCAAGATCTTTAAATATGTCCTATCTGAAGCACAGGATAGTCCCCATGAAGGGCTCAGAATTGCTGGGTTTGCTCAAACCCCAAACTCAAAGTTCATAAAAAGCTTAGAACAGGGGAAATCTTCAAAGAAGCTGCCAGTGAGTCTGAAAACTGCTGAGTTTTGCACAACTTTACCAGATACACAGAAAACATAGGCTCATCTACACCCCTAGTATGACCATGTTTGTGCAGCTGCTCTCTGAGATTCCCATCTGACCTGAATACAGAAAACTTAGTGCTGCAGGAAGAATAATTTCCCAGTATTGTTTGACCATGAACAAACAATTCTGCAGACCCTTACATTCATACCAGCAATTATTCTGCACTACCAGAGTCAAGGTTGTGTTATGTATGTTTTATTCAAGATTTTTTCCTTTTCAGTGCATTTTGAAATATCTTACTGCAGAGGTATTATATTGGTATTAGTAAATAAAAAGTGTCAGGAAACAGGCATGTATCATTTACTTGTGCTGCTTTTTAGCAGGAGCCCTTGATTTTTGGTGCCAAATATAATTAGCACTGTACCAAAGCATTCCTGGGCACAGTGGCACATATATATTACTAATATGTACAATATATAATAATAATAATAATAAATATGACATATACAATATATAATAACAATATACTTATTATATATATATATATTCATAATACATAATATATATGTAGCCTGAGGATTCAAACACCAGCCCTTACTATAGCCCAGTTAGCTGCCTTATCTGTCCTATAAATAACTTACTAAGAAAATTCCAGCTTTGTCAGGGCTGGTTCATAAGTCACTTACCTCATGAGAAAAATGTTGAGTCAGGTCAAATTTCTTAGCATAGAAATTGTGGGATGAAGAAGAGGTGATGTGCTGTAGGGCTACCCATGTTGTCCTTCAACTCTTCTTTGATTCCATCATGATAAATGCAGAGGAGTGAGTGGAATAATCCTATGGGTTGCATCAGGCCTGAAAGCCATAACTGAAGACAGAATCAGCAATAAGCCATGAGGCAAACAGGAAAACCATGGAAAAATCCATCTCCATTACTAAGTGCTTTTTGTCCAGATACATGAGTGTCTCTTTGTTGTCCTCTCAAGTCTGATCTGTGTAAGTGCATTTATGAGTCCATGAGAGCAGACAGCAAAGCCAGCACATCAGTACTAGAAAAGAACCTAAATGTTTCTATATCTTTAGAGAGAGTAACCCATTATCCTGGCCCTTTGCTTTCAAAATGGAATAAGCATCAGGAAAGAGAGAGTAGGAGAATGTGAAAGAGAGGTAGTGAGAGTGAAAGGAAAAAAAAAAAAAAAAAAAAAAAGGAAGGGAGAAAGGAAAATATATTTAGATAAACCTTAGCTTCTTTTAAAATACCATCTTTTTAAAATACCACCTTTTTAAAATACTTGTTATTCAGAGTTTCTTCTTCCAAAAATTCCACAGAACCAACCAAAACTTTTTTGTGTGCATATGCACACATCTGTCTGTGCAAGAGGGAAAAGCTGGGGTTTTGATTTATCCTGAAACTTAATCTGTTTTCAAATCCCACAGACGTCAGCAAAGCTGAGATTTCATCTTTATTTTCTTCAGGACAGCAAGGTTATATGAATCTCTCTAGCACTGTAAATTGCTTGTCTGTGGATTTAGGACAGGTAAAAGAGCCTAATACGTACTCACTGAAACTGAGAAACATCTCTCGATTATCCAGGTTTATGGGAGGAAAAACAGGAGTTGAAATAGAGAAAGCAAAAATGTGGATGTATACAAGACATGTATGTAAGAGGCTATGTCCCAAGGCTGTGAGAACAACTCACTTTAGAAAAGCTTGGAAATGGTGGACCAGGGCTATCAGGAACTACAACAGATGAAGACAAGATTGCCTGGAGGCACAAGAGCTCTGAGACATGCACTCAGAGACCATATGGTGCAGGTTAGCTGTGATGTGAGATGGTGAAACTTTGGCTAACCTCCAAACACCATAATCCTGCCATTAACTGAGCAGAGCTGAATTCTGACATTGCAGGTTTCTTCTTATGAATCTGGATTAATGTTAACTAGCACAATCATCTAACAGCATCCTTTTTCATTTAATGGTGTGCAGGTAGATCTTGATGGTACAGAAGCATGTCAGTATGGGAAAGAGTTGGAGTTAACTCACATGTCACCTGTCTTTGGCACCTTTGCATTTCCCAGGCATTTAGTGCATCCAACCACCCCTAGAGAATAGAACAAGACCAGAAAAACTGATAGCTTTCAGTTGTATAGATCCCTGCTGTGAAGAAGGGAAATGCTTCTGTATCTTTCAGAGAAGGAATGAAGATATGTAAAAATCTAGGCCTCCTCAAAATACATGAAAACCTATCTATTAACTGGATGGGTATGGTCCTGGACTCTGGAACACAGCAGTCTATAATGTTTGATTGCTATTGCTTTTTTTGTTTGTTTTGTTGTGTTTTTATGAACCTGACCTAGACCAACTCTTCCTGTCACAAGCAATTCCAAGGCACAAGGCTTCCTTATCCCTGTCAATATAGAAATAGCCACAACTTTTCAGATTAAAATACTTGAATAATGGAGATGAGGCCAGACTGTGTTAGATCTCTCATGAGCAGAGGAGGAACATTTGCACTCTTCACCTTACTAGCACAGATATAGATGACTAAAGTCTTGCCCTAGCCCCAGTTTAAGTACCTTGGAGTTATTTAACTGTCTCATGAATGTGGAGGTCTAGGTGCATTTTAGGTGTAAAAGATCATCCTGTGTCACATTCATCTGCTACTCCCTCAGCTCAAGGCTTGTTTGTGAGACCCGCATCACGTCTACCAGCCTTGCAAATGCTCTGGTTGTCCCATAGCAGCTTTTAGTTGCATGGCTGAGCTTGCATATTCATTTTCCATCCCTGTTTTTAAAGTTTTTCTCTTTTGCAGAGGAAAATTTCAGACTGGATTGTGAATGAAAACTCCTGAGTATGTTTATCTAGTGTGGTAGCTTCTGCATTAAACCAAAGCTAGAATTCTGGATCTAGGATCCTGTTTTATTCATTTCATATTTAAGTCTGTTGATAAAGCATCAAAGCAGCCTTCAGTCTAAGAAGTAGAATTTAGGACATCCTTTCAACCCAACTAAAAGTTGAAAACAGTAAATTATTGCATTTGATTTGATTTTAGTCCCTCTTTCTCTCCTGTTGAGTGTAGAGAGCATGTATCTACTTCTCTTTTCCATTCCACTGCCATATCTGAGCTTCCCACAGATTCATTCAGGGATCTGAGAGTTACATTGACATGTGTCTTCTTGTCTTTACATTCATAACCTGCCTTTGCTTCAGAACAGCTTTGCTGTCTGCCACTGCTCAATCTTGCAGTGAAAGCAAAAGTGTGGCTTTATGAAAGAGTATATTTTATTAAATTAAGTATTTCTACTAACTGTATGAGCAGATGCACATTCTTAGAATGAGAGGTCTCCCCTTATCTAGAAGATGTTATAATAATAAATGTTTTAATAAGAAGTAGATATTAGGGTTTTTGAATTTTTGGCAGAAGTCTTTTTTGGTTCCTAAAAACCTGGTGAATACTACTGTTACTGCAAATCCCACCAAAAATGTGCTCCCACCCCCCCAAAAAAAGCAAGCCTCCCCAAAAAATTCTGTGTTGGGGATTAAAAAAAAAAAAAAAAAGTGACACACACACAAAAAACTTATAGAAAGAATATTTTCTGAGATTATACTAAAGAGTGCTATGCATTTTTCTTGGCTTACATAAGTAGAGGCTCCCTCATCTCATTAGTCAGACTCTTCGCTTTAATTCTTCACTTGCAAAATTAGATATAAACATGCCTTTTACAGCTGCTTTTGGGTCATTTGTGTCTACAAGAACTTGTACTAGACAGAAAGCTCAGATATCCTACTGATGTCATCCATCCCATAAGGAAAGATGTATATTTACTGATTACAAAATTTGGATTGATCCTTTAAGGTTACATTTCATCAAGGTGCAAAATCACATCTAGATAATCTATTTCACATATAAAAGATAGCAACTGCAAAAGAGCAAAGGGAAAACTACTTTTTTTTTTTTTTTTTTCTTTTTTCTTTTTGCAACTGGCACTTCTTTCAGAGCAGAAACCTTATATAAACAGACAAAAAAAAATATAGGCTCAGAATACTAAAGCTAGAAAATAAAAGCAATCATTATCCTCTCAAATTATTCTGTGTTTTGCCTAGCCATCCAGCTGATATGAAACACCCTCACCATGAAACTGTCTGAGACAAGAGTTTTGTCATTTAGTTAGTCTCTGAGCCTGGAGCTGTCAGCCTCCTGTGAGTGCCTGGCATCACACTGACAAGGTGACACAAAAGGCGACAGGCAAAAAAACAGAGGCTCAGACATTCAGAGCAGTAAAAAAGTAACATCCTTCTTTCTGAAGGGTAAAAGAGAGCAATGAAATATGTTTTGAAACTAAGAGCATTTTTCAAATTGTAACAAAGAGCCAAGACCAAATTCTTATTTGTGGATTGCCTTTACAGATATCTTAGCCCCTTTTTATATTGTTCTCCATTTCGTATACTTCTTTTCCTATCAGGAGGTAGAGCAGCTGCTGTCATAATTCCAGTCATCTTGATTAGCAATAGCAGCGTTCTGTTTAGATGCATGGACTGGAAGAAGCTTGGCGTGAGACCGTGTGGTGAAACAGCTCCGGTGCCCTCTAGAGTTTCCTGATTTCCATGATCTCTCACAGCCTGGCCTTTGATTCAGCTAGTTGCAAAGGAACGTATTGGTTCCTAGTGCTGAGGTATTAGCAATCAATAAATTGTTTCTTTCTTGTTCCTTTTGTTCTTTCTTTTACCTGGCCTTATGTCTGCCGAAGGTATTAAAGATCCTTCCTCTGGGATTTGTCACTCATTCCTTTTTCCAGGGATTCCATCTTCAATCTTTTCGTAGCAGGGATTCTATCATCTCCTCCTGCTCTGCTTATAACCAAAATCATTTTGAAAGGATTGGAACATTTTTGTATGCAGAGGCTGAATTGCTAACATAGAGAAATCATAAGGATTTTGTTATGAGTCTTACGGTACTTCTTCACAGAGAGGGTGATCAAGCATTGGAACACACTCCTCAGGCAAGTGGTGGAATCCTATCCCTAGAGATATTTAAGAGATGTGTCGACATGGGACATGGTTTAGTGTTGGGTCATTTCCAACCTGGATTATTTTATCATTCTATGATTTTATATAAAGTCACAACTTACGGAGTCAGGAGATCTGATGACCTGTTTTCTTTTCTTTACTCTCTTCATTAACAAGTAAGTTCCTTGCTTAATGAGGAAAGAGTAAATATGTATTAATCAGAGATTCAAAAAGCATGGAGGCTAGACTGTTTCTCAGTCCAGCACTTAAGATTTCTTCTGATTCCAAGGAAAAGAAATGTCATCTCCTCATTCCCAAATTACTAGGATACAATATTGCTTTGTCATGTTTATAATGCTTAGCTCTTGGTCTTTCTCATTTGAGGAGGACAATGGAACTTCTCTGCTATATCATCATTTTCACTGATGACAGGTGATCGTCTGATGATCATCTACAGATGATAGAAAGTTGGTTGAATCTCATTTACTTCTGTGCCTTGTTGTAATGCAGAGATGTGACCACTGACTAAGTTAAAGGAGAAGCTAAAGGAACTGTGCAGGAACAGCAAGAGCAAAGACTGTGTGAGTCACATGGACACACTCCCACTTTCTCAAAAGTAGCCGGTCATCTCGTATCTCTCTGTGGTCTCAATGATGTATTTGGCTCACCAGGCAGTGATGGGCAGCAAGGCCACTTTTAATGCACAGTAAGGCAGAAGCCTCACTTTTTTATCATTGAAAAATGATAAAAACTTTTTATCATTGAAAACTAACAAGTCACAGGGTTATCCAGTGTTTTATTTGGGGACTATAATATGCTGTGCTGGTAGCATTTATTGGCAAACATCCAAGGGCTTCTATGAGTGCCATGTGCAATATTGTTCCATGGCTAAATCTGTGTTTTATAGCTCAGAAACACCATAGACACAGTCTTGGATATTTCAGAGACATTCCGTAGGCAATTTTCCTAATGTGGAAAATCATCTCTGAGGTCCAAAATCTTCAGAGCTGAAACAGAATATTTTGGAAATAGGGCGCATCAGCTCTGGCACTCTGGAGTTCTTTCACTCTGATGGGCAAGTAAAATTTACCACCACTGCTCTCTCACTCCCCCTACTCGCATGAAATAGAAAAGGGCTCAAAGGTTGAGATAAGAACAGGGAGATCACTCATTGATTACCATCACAGGCAAAAGAGATTCAACATAGGTAGATTAATATAACTATTAGTATCAGACTAGAACACTGAGAAACCAAAAACAAACTAAAAACACCTTCCCCCCAACCACCCCCTTCTACATTGCCCCTCTCCCACCCTCTCGCCAAGCAGCATAAGGGAACAGAGAATGGGGTCTGCAGTCAGTCCCTGGCGCTCTCTGCCACTCCTTCACGGTCACTCTATGCCCCTGCTCCACATGGATTCTGTCCCACAGGATGCTATCCTTCCGAAACTGACCCTGCGGGGGCTGCCCACAGGCAGCAGCTCTTCAATAACTGCTCCCATATGGCTCCATACCACAGGGTCCATCTGTCAGGAGCAAACTGCTCCAGCACAGGTCCCCTACGGGCAGCAGCTCCCCCAAGACCCCCTTCTCCTGCGTGGACTCTGCTCCACGGGCTGCAGCTCCAGCCCAGGGACTGCTCCTGTGGGAGCTCTCCATATGCCACAGCCTTCTCCAGGCTACATCCACTTACTCTACTGTGGGCTCCTTCATGGGCTGCAGTGTGGAGATCTGCTCCGCCGTGGGACCCATGAGCTGCAGGTGGACAGCCCACTCCACTAGGTGCCTCACCACAGGCCACAGGGCCTCCTCCATGCCTGAAACACCTCCTGCCCTCCTTCTGCACTAACCTTGGCATCCGAGGGATTTCTTTCTCTCTACATTTTCTCAGTTCTCTCTTCCAGCTGCTGCTGTGAAGCAGGTTTTTTGTTTGTTTGTTTGTTTTCTTGCTTTGTGTTGTTGTTGTTTTTGTTTTTGTCCTTTTTTAAATCTGCTCTCACAGAGGCACAACCAGCATTGCTCACTGGCTCAGCTCTGGACACCAGTGGGTTCCTCTCTGGTGTTGGCTGGAGCTGGCCCTTATCTAACAAGGGACTGTTTCTGGGCTCTTCTCACAGAGGCCAAACCTGTAGCACCCTCTACCCCCCTACTACCAAAACCTTGCCAGGTAAGACCAATACACATTGCTCTTTTTTCTACTGCTTTTATATGCAGTAAAATGAGGTCCATCTGATTAGAATTTGTCCTTAATACACTTGTTCAATTATGAATGGAAAACAAGCCCAAAAACTTACTTTGCAAGGCAACTTTTGTATATGCTATTTGCCACTCTGATCCTATAGACTGCTATCCCTGTAATATATGGTGCTCATGTTCCAGTGTTCATCTTGACTACCTAACTTGTGCCATGGTTTGGTCCACTCACTTTCTGAAGTAAAGTTTAATTCACAAGGCATCCTACATAAGGCAGACCTTGCAATCAGCAGAAACCCTTGGAATTCAGTAGAGACACCTCTAACTTAGGAAGTTATTTGTATCACTATGAAGATTCAAATATTTTTCCATTTCATTTACAGCCATCAAAAGTCTTATCAGATTTCATTATTTTTCATCTGCCACATGTTGTTAAATCTAGGTAATCATGAAATGGTTTTCACATTCAAAATCCTGAGAAACTCCAAACAATAAGTTCAAGCTTGCCTTTTCTTCATCATTATTATTGTTTTAAAGTATTTATTTATTTTAAATGACGGTTTAAACATTCTGTGCAGATGGACCCCCCCCCCCCAAGAGGGAATCTGTTTCTTTTGCTTGAAGATGTTGAAGTTTCACCAGCCTAGGGTATGGAAAAGTCCTTGAGGTAGCTGCCAAATAAGAGTCCAAGCCTTCAGGCATACTTGGATCTTTTCATTTTTAAGTAAGACCATCATTAAAATATGAGCATACATAACTGCATCATAGCACTGAGCAGGATTGCAGGCTGGTCTGGATGTCTTTAAGCATAAGGATTTATAATAGATTGACCTGCTATTCATGGCCTTCTTTCTGCATCTCTTCATAAACAGTACCAAAATCAAAGATTTTAACCTTACCTTTTAGAACAATAAAGTTTCTTGCTTTTAGGGGTTGCAATGAAATGTACTAGAACACTGAGAATACTCAGATGATCCCACTATAAAAACTCTAAATTTAACTTTAGGATCTCAAACCCAAAAGAAAGCCTTACAATGAAAGCAACCCTCTTAGTAGATATGAAGCATAAACAAAAGTGAACTGAATTTAGTGGGAGCTCAGTCAGTCTAAAAATCACGCATTTAAATGTGACTTTCAGGAAGTGTGTTTTAATGCTTTTGCATTAGTCTTCTGCCTGTCACACTTTGGATTTCAGTGTAAAACCAGAATTTCTTCCCAACTTGAAACTTACTTTCTTTGGCCAAGGGAAATTATCCATCTTTCTTAGATTTGTCAGAGACTTGTAGATAAACAAAGCTCACCAAAATTAGAGTAATGGGAACTACTCACAAAAATGTAAGATAAAATAGAAGATAATATCTCTCAGCCTTTTTATGCTTATTACATAAAGCAGGGCTAAAAAAAATACATCCTCACAGGAGTGTGCCATGGAGGGTTGGTCAGAAATTTTCCATAAAATGGTTTCTTTCAATAAGTATCATGGGAAAGTTAATAGGCTTTGCATATCTCCATCTGTGGGGAAGAATACATTCAACAGGAATCAAATGAGTCGTCATGAGACTGCAGTGCCGTTTCAAGGCTGGGTGGTTGTTGTTGTTTAATAATAAATACAAATCTGCCTTGAAAAAAACTGCTTTTGGATGATTTGTGGTGTGTAAAATCTTAAAAAGCAGATCTGAAAAGGCGATAAATGCATAACTCACCCCACAGAATCCTTTTCCTGTGAACATTACTTTTCAGGCAAGAAGTTCAAGATTCTGTTCAGTATGAAATACTAATATCAAGGTGTGTCCATATCAGCTGGTTGTTTAAGCTTCCCATGTAGTCAGGGGACTTCACTATATCTATGGAAAGATATAACTCAATAAACGTTAGCATGAGACATATTTCTAGATACTACAAGGTATACCATTGGCCTATTGCTGCTTTAAAAGGATGTTCTCCTGTAAGCCCTCTGCATTACCTGCTCAGATGGCACAAATATCTTGTTAATATAAGACATCTAAAATGCCACCAAACATTCTTGCTCAGATTCATGTTGTAGCCACAAAGTAAACAAAATAAAATAAAATAATAAAAATGGTGTAGCTGATCATAAAAGAGGCTTTTGATATGCTTAGTCATACTCCACACATCTCTTGACAATATTGAATAAATCCCCAGGGCACAATCCAGTTGCCTAAACATCAGTATATAGTACCAGTGCACAAAGATGCACAATGATAACCTGCACAGCCTCAAAACACGTAGAAGCAAGGTGAACTTAAGTTCTATATCATGCCTACCAATTCTGTGCTGATGTCTTAGGTGCCATAGGGCATCTCAAATCAATGAAGACTCTTACACATAGGAAACGGAGTTGAGTCCTCTTTGATTGTAATAGAAGTTTAAGCACTGTTGATGGATACAGCTACAAGTTGGCATTTTTGCTTACATATCTTAATATCAGACTTTGTCCCATTCTGCTGTTTTCCACAGTCTTGTTCAGCATTTGAGAACATTAAATTCTTCTACTTTCATTCTTAATCCTATAGATTTTTTTTTAATTTTTTTTTTTTTTTTTTTTGAGCCAATCTCTGTAAGGTTTCACTGCAGTATTCTTCAGGGTTTATTGAACTATTATATGAACACAGTACTATTTATTTTGCTCAAGAGTGGAAATGTTCAAAGACAAGCGTACCAGGACATTTCTTTGCTCTTCAATCCTTTCTTAAACTTAGTATTCCTGTCTACAGGAAATTAATTATTGCAGGTATTGTCAACTCTTAAAGTTGATAAACTATTTTATTTTGCACACAAGATCATTAATATTTTATACATCCCTCAGTATAGTCAGTTCCCCCAAACAGGACCCAGAAGATCATACAAGCACTGCAAAAATCATAAAATATTATAACTAGTAATGATGGTTGCAGACTTTATTTTTCTTGCTCACTGATAATTTTAGCTTCTTCACATTTTCATTCCTCTGGACTTATGAAAGACAGAAATGAAGATAAAGTGCAACACAAAATATTGAAATCACCTGACTCCTAAATATCAGAATTGTAAGGGCTAAAAATAATCTTATCTGTATGCTATGGCTGACGTCGTTTCTGCAAGTATTAAAAACATCAGACAATTATGATGATTTTTTTTTCTTGGTAAGCCAAACATTTCTCAAAAACAAATGAAAAGTCTGAAATTAAAGCCGTATATTTTTACCTCTCTTTGATGTTAAACTGAAAAGATGCAGATATAAGTCCAAATTTCAAGAGTACACACTTCAAGAGTCATGTGGTATCATTAATTGATGTCTGCAAAACAGTCCCTGTAAATATTTAATTATCATTTTCCTCTCATTACTAACTTGAGATAAACATAATTTCCTGCTTTGAAAAGTGCCTGGAGACTGATAGATAAACATTCCAAAAGTGAGTTATTTGTTAATCACCTTTGGGAGACCTTTCATAAAAGACTGGACCATTCCCAATCTGAAACAGAGAAATATTTCCCCACTGAGCTCTCATTTTGGTTAGGACTCACATAAGTTTGGTGTCTTTCTTAGGATGCTGGCATTCCTAGCAAACAAGGTTCCCACGTCCAGCAGAGACAGAAAGATCACACTAAAAGACATGTTGGAACCTTTCCCATATTTGTTTTCCATACATCCAGTATTCTGGCAATTGTCCATGTCTTGTATAATCTCTATTCGTGGACCACTATTTTTCTACTGTTTTCTAAAACAGCTGGAAAGACTAAGAAGCCAAAATACAGAGGAGAGGAGTTCTCACTGAAATGCAATGTTCCCATTTCTAACCTATGTGTGGCTCTCGGCTTTAGATCAGGGTTTACTGATGTGGTGCCTCAGACACCCAGAGAGTTACCATAAGGGCAAAATCTTAACTAGAATGGGATGAAGTAGTTATTGTTTTGGAAGAATCACTATAGTGTGTTTTTTCTCCCTCACCCAAACCAATATAAAATATTGATTTCTGAAAAATATCTGCAGAGTCAAAAATCAGCTTATTATCCTTTCCTTGTTTTCTTCTTCCCTAAGCAGAACTGGGATGTCTGAAATAAACATTTTAAATACTTCAATGACATTTCAACCTCTGAAATAATTTTCCACTTATGTTTCTATATGAAAGTTAAAAAACAGGAAGGATTTTTAGTTAGTTGGTTCATTGTTTTTGCTTCTGTTTCTGTTCTTGTTTTTCCACCTACAAGTTATCAAAATAATTTATTATAATGATGAAAAGGATTTGGTTGCCCATATGAAGGTGTCTAGCACCACATGAGGTGCCCTGAGCCTTATGTGAACTTGTAGTATACATGTAGCATTTAAGCAGGCAGGGCTGGATTCAGTTGCCTAATGAGTGGTCTCTGGTGCCATTTCCAAAATCCTTGCAAAGCTGTTATCTCACACAGGAACAAACATACATGTTCCTGTATCTCCAAGTGGAAGCCAGGCAGATGCCCAAAAGCATCTCAAGTGACTATAGATATCTATGGGTGCAAAGAAGTGCTTCTTTAAATTTAAATGAGATTAACCTACTATCAGACTCCACAAATACATAATTTCAGTAACTGTTAAGTGAGGAGCAACAGTGAAATTCATCTGCTTTGCAGTTCAGGAAAACATGAACAAATTCAGCATTAACTTGAGAAAACACATTATTTAGGTGAAAGATGTAATGAGGTAAATCTATTATAGGAAATTCAACATCACCATAGCAAGGGATGTTGGAACCTAGTTATTTTTACTATTAATTTGTTAGGAAAATCTGTGAATTTAGCCTAGCTGAACTAGCTCTAGATTAAACATTTCCTGGGTGTTGTTGGGCCTTAGCAATGGCCAGGAGCTATTCTCAAAGGGCAATTTGGATTCCCCACTGTTGGATATTCAGTGGGTTTTGCAGCATAGACAAGACCAAACTGTGCCTATTGCCCTGGCATTGCATAATTTAATACATATGCAACTATACATAATTCCATGTAGGATAATCAAAGCTTGTTGTTTAACAGTCTGACCTGGGAGAATGGATATACCACACAGAACTGGTTCCATATACCTGAGAAACAAGGGAGCCAAACCTTCTGGGACAAGAAAAGCAGCAATGCTGCAGGGTCTTGGGCAGGGATTTCTCTTGGTCTCTCTGAAATCAACAATACTGTGTCAATCTGCATCAGCCACAGATCTGTCCCACGGTGTTTCAGAAGCGGTACTCCTACCAAAAACAACCTTTGAAGCTGTGTGTAGTCTGCTCTTCTGCTCTATTCTTTTCCTTTCTGTTTCTCCCGCAGGTAATAGGTTAGGGAGCAAATCTTGAATTTCACTATAGCAAAATCAGCTTACTCTAAACTCTTTGACATATGTGAGTGCAAATATATTTATGTGTGTGTGTGTATTTCTTTTTCTCTTTTTGTCTCCTTCCCATTTGTAGTTTGATCACTCATGGTTTTGGAACTCCTGCAATATGTGCTGCCCTAAGCACTTTCCAAACTGTTCTCAGTGAAATGCTGAACTACTTGGAAAAGCACACATCGCACAAAAACGGAGGAGCAGCGGAATCCGGCCAAGGACACGCCAACTCGGAGAAAGCCCCCCTGCGGAAAACTTCAGAGGCTGCTGTGAAAGAGGGCAAAACAGAAAAGACAGACTAGCTACATCAAACAGAATCTATTTCAAGAGAGTCTTGCTGCTGATATTTTTTTTAAATATATATATCATTGAGGGCGATTTATCTCCAGTGGACCAAATCCAAAAAAGGGGGGAAAAACAAAAACAAAAAGGAAAAAAAAAAGAAAAAGAAAGAAAAAAGAGAAAGATTAAAACATAAAAACAGAGAGCATGAGAGAGGAAAGTATTCAATCCTAAGAACAGCAGTGTACAGTAATTGTGTGATGAAATTGTCACTTTTTTTAAATTTATGTTGCTCTAAACTACTTTTTCGTGCACGTAGTATTTGATTGTTCTGAATGATACACTAACACTGTTTTTATAAGCACTTGTGGACTTGGCTAAAGTGGCACATGAAATTTGTCACAGGCTAACTTGAAGCACTTTCTTCTCTGGCAGCACAGTTAGGGCCAGCACATTGGCTGTGGGACATGCAGTTCCAGCATACTGGCTTTGCCCACATGCTGGATAGATTGAAAGAAGGGCTTCTTCTGATCCATCAGAAATGCCTGATCCAGACATCATTGGGAAAATAATATGGATACCTGGCAAGAGAGGAATCTGTGGGTCATGGGACAAATGAACTGTTTGGTATTGGGGGCTGCATATCTCCACATGGGATTATACAATAAAGCTGCACTGGAATGAGACCAGAACCTGCTAGGAATCTGTCCTGGCCATTCAAGCAGCTAAGTTGTCTTTTGTGAGAAGAGCATGGCAGACTAAATGGGGAAAAAAAATCCGCACTTGTTAGTTTAATTAAGAGCCCTGATCCCTCCGTGAACTTCAGATTAAATGACTTTATGGGCTCCTGTCCTCTATCTTCTCAGCCCTTGGTCCCACAACACTGCAGTTTGCCACACCTGGGTCTCTGTTCAACAGGATCAATGCAGGCAATCGGAGCCACCTTTTGTGTTGCCATGATTTTATGATGCTTTTTCTTCAACAGCTTGTTTCTGCAGCTTTATTGTTTTCAGAAATCCAGCTGAGGTGCAGAGGTCTAACAGAATCCACTCATTTACAGAAAAAAATAAAACCAAAATGACAAGTAAGACAGATTGGTACAGTCCACAGCAGCTAAGTGGTTAATAACTTTATGTATTTTGAAATATTAGTTCACCACCCAGCACACATCCTCACAAAGAAAACATTGGAGGCATAGTTTGAGCTCAAGCCTTTGAGTCAAGAGTCATTTCCCAGCCACATTCTGACTTCTTCAATGAGACTTCCATTCAGTTCCTTTTCTTGTTTCTCTTGTATCATTTTATTGATAAAGTTAGGGAGGATTGATATTGTAGGGTGGGGTTATATTGACCTTCAAACTCTTTAAAATCAACATAATAAGATCTTTTCTTCCAAAAGACAATTCATCTCTTTCTACAGTAGGAAAAAAAAAAAAAAAAATACAGTTGTCCATTTGTAAGTGTTTATAGCTATTTGAGATGCTTTAGGGTGTCCAAGACAGCCACATAGTTTTGACAGATATGTCAAGAAACCAATAGGGTGTCTGGACTCTCCTGGAAGATGATATGGAGGACCTGAGAAGACAACACTAGAGACATATGGGTGGCCACCTGTCCGGCACACCAAGTGCCTAGGATGGGTGGAAGGGATCGTCTGGAAGTGCCTGTCTTTCTCCATGGATAATAGCTGGAATTTAATAGTGGTATTTTTTATTGCACATGACTACAACTGGACTACAGTGTACAACCTTTTTTCCCTATAATCAGTGGAGAGAAAGAGGCACTTATGGTGTATTCTTCATCTTACCTCATAACAACAATGAATCATGCCCTTGAAGTGTGTCTTTTTCTCAACTAGATAAGATGGAAGCCAGGGATAAAAGTGCTCATATACATTGTCATTTTCTAGAGCTAGTTAAAATACATTACATCTTGCATGACTCACTTTAGATTTATCAACCTAGGGGCTATAAAAACTGTCCAAAAGCATTTACAGGTATGATGTAGGGAGATGATTAACAAGATCATCCTCAGCTTTCAAAGGTATGGAAGGAAACATAACAGTTATGGCATGGTCCTATTCCTCTTGAGATCAGTAAGGACAAGGTCATCAAGGCAAGGAAACAAGCTAAAATTAACTGAGTCCCTATTTGCTTGTAGAAGGAAGGAAGGAAGGAAGGAAGGAAGGAGGGAAGGAAGGAAGGAGAGAGAGACAGAGAGAAAGAGAGAAATAAAAAGAGAGAGAAAGAGAGAGAAAGAGAGAGAAAGGGAGAGAAGGGGAGAGAAGGGGAGAGAAGGGGAGAGAAGGGGAGAGAAGGGGAGAGAAGGGGAGAGAAGGGGAGAGAA
>CM021767.1:114519448-114533736 GCA_011076525.1 Nettapus auritus
GAGAGAAGGGGAGAGAAGGGGAGAGAAGGGGAGAGAAGGGGAGAGAACGAGAGAAAGAAAGAGAGAAAGAGAGAAAGAAAGAGAGAAAGAGAGAAAGAGAGAGAGAAAGAGAGAAAGAGAGAAAGAGAGAAAGAGAGAAAGAGAGAAAGAGAGAAAGAGAGAAAGAGAGAAAGAGAAAGAGAAAGAGAAAGAGAGAGAGAGAGAAAGAGAAAGAGAGAAAGAAAGAGAGAGAAAGAAAGAAAAAGAAAGAAAAAAAGAAAGAAAGAAAGATCCTATGATTTTGCTTAGATTTGTCCTTGTTCATAGTAGGTATATAACTTAGGTACCTACTTTAGTGCTATCAATCTATCCTCCCTCTATGCAATGAGGGAATCAGATGCATCTCCATGGGACTCCTCCTCCTTAATTCACTAAGATCAGCTAAGTGCCTAGCAGAACGTAAACTTTGCTGAATGAATTCTTCACTCCAGCACCTTTTCAAAGAGTGCTAAAGTCAAATGAACGTTCTTCCATGATACCTTCTACAGAAATGTTGCAGAACCATTCTAGTACATGAAATATTTGAGTGTGGGAGTAGGTAACCACTGGTTACAAGTGAAAAAGAAATTCATGTCCAAACTGAGGGGGAGAAAGAGAGAGGGGGAGAGAAATTTAAATGTTTAACTGTGTCAGATATGCAGATTTGCCACATAAAATATACTGTAAAGCAATTTATTTATGGTCCTGCACTTCAAGATGATAATAAATTTAAATTATATTTTAAAGGAGGGAAAAAAGAGAAGAAAAATTCTTTATAAATCCTTTTCAAGTTTTTCACTAAAATATCAATCTTCTGGAGATGGGGGAATGACTGGTTGTATAGATTATTCTATATGTAAAACTGTTGAAAAAGCATTGTTTTATTACAATCATACTCAAATGTCTGATATTGGAAAATTATATGTATACAGCGTTATTTGAAATATTCACCTATTTGCAATGTGGTTTAAGGTTCCAACAATAATTTATTTAAACAGTTACATCTTTTCCTATTGCATAATCACTACAAGTCTCTGCTCTGCAGGCAACAAATTATTTTTGACCTTGATTATCTTTTGATCTATTAATATTAAAGAAAACTGAGTACTCTTTAAAACCCAGAACATCCAGTTTTAACCCTAATGACCTCTACAGATTTTTGGGAAGGTTTCAGTACAGAGCTGATTCAAGCTGATTTAATTCCTAAAGATTATTACCGTTAAGTGTCTATCTGTCTTTACATCCTCATCTTTCTTGTTTTTCTTTTAGTATCTTAGCATATTTTAAAGGCAAAATTATTTCAAAAAGGTAGCTGCAAGGTTTGTTGACATTCACAGGCTCTCTGTTATTTATTTTAATCTGTACTTAATTTTATTGGAAGAAAAAAAGTAATCTTTGCTACCTTTTCAGTTGAATTAATTATCAGAGCAGTTTCATGTCAAAAAGCCTTTGTTTTCAGAACAGGAACTTTCAGTGTGGTTTTAATTGATGAATTCACTGATGTTTCTGTTAAAAATTCAGACTAAGTTCTCATTCACTTTCCACACATACATGCACAACGTTTCCATGGGGTTTTGTTTGTTTGTTTGTTTGTTTGTGTGTTGTTTTCCATTTCTAAGTCCTTGTCTCTGTGGAAAAGTTCCCACCTCAAAACACATTCATGAATTAGATCAGCCTGAAGGAAGGGCATGGTTTGAAGTTACTGGGTGCTCACTGGCAGCAAATTCAAGTATATTTGTATCTTTTTGACTTTGAAATAAATCTGATGACAAAAGATGTTCTCCCTTTGAAATATCATGGAATTATTTATTTCACTCTGGTCAAAAACATCTATGTACAGACAAGTGACCAAACCTCTATGGCCAGAGCAATGAATCATTACAATTTTTGAAACATGGAAATGCTTAGATTCATAGGTCAAGTGTTGGATGTGTATTTGGATCCTGTTGTATTTCAGGCTATTTCTCAGCTTTGTATACATTACACTTCACCCACCATGACTATCAAAACACATTCAGTAGTACAGTTGACTCCCAAAAACCAGTCACTGCTGCTTGGATTTATTAGCAATTTAATGATGAAGTAAACACACTGACTAACCACATGCCTTTCTTTATAGACCAAGGTGTTACTCACTGTGAGTAAGACGAGTACAAACAGCTCTTGCATTGACTAAATTTAGAAGGTAAGTCTCCAAAAGAGCTAGGAGTGACATTCTTACCTCCAACTTCTGCCCTAAGATCTGGATTTCTGTTCACAAAGACCTCCATTAGTATCACTAAATGGCAGAGATGTGTAGCAAAGGGAGAGTTTTATGCAGATGACAAGAACTGGTTCAGCATTCATAAGGTCTGTAAAGGGGAGTGAACCACAGACAAGCAGCAACCTACAACTGAAGACTATCAACAGTTTTGTCCTTCAGGCTCTCATCCTAACCCCTAATTCTTTCCAGGTGTCATTCTGTTGCCTTGGAGACCTGGCACAAGGGGTTAATTTGGATCTTTCATTTACTTCTTTTTATTTTTTTAAAGAGAAATTCCAACATTCTTTGGGAAAAGATTTCAGCTCTCCGAATCAACAAGGAATCTGCTCTTTGAAGCTTCTCTTTAACTTTTCCTAAAACAGCAACAAAATATCTGCTACTAAGCAGGCACAATGTATAGTCTTTCCAAATACTGGACCTCTGTGTAAATATTTCCCCAGCTCATCTCTTCCTTTGAACATGACTCAGTGCCACAGCTGCTGTTCACAATTTTGCAGCAAGGCTCAGGAGGGGCTGCTTTAGTGTCCTAAGAGCCAATTTCTCTAACTGTCTTTGTTTGTTTGTTTGTCTGTTTCCTCACACCAACAAGCAGTTTTGGTCTTAGGTATCCAAAAGGGCTGCTGATGAGTTCCAACGTCATTTGATTTTCTTTTACCTTTTGGAGAGATAACTCTGCTGCTCTACTCTTTACTTTTATGGTCAAGAAAAATCAACTGCCATTAATAGAAGACACAAGCCTGCAACACAAGGAAAAATCAACAAACAAATATACAGGATCTGTAATTATAAAAATAGTATCTGCCTCTGCCCTTTTTACAGGTTCAACAAGACTTTAAGTACAGATGTGAGGGGAATGAGGGAGAGAGGAAGATAATGTCATTTTCCTTTTCCAGGTGAAAGTCATTTAGAGAGGTCTAATCTTTATATTATTATTATTTCTATTCTTTGCTTTTTTATTTTGTACAATTCTATTCTGTACAGCAGCTGTTGTGATTGTATTTAAATGTGATTGCGCACTTGGTCACGAACAATGTCCTATTCATTGGTTTGGGGTTTTGTTTTTTGTTTGGTTTGGTTTCGTTTGTTTTTTTAACATAATTTAATTTATCATTCAGTGGTAAAAAACATAATCTTTTATATTTCTATTTCATATACAAGCTACCTGTTTTATGTGAGTCTAAGAGGATAATGACCACATTTGAATGAACATTTCACGGCAATAAAATCTATGTTGATTTAACCCTGAATTCTCTGTGCTTGAAAATAATGTCTATGTGTGCATAAAAAAATGGACAACCAAGCTGTCTAGGAACTGTCTCTCTAACATTACAGGACCTAGAATTCCATCTGATATATAAAACACACACAGCAGAGGAACACCAATAATAGTATTGCTATACTACAATGAAGAAAACAGGTTATGCACAGTCTAGAAGTATACAGGGATTATCACATATAATTGTGGTTATCTTAAATATTTATCTCATCTTGAAACCATTAATTCTATTTCATTCTTGGTGTATCAAGAGAAAGACATAATGCTTGGCAATTGTCCTGTCCTAAAACAGGGATCCAAGCTAGATGTGATGATTTATATTAGATTTGTCTTTCTCAGTAGACCACAGTGGAAAAGTGTCAAGAATCTTAATCCGTCTCCATTGACACTGGACTCACCCTAGAAAACTAGCTAACCTTGAATACTAATATTTAGATAACCAAACTAAAATGAGATATATGCTCTCAGAATTGCCTTCTCCATGATTGCATAGAAAGGCTGTGACAATGCTGGCAATCAAATCTGCATCTCCACGTCTCAAATTAATTCTTTAACTTTCTGACTGCAAGCTTACAGCAGTTCAATTCCAATTCCTACTTCAGCCAGGGGTCTGCAAGCACTCCCCCTCTAGATTTTGGTCCCAGTGTTGTGGCTGGATTCTTCTCAGGCAGAAATAATTAAAAAAGAGAGAATTAAAAAAATGTCTTTAGATGTAATTAACAACCTTCTGCAGGTTTGATTTGAAGTAATGCTAGCTCAGATGTTTAACCAAACTTTCCAAAACAAATTGATCTGAAAAGTTTTGCTAGAAAAAAATATATATATATATATATAAAAGAGATATTTTTAAGCCCTTTCCCAGACATATTGTTTCAAAACTATTTGGGAACCTGAGGACAACCTTTTCTGTGTTCTTTCAGTTCTTACAGAAATGACTTTATGAGTAATTCTAGACAACGACACACCAAGGGCAGAGCTGCAATGGCAGAAACTTCAGAAGGATTTCAGGTGAAAAAAGAAGTGGTTTGGAAGGCAACTTCTACACGTTTGAATTTGGTCTATCCAACCCACATCTCTGTCCCCTATCAAATGAACTCTCACTAACTAATATTACTCCTTATTCTTCTGGGAAATACAATTTCCCTGGTGCTATGCTGAAGTCCTCTGATCAGTTCCGTATGTGCTCTTGTCCAAAGTCAGAGACTGTGACAAATTCATCAGTATTTTAAATACAGTCACATGAGAGGTTGACTCTGCCATCTCTCTTCACTTTGGTGTGTAAATTTTCCTACTCACCCTATTAAAAGAAAAAGAAGAACCCACTGAGATTTGCAAAAGTGCAGTGCCTAAATACATGTAAATGTGCAAAATAGCCTGTAATTTGTAGACACTGCAACATGCAAGAAGATGAAAAGCAAAAAATATTAATAATAAAAAACACACTTTTACCAGATTTTATACGTAACTTCCATATAGAGAGATTGTACTAATTTGCATTCTAAGTAATTGACAAAGCAAAACAAGGGAAAAATCTATAAAATGCTGAGTACACTGAACTCCCAGAATTAGAATAACAGATATATAGTAATATTTGCGTGTGTTCAATGACAGAACACCTACTTATGTTAGAGAGGTGGGTGTTCACTTATATTTTGCTGAAAAATGCAGATTTTTTCTAGGTAAGCACTAGAAGCCAAATTAATAAAATGGCTAGCCTCTTAACTACTATTTAGGTTCATCCCCCTGTTGAGAAGATATGACCAAGAAATCAATGTCAACTTCAAGTCTTTCAGTTGTTGTTCCTGTGGGTAAACATTCATTGTTTTGTTATTGTTGCTTGTTTTACTGCAAATATATTTGAATTATTTATGTATAAATGCAGATTCTGAAGTAACTCAAAACACTTTATTTTTGAAGAAAGCATTACTAGGATTACACTGAAGTGCGGGACATGGTTCTACCCAATTGTATCTCTTACACTAGATATACCTACGCAAAGGCAATCAAGATGAAGTCTGCTGTCATTTTATACAAACAGACATAGTGGGGGCATGATTCAATCACACACATATAAAAATCTAGTGACATCTTAGCCTTGTCTATCCTGTTTGCCTTCCCACTGCTTCTCCAGAAGGACTGAGGTGTCTCACAGCTCCCTCACTATATTTGTCAATGCCTTGCACGTATCTTGAATATCCAAGGAAGCCTGGAATAGTACTATCAGCTTTCAATAAACATATACATGTACAACAAACATAAACATGTACAATACACTCTGCATACACAGTCTGCACATAAAGAACTACTCTGGTTCAGTTGCTCACACATAGTCAACAGCTGCCATTTCAGCAGCCCAGAGCACTCTGCTTGGTGTCTGTCTGTCACTTCATCAGTAGCTTCAGGGAAGCATGGGCTTTCTACAGGTCTTGTAGATCTATCTTAGCAATGTATATAAATGCCTGATTGGTGTGTATTTGTGTTAGACAAGACAGAAACAGACTCTTTTAACTGGTGTCCAGTGATGGGAAAAGACGTGATGGACAAAAAATGAAAAACAGGAAATTCCGTTTTAAAAAGTAAGAAAAACTTGTTGTCTGTGACTTTATTTGAGGTCTCAACTAGGTTTCCCAGAGAAACTGTGGAAATCCTTCAAGATTCCTGGAACCTGGGAACTGTATATGGCCTTGGGCAACAAGATGACTCTGCTGTGAGCAGAGTGGGTAAACTAAGTGATCTTGAGATACCCCTTCCAACCTTCACCATTCCGTGATTCTGTGAGCCCTTTGGACCTAGTTCAGTTGCTCACATAGAATCTATCAACTTTTGAAATAAATAAAAATATCTTGCCTCATCTGTGTGCACTTTTCCAGACAGAACATATGTCATATTTTCCAGCCCCACTCAAATTCCTTAGATCCTCTTGTCCATAAATGTCCATAAATGCATGAAACCGTGAGAAGAGCAGCTGCCTGGGATCAGTTTTAGTTATGAATCAGTATCTGTGCCAATACAGAATGACAGAATCACAGAATAGTCTAGGTTGGAAGAGACCTACAAGATCACCGAGTCCAACCTCTGACCTAATGCTAACAAGTCCTCCACTAAACCATATCCCTAAGCTCTAGAACTAAACATCTTTTAAAGACCTCCATGGATGGTGATTCAACCACTTCCCTGGGCAGCCTATTCCAGTGACTAACAAGCCTTTCAGTAAAGAAGTTCTTCCTAATATCCAACCTAAACCTCCCCTGGCGCAACTTTAGCCCATTCCCCCTCGTCCTGTCACCAGGCACGTGGGAGAACAGACCAACCGCCGCCTCGCTACAACCTTCTTTCAGGTACCTGTAGAGTACAATAAGGTCGCCCCTGAGCCTCCTCTTCTCCAGGGTGAATAGTTTCAGCTCCCTCAGCCGCTCCTTGTAAGACTTGTTCTCCAGACCCTTCACCAGCTTTGTAGCCCTTCTCTGGACTCGCTCAAGCACCTCCGTGTCCTTCTTGTAGTGAGGGGCCCAAAACTGAACACAGTACTCGAGGTGCGGCTTCACCAGAGCCGAGTACAGGGGGACAATCACTTTCCCGGACCTGCTGGCCTCGCTGTTTCTTATGCAAGCCAGGATGCTGTTGGCCTTCTTGGCCACCTGAGCACACTGCTGGTTCATATTCAGCTGACTATCAACCAATACTCCCAGGTCCTTCTCTGCCAGGCAGCTTTCTAACCACATATCTCCCAGCCTGTAGCTCTGGGGTTTGTTGTGCCCCAGGTGCAGGACCCGGCACTTGGCCTTGTTGAACCTCATACCATTGGCCTTGGCCCATCGGTCCAGCCTATCCAGATCTTCCTGCAGAGCCTTCCTACCCTCAAGCAGGTCGACACACGCACCTAACTTGGTGTCGCCTGCAAACTTACTGAGGGTGCACTTGATCCCCTCATCCAGATCATCGATGAAGATGTTAAAGAGGACTGGTCCCAGTATTGAGCCCTGGGGGACTCCACTAGTGACCGGCCTCCAGCTGGATTTGACTCCATTCACCACAACTCTCCGGGCCCAGCCATCCAGCCAGTTTCTAACCCAACAAAGCATGCGCCAGTCCAAGCCAAGAGCAGCCAGTTTCCTGAGGAGAATGCTGTGGGAAACGGTGTCAAAAGCCTTACTGAAGTCAAGGTAGACCACATCCACAGCCTTTCCCTCATTCACTAAGCGTGTTACCTTGTCATAGAAGAAGATCAAGTTTGTCAAGCAGGACCTCCCCTTCATAAACCCATGCTGACTAGGCCTGATTGCCTGCTTGCCCTGCAACTGCCACATGATGATACCCAAGATAATCTGCTCCATGAGCTTCCCTGGCACTGAGGTCAAACTAATAGGCCTGTAGTTCCCCGGGTCTACCCTCCGGCCCTTCTTGTAGATGGGCGTCATGTTTGCTATTCACCAGTCAAGTGGGACCTCCCCTGATAGCCAGGACTGCCGATAAATGATGGAAAGTGGATTGGCAAGCTCTTCTGCCTGTTCCCTCAGTACCCTTGGTTGGATCCCATCTGGCCCCATCGACTTGCGTACATCCAAATGCTATAGCAGGTCGCCAACCATTTCCTCATGCATGGTGGGGGCCACATTCTGCTCCTCATCCCCTTCCACCAGCTCAGGGTACTGGGCATCCAGAGAACAACTGGTCTTGCTGCTAAAGACTGAGGCAAAGAAGGCGTTAAGCACCTCAGCTTTTTCCTCATCTCTGGTAACTAAGTTTCCGCCCACATCCAGTACAGGGTGGAGATTCTCCTTAGTTCTCCTTTTGGTATTGATGTATTTATAAAAATGTTTTTTGTTGTCTTTAACAGCAGTAGCCAGATTGAGCTCAGGATGAGCTTTGGCCTTTCTAATTTTGTCCCTGCACCGCCTCACAACACCCTTGTAGTCCCCTTGAGTGGCCCGCCCTCTTTTCCAAAGATTATAAACCCTCTTTTTTCTCCTAAGCTCAAGCCACAACTCTCTGTTCAGCCAGGCTGGTCTTCTTCCGCAGTGGCTCGTCTTTGGGCACGTGGGGACAGACCGCTCCTGAGCCATTAAGATTTCTTTCTTAAAGAGCGCCCAGCCTTCCTGGGCTCCTCTGCCCTTCAGAACCGCCTCCCAAGGGACTCTGCCAACCAGTGTCCTGAACAGCTCAAAGTCAGCCCTCCGGAAGTCCAAGACAGGGGTTTTTACTGGTCCCCTTCCTGACTTCGCCAAGTATCGAGAACTCTACCATTTCGTGGTCACTCTGCCCAAGACAGCCCCCAACCACCACATCTCCCACCAGTCCTTCTCTGTTAGTGAACAGAAGGTCTAGCGGGGCACCTCCCCTGGTAGGCTCCCCAACCAGCTGTGTCAGGAAGCTATCTTCCATGCTCTCCAGAAACCTCCTGGACTGCTTTCCCTGGGCTGTCTTGTGTTTCCAGGATATGTCTGGGAAGTTAAAGTCCCCCACAAGAACAAGTGCTGACGATTTCTCAACTTCTGCCAGCTGTCTGTAGAACTCCTCATCCGTCCCCTCATCGTGGTTTGGGGGTCTATAACAGACCCCCATCAGGATGCTTGCCTTGTTGGCCTTTCCGTTGATCCTAACCCATAGCGACTCCATCTTATCATTCCCAGCCTCAAGTTCGACAACATCAAAATACTCTCTAATATAGAGAGCCCCTCCACCACCCCTTCCGTGCTGCCTGTCCCTTCTGAAGAGCCTATAGCCAGACATTGCAGCACTCCAGTCATGAGAGTGGTCCCACCACATTTCCGAGATGGCAGCCAAGTCATAGCCTGCGTGCTGCACAATGGCTTCCAGCTCCTCCTGCTTGTTGCCCGTGCTGAGTGCATTAGTGCAGATGCACTTCAGGTGAGCCTTTGCCTTCTCCCCCAGCCTTGCCACTGTTCCCCCTGGCACACCTCCAACAAGCTTTGTTTCTTCCCTGTCCCCCTTCTTACCTAGTTTAAAGCCCTCTCAATGAGCCCTGCCAGCTCCTGGGCCAGGATCCATTTTCCCCTTGGAGACAGTTGGGACCCATCTGCAGCCATCAGGCCGGGTGCCGAGTAAAGCGCCCCATGGTCGAAGAACCCAAAACTTCTGTGCTGGCACCAGCCTCTGAGCCACGTGAATGGAATTCACATATTCATTGGAATGGAATTCATGTATTCATTGGAATACAAGCCAATGCATTAGTGGCACATACACAAGCAGTTTCAACACCCTATGATACTCAACATTTAAAGTCTTGGACTGGATATGAAGTCTCAGGAAGATGAGTCCTATTACTGTTCTCACCCAAAGCCTTCCAGTCTTCATACATTTTTGTTAATACACTTTTAACACAAATATTAGTGAACCACCCTGGGCCATCATTATGTCCAGTTAAATTAAGGAGTTATCAAATTATTGAACCTTTGCCAATTAATTTACAGTATGAAGCCACTAATAAAACTGCATAGAAAATTAAGAATGGTTTGTAAAGATCACATTTGTGGAATTGGATACCCTGTGAATAAACTGATTGAAGTATTCCAAGATATTATCTCCTTCTCTGTCAAATTTGGATTTGAGAAATAAGTGGCCAAACTTTTCCTTTAAAAACAATTATTATGTGAAACTAAAAATGTAAAACAAACAAACAAAACTTGTTTTCATGAAATAGCCAAGGAATCAATGGATCCTACATCATTTGGTGTCTTCATAGCAACAATGGCTGCCTTACTGCAAGACACACAAGCAGCAGGACTCATGATCTGGAAACTCCTTCAGCTATTTCAAGCAACAGAAGAAGGTATTTTGGTTGATGAGTTTTTCAGTCTATTTCAGTCTGTTTGTTGGTAGCTCAGTTAGGATAGTAAGGGTTGGATTTTGATTATCCAGTCTCAGCTGCTATTCCTATCTCAAATATCATAAGTAGCTTCTTGACAATTGTTTGCTCCTTTAGAGGAGTTGATTTTGTTTCTATAACTAAAATGTTATCAGTCACCACTGACACATAGATTATTTCAAACTTTGTGCAAAATGCAGTAAAGACAGCCTGTCCCTGAGGAAGATCATTAATAACTTTGTGTAAAATTCAGAAAATAATATGTGCACATAATTTAAATCACACAAATGTGCCACTGCAACTATCAACAAAGGTCATACAGTAAGAGGGAATGGTATGAGGCCAAAGCCAGATGAAACCCTTGACTCATTAGCTTTCAAAGAAAGCTACATATACATCTTGTTATTTTATATACAATATATAATATATATTGTATATATATTATATATATATTATATATATAATATATATGTATACTGTTTTGTTATATTATGGTTATATTGTATTTATTAATCTTAGAATAAATTTTCTAGAGTTATGAAGTAGATCTCTTCTAGATCATATGTCAAATCTTTCAGTTCCATATTTCAAGGCTTCTGTCCAGGACCCAAGAAAACCTCAGTTAGGTGCACATACCCAATCTGCAAAGTGTTCTTGTGAAGGTCTGCATCTACTGTACCTGATGACAAACCTCAAGATAAAATAGAAGAATCCCACCTCATAAACAAACTAAACATATATATTATTCAAGTGATAAAGATGATTGTCAAACAAGCTGGTTTATTTAACAAACTTATCTTTAATAATAAGGATTAGAATAATATATAAATACTATGGACAGTGCGTTTGTATGCTGTATTGTAAAGAAACAATAAATTGTAAAGATTCTGAAATTGTGAAGATTTCTTCTAATTTTTAATTGCACTCTAATAATTCTTGGGATGAAAAAAAATCTAATTCACTGAATAATGTTTGAAGTTAATGATATAAAGTGAGTTTATTATTTACAGTGAAGAGAAATGTACTTACTTTTATCTCCTTCCAGTGCCAGCTCAGACAATTCCTTGTTTCTTGCTTTCATCAAGTTGCAGAATATCCCAAAGGAGAGAAAATATCACACTACATTTTTTACTTCTAACATTCAGTACCTTGGTGGTATCTTAATGACCATATATGGACTTTATTTGACTAAAAATAATAATAATAATAATAATAATAAATAATGGTCTTTGGTAAGTCCAGGGTTAATTCCTGACTTCTCTTTTTCCCCCTTATTCTATAGGGCTTCTCCTTGTACTCCTCATGAATGTGAAGTCTGCAGAACAAGTACACTAAAAACTGAAAATTCAACAAGAACCATGAATAGACCAGACACTGAAAACCTCTTTGGGACAAAACTTAAACAGCTTTCTAGATGATCAAAAGAACTATGAACAGCTTCTTATAGACCTTCTCAAACTTGTCAAGGAAGAGCATAACTGCATGTATTTCTTACAGTTTGGAATCATTTTCTGTTTGCACAGAGACATGTCATGACTGTTTCAGAATGACACCAGTAGGAGAAGGAGGCACACGATTAAACAGAGAGTTATTACCACCTGGGGACTTTATTCTGAATGGCACAGGGTGAGTTTTTCCCTTTGACAGAGCTTGTTGTGTCTGGACTGCGCAATAGGAAAGGTCTCTGATGTGTGCTAACCCCTTTTCCCCCATGTTTAGGAGACTGCTTGTTGACCCACACCAAAATATTCCCAGTTCTAGCCATAATGGACCATGGAAAATCAGTAGAGGTTTCAGGGTTTCAGTGCTCAAATTTGTTGTTTTACTATTCTTTCATCCCCTTAAAAAGTGACAACAAAGTCCAGTTCTCTTCAACAGCTGAAAACCCAAGCGACCCTTCCCAAACCTCTTTTCTCACCAGCACCATGTCATACAACCACACTGTATGTCCACTGCATGACTGAACATTGCTCAGCCTGCTGCTAGGAGGAATACCATGTTTCACATGAGTGGATATATAATTACTGATCTACAAATTCCAATTTATATTCCTTGCACATTTTAGACATGATGCATGTTATCTGTGTATTTTCTTATGTGTTTCAGTTTCTGTTTTGCAGAAAATATGTGATTTCATACTCATTTTTGGGGGACTTGGTGTCAAAAGGAGTGCAAACATTTCACATTCTCTTCCAAGTTTTTTGTTTTTTTGTTTGTTTTTTGTTTGTTCATTTGTTTTGTTGTGTTTTTTTGTTTTGTTTTTGTTTTTAAATACATAACATTTATTTATTTTCAATGCTCCATTTGGAATCTTGGAAAGCCACTTTTTTTCATTTGAGGTTCATGAAGTTTCAAGAATAATTTAAAAATGTCCTACTCATTGTGTAAGATTTCCATTTAAAAATAAGTCCAAATATTGCTCTATGCATGAGTACACGGTTGAAGAATATATGTAGTGTGTATCAGACCAGTGTAAGAATAGTATCAAAACAGACCATCAGGTTCCATCAGGTTCAGTAACCTGTCTCTCACAGGGACTATTACTAATGCCTCAGAAGAAGATAACAGAAGCATTATGAATGAGAACAAAGAAACAACTTCATTTGTACTTGCTCAACATCTTAGAATATGACAATTTGAGAAGTTTTCAAATAAATAATCAGCTATGTGGAAAACAAATATTTCTTTTATAACTTAGTGAAGCACAGAGATTAATTTGCTGCCTTTTAAAAAAAAAAAAAAAAAAAAAAAAAAAAAAAAGATAAACATAAAATTCCACATAATTAGATGTTTAACAGTATGGTATCAGTTCTGTGCCCACTAATGTATTATCTGACGGAGGACTCAATTAATGAAAAATTGAAGGAGGATAATATAATTAATACTAATCAATACTGTTTTACAGGAAATAGATGCTGTCATATGAACTTGTTTTTCTTCCATTTAATGAGATTACAGATTTGATTGACTTCTAGAGCACATTTAACTAGCAATCACAGGGATGTTGGCTACAATTATAACAATTAGACAAGATACTACATGCATTGAAAGGATCAAAAGCCACCTCTTACTACCTGAAAATAGATGAAGAAGAAAAAATTATGAATGAGCTGTAAGTTCCAAACTGATTCAGGTTTCAGTTCCTGTCCTAACACTAGTTTACGTTCACATCAATGAGAATATACAACATCACCGTTGATAATTTTTCTGTCTGAAAGATTGCGGGAAAACTGGTAAAGGGGAAAACTCTATCATGAAATGGATTAACTGGATGCCAGAAAACACTGTATTAATAGAATGAAAATGAACTTTTATGTCTGAGAGGAAAACATAGTGCTTGGAGGGAGAGCAGAAAGAAGATGGATCCAGGCTCTTCTCAGTAGTGCCTAGTGACAAGAAAGATGACAATGGACACAAATTTGAAACCAAGATATTCCTACTGAACACCAGAAAATATATGGTCAAACATATGGTCAGGTTGTCAAATCAAGCCATTTGGAAATGTTAATTTCAAAACTGGGGAAAAAATATAAAGTTTAATTTTCATCTCTCTCATTCTGATATCAGAGAACAAAACATTTATTTTCAGGGCTGTTGAAATTGTTCATTTACACTTGCTCATTTCTATGCCTTTTAGGTAGGAAACATTAATTTGTATTATACTTGTACATTTATAATAATGAAAGCAATGATATACAATTACCTTAGGATTACAATTCCAAATGGCATGTTTATATTAATATTAATATCATATTCTATCGCTAACATTAATATTACATGGAAAGCAATGAGGATGTAGTTAACCTAATTCAGACAATAAGTCTGTGCCTAAGTTTTTAGATTATATCTGATCTATGTGGAAGGGAAGGGAAGGGAAGGGAAGGGAAGGGAAGGGAAGGGAAGGG
>CM021767.1:114538990-114574160 GCA_011076525.1 Nettapus auritus
TTTTTTTTTTTTTTTTTTTTTTTAGATGTGAAAGTATTGGTTGTAATGGTCAGTTCCAAGGACGTGTCTTGCATTTTTGAAAGCAGGTTTTACAGTACATTTCAGGTACAAATATGTGCAGCTCTTCCGGATTGAAACTGCTAAATTAGACAGACTAAAAGAGGCTGCAGAGAGGGGGGAATTGCTAAAGAAGCTCAAAAAAAAAAAAAAAAAAAAAAATGTGGATGACCTTTGTTTAAAATTTTTATGAACATTGGAGACACGTATGCCCTGTTTTGCAAGTGCAAGCGAATGTAATAACTGTGGGACTCGAAAATAGACATTTAAAGTCTATGCCTTTCTGTTAGCAGAGAGCCAGTGGCCGCTAGATCTATTTTAGCTTCTTTTCTTTCCCCCTCCTCTCCCCTCCCCTCCCCCAGCAGGCGAGGCGTATTTAACTCAGGGTGCCACGAATAGTAAAGCATTAACCGTCATGAAGCACATTCACTCTGCCCTGTGCCAGCCTCGCAGGACATGACTCAAAGACTTTAGCAAAAGTGATGGCAAAGTGTCCCTTTATGAGCCTGACATTTTTCTAAGAGGGCCATTCAGCTCTGTAGGTGCAATGAAAGAGTGTGTGGGGTGGCTACATGGCTCTCTCTGCACATCCGCATGCAAACAGCATAGATCTCTTCTCCTTTTCAACATTTTTTAACACTATTGCTTTGGCTGAAATGCTCTGGCCAACCCACTTAGAGATGTGCTCTTTTCTCCTCCTCCTCTGTGCAGTGGCTGTGCTAAGGAAAAAAAAAAAAAAAAAAATCTGCGTTAATAACTTCCAGCAAGACGGCTGCCCAGCTCCTGGTGTAATATATGGCTGTTATTTGTCTCTTGCCTTTTGCGGGTTGACTTTTTAGAAGATGTGCACTTAGAAACGGGGAGGAGAGGGAAGAGGGGCTGCAGGGGCTGGGAGAAAGAGGGGCGAATTTATACTTTCTGCTTGAATTTAAGGCCAAAGCGAACAAAAAAGACAAGCCCACCCTTCCCACCAGCCAACCAAACTGCACCAGAAGTGTCTCCTGATGAAGTTCTCCTCGTTTTCGAGATTACATATATATATAAAAGCATCTTTACCTGTAGCACCTTTGAAAGTACAAAGGACAGCATGCACTTTCCCATAGGATCACATGCAGAATAACAAAGATTTGTAGGAACTAGAGACAGGTCCTTGAATTTAGAAACACCTTCTTTCTGTCTCTGTGTGTCTCTTTCATTTTTTTCCTCTTTCCCCCCCTCCTGGTACACCAGCCCGCTGTAAAACTCAATTGTTCCCTTTCAAAGGCAGAGATGAGCTCTGCCTGCCTGCAGAATAGGTCGCTTCTTTGCGGAACAACGTGTTAAAAACGGACAATGCGAAAGAAGGTTTGCCTGGGGAAAAAAATAAAAAATAAAAATAAAAAAATAAATAAAAATAAAAAAATAAAGGTTAAAAATTGTCCAGCTCCTCCTCTCCCCTTCCAAACCGAGGGCTAGCCGGGAAACGCACAAACCCAACTCTGTTTTTAATCGTTTTTCAGAAAGTAGCTAATCGCTATTCAAATGTGTGCAGAGGAGGGCTTGCTGAACTCTTTTTCTTCTTTTTCTTTTTCTTTTTTTTTTTTCCAGAGAAAACGTTTCCAAGTTACAAAGTATGCAGTCCAAGTCCGAAGTATAAGGCTTTCAAAAGAAAATCATTGATCTAAATATTTTCCTTTTAAATTGGCTTGAATGTGTTGAGGAGTCGTGGGTTTGGTGTTTTACTGCATAAGAGGATAATTTCTGAACATGTAAATAAAAGCATATTGCATGTGGGGAAAAGCATAATATCTCATTGCAAATGATGTATCGCCTAGTGCAGAGACCATCTATTCTTTGTTTTAATATAGATAGTATTGCAAAAATATTCATTATTTTCTCCTTTCTATCTGTCCTTCCATCCATCCATCCATCCATCCACCCAACTATAAAAATAGCAGATATATGCATTATATAATAAGTCTATCTGATCACTTTATATTCACGTATATAAGTGCAGATGTATAAATATATACGCACATATGCTTTTAGGTACAGTCCTATATAAATTGTTCAGGTTTGTATGTATAGGTGCATATGTAATGTGTAGTATACGTGTGCCTGGGTATATCTATACATACACAGGAATATATATAATTTACATATATAAATGTGTCACTTTATATGTCTGCACGTGGGAAAGTTATATGTTTGGAGATACATGTGTGTACATATGTACGTATGGCAGTGTATGTGACACTGCATGCATGTGTGTATCTTTATATGTCTGCACAGAAGTATAAGTCTATATAACTGCGTATATGCAGATATATAGTCACATATATGTCTGTAGATATATGTAACTATGTAACAGATAATGTTTTTTACTCTCAGATTGAGGTTTACTTCTGCAGCCTATTGTTTCAGACAACAGATATAAGTTGCAATGGAAGAGGAACGTCGGATTTGGTGTCTGTCCCCCATTTCCAATTATAGATGGATCATTACAGACAGAGAAGTACTGAGAATCCAGACATCTGCTCTTCACATGAATGCACTCACCTCCTAGAGAACAGCCTGCCATCATGCTCTGGAAACTGGTTGAAAATGTCAAGTATGAAGATATCTATGAGGTGAGTATATAATACGCATATGAGTAAGAGAGTATATGTATATTTAAATATACATCTAGATGTATATAGGCATACTATAAATTCATATATAGCTCTGCATCTACATATACGCAGATACAGAGACGCACACACCAACACACACAAGTATAGAGACAGGAAACCAAGAGTAAATGCTTAAATGCTTATTTATTTGCATATTTGTATTCATCATGCCAAGTCCTAAACTTTTTTTTTCTTTCGTGGAAAAGCTGTTTGATGCGATTTAAAACATCAAAGAGATGATCTGGGGGTTGGAATGAAGCAACTTAAAGGCAAGAGTTGATTGTTTAGACCTCGAATTAAATATAATTCGATTAAATAGGGACAAATGTCGAGAAAAAAAAAAATGAAATTAGAAGAGAAACACAATCTGGTATTCGGGGACGGGAAGCGTTTCTTTCTTTTTCTTTTTCTTTTTCTTTTTTTTTTTTTTTCCGATCCCGGTGAATTTGGATTTTTTTTTCTTTTTCTTGTTTTTACACTCGGATACATTTTTACGACTTTTTCTACGTGTGCACCAACAACTGAGGTGCGCGTGCATACATACAACTGCACTAGTGAAGTGGCACAGACATTCTTGCACGGTCGTGTGTGCACGCATCCGAACCGGTGCACTCGGAGGCAGCTCCGTATCGTTCGCGGGCACGAAAAGTTGTCTGCTTTTTTCGGACCTCCTCGGTATTCTCGAGGTCAAAAAGCAGACTGAGGGCGGAGGGAAATCATAACACAAACACCGTGAAAACGTTTCTTATTTTTGCACCGTTTCCTGACCAGGACCTTTCCCCAAACGGCTCCGCGAATGCATTCGGTATAAGTTTAGCAGCGTGATGGCTTTGCTCAGAAAAGGAAAATATGTGGAAGGAAAGGCGCCTGCTTTGCCGCTTTGTGCATTATTTTTGAATGTTTATTATTGCTATTATTATTGAGGGGAGTTGAGGGAAGGAGATTCTCGCGACTGTGGCTGGGGGGGGCCTGGGGATTTTTAGAAGGGCCAGATCCGGAGCTAGGGCGCCTCGGAGCGCACCCGCCGGCTGCCCCCGGGAAGCACCGTCGGGGCCGCATTTAGAGCGGAAAAGTCCCGAGCAACAGCAATACACACACACCCCAAGAAGAGGAAAAAAAAAAAAAAAAAAAAAAAAAGAGGCAGAGGGAGGGTTTTTCCCAGCCGGCTAAAGGATGGGATGGAAGGGAGCCGGGAGGGGAGCCGCAGTCCGCTCGGGAGAAATGTCTCCGCTCTCAAAAGCTCCCGTCAGGCTAATTATCAACTGGCAAAATCCAGCCTGAGATGCGGAGGCACAGCCCGGCGTTTGTGAGCATCCCCCCGGCTATCCCCAGCCCGCTGAGCCCTCGGTGTTTCTCCCTCCCGATCCCCAGGCACAGCCCGGCCATTGTCTGTGCCCGCAGCAGCAGGCGACAAAACATCTCCTCCGTGTCCTGCGAGGTCGGGGAATGTCGGGGATTTCCACCCCCTCGGTGTTTTTGAAAGGGATTTTTAAGCCTGCTCCTGCCGCCGGGCGTTTTGCAGCCACGAATGTTTCTGAACTGCCGTGGGAGAGAGGCGAAGTTGGGGAGCGCTTGGGTGGGCTTGGGCTGCAGGAGGGATGCACCCCAACTTGGGGGAGCGCTCCGGGTCTTTCTGTAACATGCAGCCATGAAAAAAAAAAAAAATGCTTTTGCTTGTTTGGAAAGGAGCTGAAGTCCTCTAGGTTTCTCTTTAAAAAAAAAAAAAAAAAAAAAAAAAAAAAAAAAAAAAGAGTGTGGTTTTTTTTTTTCCCCCTTTTTCCTTTACGATTTATAATTAACAGCACTATGGCAGGGGCGTCTTAGGCACTTAAACTGGATCTGTTCTTAAAACAAAAGTGTGTGCGTGTGTGTGCGTGTGTGTGTGTGTGTGTGCGTGTGTGCGCGCGGGGGGGGGTGCTGCTTTGGGAAGTGTGAGTCTATTTAGGAAGGAACGTAAGTTGAACTTTAACAGAAATGGCAGACAGTCCAGTTGAACGGGTTCCTGCAACATCAAAAAGGTTTTATATCGCCCCTGGCTTTGCCTCGAAACTATAAATTTACTATCCTTTAAAATTCACTGCACACATTTTACATTTGGGTGAAAATCGGGGTGAAAATGCACATATTTTTATATATTCATATCGGGTGGGAAGAACAGGATTCAGAATTAAATGGAACGCAATTTAACCCAGATTCAGCATTTATTTGGCTATTGCGAACAAATACGATCAGTAACATGCACCAGAATGGCTTAATCTCCGCTCTAAATAGGCATATTATAGTCACTGCACATTTCTTCTTCTTTTTCTTAAAAAAGAAAGGAAAGTATTAAAAAAGCCTCTTTTTCCCTCAAAAATAAATGAAAAAGAAAAAAAAAACTTACAAGAACAAAAGCACCAAAGGCAACCAATTCATCGTATTAGGAATGTATAATTAAATGTAAAAGAAAAAAAAAAAAAAAAAAAGGAAATATGTTTTTTCTTCTTCTTCGCCTCTAGCATTGCTTCATCTCACTTCCCTTGCTCCAGCTCAGCAGTGTCTTACTTTCCGCGTCTTCCTCCGCTCAAGTTAATTGAAGTTATGCCTCTTCCTTGCTAAACTTTTTCCCCCCTCTCCCTCTCCCCAAACTCTGCCTCTGCCAGCCCCCCTCGTCTGATTACATCTAGTAATTCTCCACTGAATGAACGTCATTTACAATAGTAGGGGAGCTCTCGAGCTGGCTGCCAGCTTCACGCTCCATTTGGTCCTGCATTCTCCCTTTAAAGTAGTCGTGTAATATTAATAGTCATGAATATCAATTATTATGAGGCGGTGTAGAGAAGGAAAGGGAGGAAGGGGTAGCGGAGCAGTCTGAGCCTAGCCTTGGGTTGAAGAGGATTGTATTTGGGAGCTCAAAGGGAAAAAAAAAAAGAAAAAAAGAAAAAAAAAGGAAAAAAAAGAAGCAACAAAAAAAAGCAGAGAGGGAGGGGTAAATCATATATGTAGATATAGCTTTCCGGGCTTTTTGGGGGTTTTTTTTTTTTTTTTTTTTTTTTTTTTTTTTTTTTTTTTTTTTGATGGATAGACTTCGAAATATCTCAAGCTGTTCTCCTGTGTCCAACACGTCCCTTTGCAGATCTCCTTGATATTTTTCCCTCCAATTATTAGTATTATCACCACTATTTTATTTTTAGCTATTACAAGACTTTTTTTATTTCCAGATGTTAGTCCACACCTATTCCGCCATGGTGAGTTTGGATCCATGTTGTACTAGAATTGCATGTTCTCTCTCTCTCTCGATCTGTTGTCTCTCTCTCTCCCTCTCTCTCTTTTTAAACGCCTTTGGCTTGGTAATTTAGCACAATAATTGGAGGAGGCTTGCAGCTGCTTCTCCCTTTTTGCATTGTGTGTTCTCGATTTGAGCTAGGGGAGTCTGGGGGGGAGAGCAGGGAAGAAAAAAAAAAAAAAATTTTTTTTTTTTTTTTTTTTTACCATGTGTGCCATTGCTTGTGGGGGTTTGAGCTACACTTCGCGGAATAGATATTTGTATTGTTTACTTTAGCCTCGCAGCTTCAGCGCGATGGAGTTGGACAAAACTCCTCTCCCACCTTTTCTCTGAAGCCTCCACACACTTCCCCCCCCAAGCCCCCCCCCGCACCCCAAAGACTTTTCATTACAATTACCCCCCACCCCTTTCTCCGGAATATAATATCGGAAAAGGAGACAAAAGACACTTCAAGTTGCTGCAGAAATCATAGCGGCTGGACTTGTTCAATACCGATGTTTCATTTTTATTTGGTTTGATTTTTTTTTTTTTTTTCTGAGGGGTGGACTCTTTATACAAAGAGTCCTGGTGATTTTTAATTTATTATTATTATTATTATTATTATTATTATTATTATTATTATTATTATTATTGTTTCAAGTCCTTTATCGTACAACTTCTTTACTCGGACTCTTCCGAGAAGTACAACTTTCCTTTTGGTCTTTTCCACGTGAAGATGGGTTGGTGATTTTGAGTTGCAGCACAGGGAATAAACAGACGTTTGGGAACTTCAGGCAGGACAAGGGGTGGGTTTTTTGGAGGGGTGCTTTTGAGGGTATCTTTTTATTTTTAAACCTTTGGTTTTATTTTGGGGGCTGATGGAGCGAGAATCGTGTTACTAGTCACACATCATATACGTATATGGAGCACCAGTCCTACATTTTTAATTATAACATTTAGCATTTCAACTACCCCTCCCTCCCCCCCCGCCCCCCCCCCCCCCCCCCGCCCTTCCCGATAGTTATTGGGAATAGGCACGGTCTGGGGACGAAGTGCTGGGACATTTCTCATCTGCGGTGGGGGAGGGGGACAAAACTGAACACCGGTTCACAATTGTTCCCCCCCCCTTTTTTTTTTTAATTTTATTTTGGGGTGGGTGACTTGCTGCTGGATTTGTGTTCATTTTATTTATATTAGGGAAAAAAAAAAGTCCTCTTTTTTTTTTTTTCTTGTTGTTTTTCTTCAATTCCGCTTGTAGGACCGGCATGATGGAGTGCCCAGCCACAGTTCCAGGCTGTCCCAGCTGGGATCCGTCTCCCAGGGACCCTACTCCAGCGCTCCTCCGCTGTCTCACACCCCGTCCTCGGATTTCCAGCCGCCTTACTTCCCACCCCCCTACCAGCCTCTTCCTTACCACCAAAGCCAGGACCCTTACTCCCATGTCAATGACCCCTACTCCCTAAACCCCTTGCATCAACCCCAGCAGCACCCCTGGGGACAGAGGCAGAGGCAAGAGGTGGGATCAGAAACCGGGTCACTGCTGCCACAGCCTCGGGCCGCCCTGCCCCAGCTCTCGGGACTGGACCCCAGGCGGGACTACCACTCAGTACGGAGGCCAGATGTCCTTCTGCACTCAGCTCACCATGGCCTTGACTCCGGCATGGGGGACAGCCTTTCTCTGCATGGCATCGGACACCCAGGGATGGAAGAGGTCCAGGTAAGGCACCGAGCTTCTTTCTCCTGGGCAATGCAGACGACTTCCAGCCTGGAGCACTGCCCAGGCTAGAAACGATCAGCGAGGGTTTACAGCAGTGGCGGTGTGGGTTACCGTCCTTTGGAAGCACTGGGATTATAATTGTGATATCGCCCTTTTTTTTTTTTTTTTTTTTTTTTAAATTTATTTTTAAATTTCTTTTTCCCATCGCTGTCACGTACAGGCTCTGCTTTGTAAACCCTCCTCTACATGGAAAACCATCAGAGTGCGTGGGGAAGGCAGACATGCTGCTCTAAATATTCCACGTGTTTCAAAAGCTGGCAGAGTTTAAGCCCGATTTTTCAAATCCTAGCTATTTCCCATGCAATCTCAGCTCTACCCCTCCACCCTCCAAACTAATTTCCTGAACTCCAGGGATTTGGATGAAACTGTCAAATTACTACTTTTTTTTTTTTTTTTTTTTTTTTTTTTTTTTCATCCATGAGGGAGGGAAAATATAAACAAAACCCAAAACAAAAGCAGCAACTGGCCGTCAGGAATGAGCCTGCTCCCTGTTTTAAGGACAGCTGTTAGGGTAGCACTGATTTTAAATTGTTTTATTCGCTGCTATGGAAAACAAAGGAGTTTCACTGGGCTCAAAGCACAGTGTTTCCCAGCCTTCCCGCATCCCACGCGAAACTCATCACCACGTGTTATTTCTTAAAAACAGAAAGGCCCTTAACAGCTTCGGTGCTGGGGCGGTGCCAACCGGTGGGGACCCCGAGATGGAGGTTGGAGCCTTCGGGGGCCAGGTCCTACATCAAGATTTAGAAGTCGGGATTTGGGGTTTCTCCTCTTTTTTTTTTTTTTTTTTTTTTTTTTTTTTTTTTTTTATACTCCTAAATTGATATATGATATATATCATGAGCATATATATTCAAACTTGGGACAAACACAGATACGGGTGACTGGATGAGACATAAACTTCAAAGTTATGGAAAGAGGAGGCTGAGAAGGGAAAAAAATAGCTGTGGAAAAGGATCCTGCTGAACATCATGGGAATCAGTGGCAGAGGAACAGGGAGGCTGTATTGCATCGGGTCGAGGCTTGTCTTGAGCTTCACGGGAAAATCACAGAGTTTTGCTAGGAATCAGGAGAGGGGCGAGTGCTTTAGGAACAGGGAGATTCTCTGCCTGGATCTGCTGCTGCCTCTGAGCTCTGTGCCCCTTTGGTCCCTTTTTCCTGCGGGGTTCCCAAGCTGCTTGGGCAGACCTGGGGGCAGACCCCGAGCCCCACGGGCGGGGGGCGCAGCTCTCATCCCGCATTCCTGGCTCAAACTCCTTTGCAGGTCAAGGCGAGTTTTACCTCTGTGAATGCAGAAAGGGACTCTCTCTGCCTCTATCTCTCCGCAAGAGACGTTAATTAGCGTTTGTGCTTTGATATTTACACCCTCCCCAAAGAAAAGTCGGTAATTGTTGGCTCTAGTGCTCTTGTGAGAGAGGAGAAGGAGGGAAGGGAGAGGGAAAGGGAAAGAGGGAAGGAGGGGGAGGGATAAAGGGAGAAAGAAGGGAAAAGAGAGGGGAGAGGGTAAGGAAGAGAAGAAAGGAAAAAGAGGGCGAGGGGAGAGAGAGAAAGAAAAGAAAGGAAGGAAGAAAAGGAAGAAGAAAATGAAAGGAGAGAGAGAAAGAAAGAGAAGAGAAAAGAGGGAAAGAGAAAGAAAGAAAGAAAGAAAGAAGAGAAAGCAAACCCCTAAGCCCCTGATCAGCTCACATAAAGCAGGTGTCCCCCTTTCCAGAAGCCCCCCCGTGCCTCCCCCGGGCGGCTCGGAGCTCAGCGCTGTGCTAGGCGCTGCAGCAGCGCGGCCACCCGCGACCTGCTCCAGCGGGGTGGGGATGGGGTTAGGGATGGGGATGACCAGAGGAGGCTGTGGACCAACAGGGCTGAGGTTCTTGTCTGGGGTTCTGAGGCCACGGGGAAGTAAACAGGCCCCTTACTTGCAAAAGTTTGGTCGCAGACTGGAGGAGGAGGGGAAGAGAGAGAGGGTATCCCAAGGAGAAACACGTGAAAGGAGAAGTGTCCAACTGCAAGTTAGCACAGGCAGGAGGGGAAACAGCCCAGTCCTCTCTCCTTCCGTTCAGCATTTTCTATTCTTGTCCCTCCATTAGTGACAGATGAAGTTGGGCAATTTTCCACCGTGAATTTTAGTATGGATTTACCCGAGTTTTAAGGATTCGCCTCAAACTATGAGGATTCCCATCTCAGCGACATATACTTAGCATCCACAAACACTAAAGAGAATTTTCAGGAAGGGTCCCAAATCGTGTTCTTTTTTTTTTTTTTTTTTTTTTTTCCTAAGTGGTTCAAAAAGTTGAACCTATCTAGGCAGACAGTTAAATAAAGAAGTGTATCTTTGCTTTAGCGTATTCATCTCCAATTAAATAGATGCCCTGAGAATGGGTTGGGCTGTCAAGGGAGAAAGAGAGAGAAAGAGAGTGCGTGACAGAAAGAAACAGTGATTATTATATAAACACTAAATCCAGGCCATGTGTAAGCCATTGTCCGGGGGTAGAATTAAGTGACTGTAACACGATAGCTCTCTGTTATTGTAAACAGGACGTATTGTATTGCTATTGCTGCCCCTTTCGAAAGGAATTTTCAATCTGCGATTTACAGCCGTCACACGGAGAACAGGGAAGCCAAGACCTACTTATTGAAAACAAATTTGCATTATCTAATCGGGACACTGAAAAACATCACTGCAAACCCAGATTTATTTTTTTTCCCACAATCTAGACAAAAGTAGGTTTCTAGTGGAAAGAGATACGACAAAAAAAGAATATATAAGGGAAAACCCAAAGTTTTTTTTTTTTTTTTTTTTTTTTTTTTAAAAAAAAAAAAGCACTGCCCAGGTTCTCCTCTCACATATTTGCCTAGGTGTTGAATCAGGTGTATACATATATGCACATATATTTATGGTATAGAGGAAGCTCGGTGCTATCAGGTTATTGGCGGAGCGGAGGGAGGGCAATCTTCCTCTCTAGGTTTTGTGAGTGTAGTTGGAACCTCATCACCTTTCCCCTCCCTGCACACACATCTCCACTCCTCCTCCGCCCGCTCACGGCCGGCCCCGCGCCTGTGTGCTAGCAGGAGACACGGAAAGTTAAGTTGCACGAAAACACCCAAGTCTCTTATAAAGTAACCCCTGGTATCACTTTTAACTAAAGAAGTCTAGTAATTAAAAGTCTGAGTTGTTTTTCCACGTTTCCGCATGCAGTCCTAATTAAATCTTTACGATCCTCTCTGTGACTATTAACTGCCAGCATGCTGAGCGAATATCCTGTACAAAAACCCAGCAGGAGGGCGTAATTAGATAGAAAATCAGACAGGAGTCTTCTCATTAACTACAACAACTAACCCACGCTGCTGATGGAGTGAGCGGAGTGCACGCACACACATAAAGCGTGTGCACAACCATATACTCCAGAGATAAGGTGAGATAAGGGAAAAAAAATAATAATGAAAAGGAAAGATGGCGCTTCATATTTACCTCCAGTTCTGTGTCATCGAGTTGCAACACGATGAACTCCAGCAGGCTGCAGGATTTGCTCATCATCCCTCTTTGGTAGCTGCTCAGGGAAAGGAGGGAAGACTTTGTAATTTTATTTTGTGCCCTTTAGGTATGTAGCCTATTGATTATGAGAGAGACACACAGACATGCACAAGCACACATCATATAGGAACCGCTGTGTGTGTGCGCGTTTGGGTGTATATGCAAGGAAAAAAGGAGAGGAAAGATCTCCGTCACCTTTTGGGGAGATGTAATTTTCTCCTAAATCATATTCCATCTTGAATGCCTACCGAGCAGAGAAAGAGACGGAGATAAACGTTGGATCCGGATAAGCTCAGCCTCTCGGAGTAGCAAAGATAAAGTTAAAATAATACAGAAGAAAATCATTGTTTTGTTGTAAAGAGGTTTTCCTTATCAGGAAAAAACGTGAGAACTCCCAAATATGAAATAACCTGAAAAAAAAAAAAAAAAAAAGAAGAAAACAACAAAAAAAAAAAATAAAAAATTTTTATATATTAATAAAACCAAGAAACACACAAGTCCTTCATTCACCTGGAACCCAGAATTTATCCTAAAACGGAACCTGGCGCAATTCTGCAATGAATTGTTCTTACTACACTGCTTCTTGGGAGATAATTTTACTGTACCGACCGCAGACTGAGTGGTAATTTGTGTTTATTTGTTTTCGAATATAGCACCTTCACGTTGAGAAATGAAACCCAACATTTGCTCTGTCCTCTTTTGCCCGTCTTTGTTCTCTCCCCTGCTAGAGAAGTTAATGCCATAATAACAGGTGTGCTCCGAAAGGGACTGAAAATAGTAATAATCATAGAAAAGTCTTTGAAAGGGAGAGCGGGAGACTATTTCTAGGTAATCAAAGTAATAGTTTATACTTTTGATAATGTATAGTTCCTCTCCCTCCTCCCGCCCCACAGACTTAGGACATGTAAGGAACCCCGGGAGCTGTAAATCTCTTTCTGCTTGCACCCTATACAACATGGGCGTTGCGCTGCTCTTCGAATTGCTCAGTCTTTAATTAAAAGTCCATAATGTAAAGTATTATATATAAAAAGTAAATGGCCCTTGAATTATTAAGATGTAGCAGGGTTAAACAAACAAACAAAACAAAACAAATAAATAAATAAACGGAGGGGGGGAGGGGAGGAAAGGGGAGGAAGAATTTAAGTTTTCCTTAATCGTGTTCATTTATGTCATGCAATAGATCTTGCAGATGTTACCAAATTGCCAGATTTTCAAAGGAAGAAATATAAAGCTTTATCGAATGCAAAGAAGTCTATGTGATATCCATGTTTTATAAGATAACAAAACCAGTATTACACCCCATATGCTTCACACCTCTTTTACATTTTTTTTATTATTATTATTATTATAAGACTATATAATTTGTAAGAATTTCATTTCCTTGTCGATTTGGGGGAATAATAATAACAATAATAATAATAAATATCCCTTCTCCCCTAGTGAATTAATATAAATGGAAATAACAGAAACTCCAGTTTGGAATGACATGATTTATGTACGCGATTCTTTAATATCCAGTCAATTTGAATAGTGATGTTTTTATATCCACAGTCAGTTGAAGATGCCAATAACAGCGGTATGAACTTATTGGACCAGTCTGTCATTAAAAAAGGTATGGATTATTCCAACAAGCTAGACAAACTTTTACTGTGTAGCAATATTCCATTATATATTTTTACTTTGGGGCAATTAATTTATCCGGGAAGCAGGCATACATGGCAGCAAGATGAATAGCTGATTGGATCTGTAGATAGAGTGAAGGGAAAAGGAAAGAAGTGTGAAAGGAAAGTTGATTTTTTCCCTCCTTTCCTCCAATCGAATTAATTACATTAAGGCTCTCAAATGGGGCACCCCGTGCTCCAGTGTAGTTCGTACCCCTCTCCCCATGAAAGTCCTCGTTGGGGATCGCTTGGATTTAACGGGGGGCGGGGGTTGAATCCCTTTTGGGTTTAATGCACCTCCCAGGTGAATCATACGTGAAGGGGAAAGAAAGAAATGCCTGTACAAGGCAGCCCTGACTTCCTTTCCCCCTTCCTCCAAAAGCCTCTCCCCTTCCCCCTGCCTATTTTTTAAATCTTTCTACATATGCACACATGATTTAGTGTAACTGCAGAATCACCCCATACTGTTAAAGGGAATGTGATATTAACAAATGTTTGCAGTCTCTTGTACAGCTGTAAGCAAAATAATTAACTAATTAAACTAATTAAATGTAATTACAATAACTCATTTTGGGCGTATTGCAGCTGCTTAATTTTTTTACATTTCTCTGACAGTCACTCGAAGATGCTTGGCGATTAGTGTTGTGTTATGCTGATAGACATTAAACAGATCACACACTGCAAATGTAGGGAAAGCTATCTTTAATTATCTAAGGAGTTTCTATTTCTAGATTCAATTTTAAGTACCAGAGATGAGGCTTAGAAATGCTGTCCCTTATGCTTACTATCAACAGCACTTTTCTCCAGGACCTTATTATTTGTCAAATGCGCAGAAAAGCTACAAATATTTTAGTGCAGATGATCTAGAATGTAAAGCAAAATAATAGTGAAAGTATTTATTTAAAATGTGTTCAAGACAGCATGAGGTCCTTCCGTGTGTTTAATATTATTATTATTATTTTTTTTTTTTTTTCAATCCTCATGTACAGTCTCTGTCTTTCACACAATCGAGTTGTAGTTATTTGAGGGAGGACAGATGAGAACCTGAAGATCATTTGGCAGCCTCATTTATGACCACCGGTTGAAAAGTGGAAGGTGTTTTTGAGACCGACAGAAAATTATTTACTTAAAAAAAAAAAAAAAAAATCATTTGCATGCGATTAGTAGGTTTGGTGCTCAGGATCCATAACCTGACGGCTCCTGGCTGCATATTCCCCCCTTTTTCCCTCTCTTTCTCCTCCCCCCTCCTCTTCTCCCTCCCCACCCTGCTTGCTACCTCACACACCATGTTTCCTCTTGGGCGCATTTGATTAATTGGTGCTTGATTTGTGGTCGGGAGGCTTCTTTTCAACGCCGGGCCGTGCTCGTACTTTCGTTCCGCAGCCCTGTACCAGCAAAACCCTCTTCTGCTTGAGCACCCAGCCCGGAGCGGGTTTTCCCCACTCTGGCTGGGGCTCCCCTTCTTCCGAGGACAAAACAAGCATGAAATGTGCATGTTGAGTGGTGGAGTTAGCCAGTGAATAGCTTAAAATCCGAATGTTATTAAGGATATGGGTTAGGAGATGTGCTGAGTGTGCATGGGCAGAGCAGCGGCTCCAGTTTAGCAGCTGCCGCACGGTCTCATATAGGTGGCTCTGCGAAGGTGTATTTGCAGCTATTACGGTGAGACACTCTGAATTTCATCCACGTTATGTATGCACTTTGGAAATCTGATTGCTAAAACCATCGAGATTCTTCTGCAGCTGTTTTAAAGTCACCAGAGCAGCGTTTGCTGCCTTAGAGACAATGCCGAGCTCTAAGAAACTTTCCAGCAGAAGAGAAAATTGAGAGCTCAGTTTCCCTTTGCACAGGGAGTTCCCTGGGTGCGGAGGAGGAGGGGTGGGCAATGAGAGGCAGGGAACGTTTGTGACAGACCACATTTATTCAGGGCGAAAAGAAGGACACAGAGAGGGTTCAGCCTGAATTTCGCTTTGTTCCTCGCAATTTGCAGCTATGAGGATGTGCTTTGAAGTAAGAATAAGTTATTTAAACTCTGTAGGTCGTTATTGCAGGCAGATGACACATAGATAACGGTTTATTTTTGTGCTGTGGAGCACTCCTCTGGATGCATATTTACTAGATGAGGACTGGAGGGGGACTGTTTCACTAAAACCTGGCTTAGTGCCTAAGATGCTTTAATTAAACTGTAGTGAAAAGAATATGATGTAGACTTGAAGTATAAACTTAGTTAAATCATCCAGACTGTAAATGTTTACTTCTTTATGGTCTTTGAGACCTGCAGATGGAATTACCTATCTGTCTATGCAAAGGGATTGCCAAAAATATTAAGGAAATTATATAGGGATTCATACACAGCTATTGATTTATCTCACGTATCGATCCCACACAATAGATTACATATACACAGTCTCTTGTTATGTTTGCTATCTGAGCTTACTTGACATTTCTGAAGTAATTTAGTTAAGAGGAAATGAGTTGTTCCCAGTAGAGAGAGCAAACGAGTGGAGTGAAGGTAGCCAGCGTGATAAATGGCTCTTTCATTTGGAGATCTCCAGAGCTCGTTTAAGGCTAATTTTCTGTATTAGCCCCCTTTGAGCTATTAATGCAATAGGCAGGGACCGTGGCCCCTCATCTCTTAGCTGCCCCATTAGAGCGAGCATTAAGCTACCAAGCCTGAACTCTGCTGTGGTGGCGGTGAAATAATGAAAGGTGCTTTTTAAACTCTCCTAATCTAAACTGGCAGAGGGTGGTTAATACGATTTGAAGGGGGCTGGTCAATGAACAATCAATAAACTAATAATGAGAAGGATGCGGTACATTAACAGTCTAAAAATCCAACAAGACATTAAAAAATCATCGTTAACTTCTAGTTCCATTAAGATTTGGGTGGTGGAAGTGAGAGGGAGGGAGCCAGATAAATCATCAAGATGATGATAATCATCAAGAGCATTAATACTAGATCTAACTCAGCTGTAAGAACTTACCGGCTTCACGTTTTGGGGCCTTTCCCTCAATTTCTGCTGCAGCGAGGGGAAGGTTTTCGGTGTGTCAGGAATAAAAGACAGGGTCCTCTTTTCAACTGTCCATCTGAGATTTGCTTGGCACAGTCTATGGCAAAATAAGTTGTCGTCTTTCAAAACCTTGCGTGGCCCGAGTCCAAAGTTAATTTTTTGTGACTCTGGGGCACAGTCAGTGACCTTAAAATTATCCTGATGTATTTATTTACTTTCGGCTATTTCTGAAGATTGTCCGAACACTTCCATCTGGTTTAACACGAAAGACCACTTTAACTTAACACCTTTTCTATTGTCTCCTTGCAGACACGCTCTGTTATTGATATTGCTTTAAAGAAACATATTAAAGGAGACGTTTAAAAGAAAAATAAAGTACTTCTTAGTCGTAGAGCATAAGCTTCCTCCCCACCCCCTTCTTGAGGTATCCAGCAATAAATGATTAACTGGAAACCACTCCGGACACAGCTTTTCAGGTGATAGATCTGGGAATCAAACATTTCTTCAGAGATTTTGCTTTGCTGCCACTCTCTTTGTGCCTTTTCCTGGACTACCCATTGAGCCTTATGATCCCCTTTAATTTAATGCAAAACCATTTCGAGGGAATACATTTCACTTTGAAACGTACTCCTGGCTTTCAGGGAAAAGGGACAGAGGAGGGGGGCGAGGGGAAGAGGAAGAGACGAGGGGGACAGGAGGGAAGGGAACAGGAATACACACTTTCTGTATTTGCACATTAAGACTAATACAAGAATAGGGTCATTAGTGGCAATGGGTAAGGCATTGTCTCTGGATTTGCTAGGTTTGGCTACAAAGCCAGACCAATAACAACAAAGCACTGATGCTATGATGGACAAAGAACTTTTTGCTTCCTTCACAGCCAATAGGTGGATAAAAAGTTGAGGACGGTCTGATAACTCTTTAATAATAACTTTGTCCGTGACGTTTAATAAGAAATATTTCTCGCGATTGATTGTTTGACGGATCGACTATACTGTTATTTGCCACGGCTATTTTTTATTTTTTTATTTTTTCCCAGCTGCTTTCAGAACAAAATTCTATTTATTTATTTATTTTTAGAGATGCTGAATGCCCTTTTAATGCCGTTTACACACTTACGCGTGTGCATTTGTGCGCGTTTTCCACGCGTTTGTGAAGAGCAACCCAGCAGAAAGCCACCACCACCAGAAAAAAAAGGGAAAAAAAAAAGAAAAAAACAACCTCAAGACTTAATGTATGCACAGAAAATTGTAAACATGTAAAGAACCGAAAGCTTCACGCTGAGTTTCGCCATGCTCCATTTCCTCACCATTTCCTGCTGTCGTTTTAAAGCGATCTCACTCATCTAGAGATCCCGTTTGCAGGAACAGTATGCTTATAATTACTAACAAATCAAGCGGCTACTGTTGCTCTCCCGGTTTATTGATAAGCTGAAGAGAAATGGAAGGAGGAGAAATGACAAAGAGGCTAGAAGTAACCACAGAAAGAGAAAGAAAGGGAGGGAGAAAGAGAATGAAGGGAGGGAAGGGAGAGAACCTGAAACAAGGAAGAGAGAAAGAAGGGAAAGATTTGGGAAGGGGAAATTGGGTGAGAGTGGTCACGGTCACAATCCAAAAGAGTTTGGAAGTGGAAGAAAATCTAACAGTTTATTCTGGGGACAACGGGAACTAAATCATTAGGAATAAAGTTAAAGCAGAGGTGGTGGAGACACTGTATATATACATAGGCGTGTGTCTTCCAAGCCATGTCAGCAGTTCCTAAGCAGCAGGGAAAGCTGGCATCGACTAAAAATATACTGTCCATTTCGGTTTACACCGGGCTGCATTCACACAGGGATTTGACACATGCAGCTGCACGCACGGACGTGTGTAGCTGTTCACCCACTAATCACCTCCACGTATATATTATCTCTGGTAATGCCTGGGCTATATCTGAAAAGCTATAGCCATGATAAACATAGATATGATATAGATAGAGATAATTCATTCCATGGCAAACACTTTTTTTTTAGGCAGCATTAGGTAATTTACAGAAGATATAGAGTGTAGATAGAATACATCTCTCTGAAGCTATGAAATTGCAATAGATATGCTTACACCGCCTGGTAAGCCTCTAAAACGGGTTGAGACTTATTAAGACTCCCAAATGCTCGGTATGTTCATGTGGTTCTTTTCGGGGAGGCACTGCTAGGAACAATAGCTGAGGAGCGCTCAGCGTAGTAGGGATGGCAGCCAGCCTGCTTACCAAAAGCAATTTGCATGGAAAAAAAAAAAAAAAAAACTGAGCACGTGAAAATCCATATTTCAAAGGTTAACTAATGTAATAAGTGCTCCGAAAGGCCACAGCGAGTGGAGTGAGGTCTGTTTAAGCCTTGCACGGGTACCTCTCTCTTTAGTGAGTTTAGACTAAGATCAGATGTTCGTGGAATTGCTGCCTCTTGTTTAATTTCTCAGTTCACTGGACAGTGACCTGATAAACTGGCCACTAAATATAGCCACAGCAGAGGTGTGCTTGAACCACTGAGCCCGTGTGTTTGTCCGAAGGAAAAAAAAAAAAAAAAAAAAAAAAAAAAAAGCCGGTGATGAAAATCTCTCTGCTCTGGCACACCTTTAATCTAACTCTTTTTTACTTTTTCTTGGTGGTGCTCTCGCGTGACGTTCCAGAGCATGGTGTAGGAAGTAAGTGATATATCTATATGTGAAGAGGGGAGGAAAGAGAGACGCTACAGCGCTACATCTGCCAGCACTACATCTGATAACCCGGAGGAATCTCTTCCTATAGAATCAATGGCAGAAATCCTATTAATAGCAAGGAAAGCAGGAGCGGGCCTCTAACTCTTTTATAACTGTTTCTGTGCCGATCTCAAACTATTTGAAACCGCCTTTATGAGCTGCATAATGTGCCTAACTAAAAATAATAGAGAAATAGGAATCCATTTCACTTTCCGATTCCCTGAAGTAAAGCCACTCAAAATAATTTGTTTATACTGGAGACTATATACAAGGCATATGAAGCAATATGTATATCTAAAATCGACATGCCTTTTGGTTTTTAGCTGTTATAGAGCTTTTATTGTGGGGGTCTGGTCTGGCGGTAGGAAATGATCTGTAATAAAAACAGTGAAACACGGTTGTATCTATTCCATACACTGAGGTTATAAAATTGGCAATTGCCCAGTAGTTAGCACTTGGTAATATATTAGGATACCCGATCTTATTGTTTAGCAGCTCCAGACGACTTAAATATCCCCTCAACCCTAATGGGTTGATTCTCCAGATATGTTGCAAATAAACAGGGTTTTTATGACTTAACTGACGTATATTATAACTACCTAAATAGCTGGCATATGTGCAGAATAGACCCCTATTATTTGCCGAATTGGTTTTGCAATTGATTGAGTGGGAAATGGGAGACAGCGAGGCACTATCTGCTCTGCGAGGGTGTGTAATCAATTAGGCTGCTCCTCCGGAACATGCCCGCTGCTCGGCCACGACACCACCAGCAGCAAACCCACAAGTGCGGAGCACACTTCCGAGAAGGAAAACCCGTGTTGCTGCGATTCCGAGAGGAAGCAGCAGTAGCAGCTGTCAGTTCTTATTAACTCCTGCATAAAACATACCTTAAGTACGGTTTGTTATCAATTACTTGCAGAAATGAAACAACTGGGAAAATGCAGCGAGGCTCCCTATAAATTAAAGTGATTGGTTGATTGATTAGAGCACCTGCTGTAAATCATAACAGTTACACACAATTATGAGAGAGCCATTTAAGTTCATTTGTAAACAAAATTCATGGCACGGGGGAATTGCTCTCGGTTTTGGTTTAGCCTTTTTTTTTTTTTTTTTTTTTTTTTTTTTTTTTTCTTGTTTATTTCTGAGTGTGTCTGCTTGCTATTACAGGAATTTGTTCGCTATAATCCCCTCGGTTTATCTTAAAACAACCTTTTAGTTTATCAGACAAAAGGGGTACTTTGATGGTGAACAGAATAAAATGTTTTTTATTTCGTTTTGTTTCTCCCTTTTGATTTTTTTTTCATAACTTCTTTTAAATATGTGTTACAGTAAATAGATCATCTCGATTTAGGGACTGGAGACTTCCCACTACTTTAAGGACAACACAATATGATTAAGTTGGTGAACGCCACAGTTAGACCAGATTTTTTTTTTTTTTTTTCTGCTGTTCATTTTTTTATGAAGGAAAAGGCTCATTTTATTTCATAAACCAGACTTAATAAAAACACAAAGCAATAACAGAGCTGTTTTCTGGTTGCTGTATCCTCCAGCCTCGATACTTATTTAAGACAGCAGTTCCCTTAGTGTAGCAAATTATTCCCGGCTCAGCTTAACAGTAACGGGAAGCATTAGGAAAATAAGCATTTTTTTTTTCCTTAAAAATATATATTTATTTTATTTTTTATTCCAGCAAAGTGTCTGTTGTACAAAAACATTGGGGGGGGGGGGTGGGGGTGGAATTTGTACAGGCCAGGCCTCATAGTTACCCAACACTTACGATGTGTATTTCATTTCCCTAAGATTAAACCCTGCAGAGAGGCTGCGCCGTACCACCCTTCTCTCCGTCTATTATTAATTTTTATACTCTTAAAAATTGGGGGTGCAGCACCATTTAGACTGCTGTAGGTGTCAGAGCTTAAGAATTCCCTTTCATTTTACTCTGCTGGGTATGGCAGAGAGACTGTACTTATCCTGCACTCCTTCATGTCATAATGGTTTCTCCCCTCCCTCCTTTTTCTTTCTCCAGTTCCGGTTCCTCCAAAATCTGTTACTTCTTTGATGATGAATAAAGATGGCTTCCTGGGCGGAATTTCAGTCAATACCGGAGAGGTGTTTTGCTCTGTACCTGGCCGCTTGTCTTTGCTTAGTTCAACTTCAAAATATAAAGTAACAGTGGGAGAAGTTCAAAGACGCCTTTCTCCTCCTGAGTGTCTGAACGCATCCCTCCTAGGAGGAGTTCTTAGAAGGTAAGAGACTGGGGCAAGTTTGTGTACAAGCCGGTGTGCGGGCGTCCTTGCATACACCAGAAACTTTTGGTCAATGGTAAAGATGATTGCAAATATACATAGGTTTTATTGTCGCAGCATATGTGTGTTATGTTGAGAATGAGGTGAAAATATGTTCTATTCAGACACTGAGGTGAATGTATGGAGGCTACAAGAAGTCTGGACCGTGTATAGATGTCCCAAAATGAAGGAAGTGAGGCAAGATAGGTTTTCACTCTAGTACATACACAAGCTTTCTATATTTCCTCCTTGTCCTTACTTTTCTTTCAGCAAATGCACGAGATAAAATGCCTCACTGGGCATGGGGAAATTAGATGTTGCAGGTTGAGCCTGATACATTTCAGTGACAAGCTGATTTCCAAGATAAATCTGTGTGGCATCCTCTATATAGTAATAATAATACAGTAATTAAATGGTGTCACACGTGATGTTATTGAAAGTGGTAGGAGATTAAGAGGCAACCTGTAAGGTAGGTGAGCACCTGACTCAAGAAAAGCCATCAGCAGATAGCTTGGAAAGTCAGTAGCTTAGTGCTTCATCCAGAGAAGGTTGGTAGTGGAGTCTCTCAGAGTCGGTCCTGAGGCCTGTGCTTCTCATCATTTGTGCAAACCATCCGCTAATGTCTTGTGGGATTTTGCTGAAGGCCTCCAAACATTTTATATTGTTGGTACTCATCAAGCAAGCAGCAGAGAAGGACCTATGGGTTTGGATGCCTCTCCATCACTTCAGGATTTTTCATTTAGTTATCAGTAACAAGAACTTGAGCTCTGAAGCCACCAGCTGATCTATCAGGGGAGATGAAGACCTTTATCTTCCTAAGAGGGCTGTGAATTGTCAGTATGGCTTGACTGGGAGAAAGGTGAACTAAGGATATAGACTGGTCAGAGCAGGGAAGAGGTCAAGCAGAGAAGTGGTACAAGGTACTCTCAAATCAATGGCAAGTGGAGAAAAGATAACAGGAGGTATATGGCAGGAAAATAAAGGGTGTCTTCAAGCAGGAACAGATGCATATGAATTAATCCAGGAAAAAAAAAAAAAAAAAAAAAAAACAGATTATGTTTAAAAGTTGCTAGTGTTAGAGAAAGAACAAATCTTCCCAACTCTTACAGTAGCTATTAGGCAACATTGACTCTCAGGTGCTTTAAAATGATGGTGTTTGGTGTTTTTTTTTTCCTGCAAACAATTCTGTGATGACATCATTATCTCCAGCTCCTTGTCTGGAAAGGGGGGGAATACGTCCTGCTACACGCAGCCGTTCTAAAATACACGTGAGAATTAGAAGCTCCTAAAATAGCCGCCGTTCCACGTGAATGTCTGTAATCAATGTTCAGCCGTGATCCTTGCCAGCGAGAGAGGCAGAGTTTTCCTTACAGACGCTAACCTGCCTGCTCCTCCTGTCCAGCCGCAAATGGAGCAGGGAGGACATCTGAGAGATATACTGTAGAAAATATAATTATCAAGGTAAAGAAACATCATTATTGAGCTTCAGTGGATTTCTGGAGGTGGCCCAAGACATAATCATTGGCTGCTGCTGACTTCAGTTCCTATCTTGAATCTGAATTTTAGACAAGCTTTTGGTTCAGAGCAGATGAAATATAGGAAGCTGTTCCCTTGCAATTCTGCCATCTCTCCCTAGTTACTTTGGTATCAAATAGTGGGAAGCCAGGCTGGCTTCTCTGTCGTTTCTGGCTTCCTTTCCGTAAATGTCACTGCTAATTCTTCAGCAAGTAAGAAGTAAGAAACACTTGAGATGGAGCCCGATCTCAGTGTCAAAGCCCTTACTGATTTCACAGGTGGCAAGATTTCATCCCCGGAGGTTTATGTTATCTTTAGGTGTTTGAACAATAGCTCCGTATTTGTCACCTATAGCTCACTCGTCTTTTTAGTGTCCTTATCAGTAACCTCCGACAAATATTCACATCTTCCTTCAGGCAGCCCAATCCCTCTATATAACGCACTGCCTTCAGGTGCGCGCTGCCTTTCCACACACACTCACACATGGACGAAATGGTTCCTGAAGTTTCATAAGTATTTTCCTTCTACTCTACTCATCCACAGTCACGCGCATTCTCCCTTCGAGCCTTTTTTACTATTTTTATTTTATTTTGCTCTCATTCTTCTTTCTATTATTGTTATTTCCTGGAATAAACAAGGATTTAATTCCCCTCTATCTTTCTGTCCATCTCCACACTCCATCCTAATACGAGTTAGTGTCATACAGTAGGAACCCATTTGCTCTCTGGTTTAAACCTTACACCATAACTATTGTTATCTGGCTTTATTTGATTTCCCTGGATAAAACGGGGAGAAAAGTGGGCTCATCCCCACTCCCACCTCTGGGAGAGAGAAAGCAGATTTCAGCAACCTGGAGCAGAAATCAACACACCCAAAGTGCTTAACACCGAGTGAAAATTCTCCCGGGCTCCACTGACTGCACAGACTAAACGTTTCTTCCAGGAACACTGCGGGGTTAATCACGATGTTAATTTCTTTGTAATTCTAGAGCCAAATCGAAAAACGGGGGGAGATCTTTGCGAGAAAGGCTAGAAAAAATCGGTTTGAATTTACCAGCCGGCAGGCGTAAGGCTGCAAATGTCACTTTACTCACCTCCCTGGTGGAAGGTAAGCGAGGGTCGCAGCTCCCTTCACACCCCTGCCTGCTCTCAGCTCGTGTCTGATATTTTGCTAACCAAAAAAAAAAACTTTCTGTATCAGGTGGGAAAGCTTTGTAAAGTGAAATGCAGGGCGGGGGAGCGCTAAATCTGGTTAAGGATTCCTGTCCCCAAAAATGAGATTACTTGCCTGAGTGTCATTGATTGGTCTTGGTGGCAAGAATGAGGGTGTGTACATCTGTATGTGTGTGTATTTGTGTTTCTCTCTCTGTGTGTGTATATATATATATATATATAATGTGTGCGTATGCTTGTGCAGGGCAATCCCATTCCTCATTGCTATTAATTACTAGGATGTACTCTCCAGCCCCACATCTGCTCCATCCTCTTGCTAATTCGCCCCTCCCGAGCTCATTTATGGCAGATGCCCACTACAGGACGCCCACTGAGGAAAAAAAAAATACCGACAGAAATTTGGGGAAAGAAATAAGCAATTGAGGAGTCGCAGAGCGCAGTTTACCTTGAGGTGGCTGGAGTAGAACAAAGACAGGAGAGAGGGAAGGTGGGGACTGAAGCTTCACTTCGTTTCAAGTCAACTGATGTCATTTTGGTGTTCGGCGTGTTTTCTTTGATTTATTGTTGCTGTAGCGAAGAGCCATTTTTAGAGCCAGTAATATGTTTAGGATACGTGTGTGTTTATGCTGAGAGAAGTTGGACCTTCTCCAAAAAACATAACCAGAATAGTATGGATGCAATTATGAATTATATGTATCTACATTATACATACACACCGAGAGGCGTATAAATAATCCACTTATCTCTTCTGCATATAAGCATGCATAAACATTTGCGCTAGATATTAACTTTTCAACTCTTTTGATTGAGTTATGGCAGCGATAAGCCCTTACCGCATGCAGAGCTGAAGGCAGGCTCGCAACCAGGCGGGGGCTGATAGCAAAGAGCTCCTCCTGGTACCTCGTATAGCTTCTGCTGAGTGTGCAAAACACAGACCAGGGTTCGTATATAGGGTCGGGGGGCTCACTATAGGGGACGAGCAGCGTCCCGAGTGCGGCGAGCTGCCCTATAACGACGGGGTTGCTATCCAGAAGCGTGAATGCGAGCTCAGCATCCCACTCAGCAAAAAAACAGAGCATCCCCAAAGCTGTGAGACGTGAAAAAACGTGTCAAGTGCATAAGAAGGCAGACCTGACTCTTTTTTCCCTGATATCCTTACAACCCAAGAGCTCCCTCTTTGTGGAAAGGGCAGTACCTGCTGGAAGTGAAGGTTGTGCTCTGCTACCAGCCAGCCTCGGGCGCTGCTGTCATCCCACTGCAGGGAGCAGAAGGGCTCCGGCAGGGTGCCCCCGCTTCCATTAAGGGGGACGCTGATTAGCGAGCAACCTTGGAAAGCGGGGGTGACGTCGGAAAGCAAATCCGGATTGTTGAAAATCCGGATAGTTGAAAATAACGCGGTCCTGGAGTTGTTAGACATATCTGCTTGGGGTGTTGGAAATCTTCCCCCTGCTCCCTCAGGCCGTGCTTTAAAGAGTTTAATGCTTTATTCTGGAGGGTTTGAGCTATAATCTGGTGGAATCCCTCTAGAGTCTGAGGTTTTTATTATTATTATTTTATTTAAAAATTTCCACCTCTTTTTTCCCCCCTTTCTTCAGCTACTGTCTTCTTCTTGTGGCATAAAGTACATCAGTAGGAGTTTGATGACACGAACCTCTGGAGGCAAGAAATCTGAAACTAGGCAGACAGGGGAAGTGACAATTACAATTAGAGTTAGAATAATTATTTTTCACATAAAAGGTTGCCATCAGTTACTGACTTTCCATTGGGCAGAGAGGGGTTCCTGTTGCACGAGGGTCAGTTAAGATAGCAGGCCGCATTTCCTCCGATGAAAATTATCACTTATCTCCATAATTTTACTAATGTGGCAATAATTGTGATAATGATGTAAGTGCTCTGTGTGCATAAGTGTGTTTATCACGTCCTATGCCGAAATGACAGTAATATGAACACGTCCACATCTGTAAAATTTTGGACAGTGTTTCTTCTGGTGTATTGAAACAGGAATGGTTTCTCTGCTCTAGGGGAAATTTGGGTCTTGTTGTCGTATGGGACTTGACTAGCTTCCCCTTGCTGTTTTTTTGGCCCAGTTCACTTGAAAGTGAGTGAGTGTGTATGTGTGTGGGTGTGTGTACTTTCCCACAATTCTGCACAAGATGAGTTGCATGTGCATATGCCATCGTAACTATGTTGGAGCAAAGACAAATCTCATCAGCTGTAAATCTGTCCCGTAAACTTCCTTCATCCCCCAAAAGAGGGCTTGAGGATGGAAAAGAGATATCTGGAGCCTGTCCCTAAGGTGTAGGGGTTATTATTGGGTTTGTTAAAACCAAAAGAGCTGCTGTCTCCCAAAGGGAGCAGCAGGAAGCAGCAAACTGCTGCACGATGCTTTGGCAGGTGGGACCCAGCCCAGCGTGGGGCCGGGAATGTTAATGCCCCTCTCCTTTCGTCCAGGTGAGGCCGTTCATTTAGCCCGGGATTTTGGGTACATCTGTGAAACGGAGTTCCCAGCAAAGGCTGTTTCTGAATACCTGAACAGACAGCACACGGACCCCAGCGACCTACACTCCAGGAAAAACATGCTGCTTGCTACAAAGTGAGTGCGAAGTTGACCACCCTCTTCTGCCCACCCCTGGAAAGCCTCCCCCGCCTCCTAAAACCCTATGTTTGATCTCGTTTTAAAGGCAGATGGAGCTTCCAGTCCCCAAAAGACAGCGGCCCCAGGGGGGAGGAAGGGATGTTCATATTGCCCTGTGGGCAGGGTAGATCCTATTGTCCGTGCGTCCCTCTGTGGTGGGAAACGCGTTTACCTTACAGATGATGTGTGTGACTGACCCCTAGCTACCATGAACCATTTCCAAAAATTGTTATAAAAAGAGGACTAAAAATTTATTTTACTTCTACATATGTCTGTCTGTCCCTTCTGCTGCTTATGCACACCTGTCTGTCTGTTACCATATTATCCATACAGTTATGGTCTTATCCATACAGTTTAATTTTAAAAAGTCACCATGTACTGCTAATTGCCCTTGCTTTTGTCCCCTCAACGCATTTCTTTCCCTTGGGATTTTCTTGGTGGCTTTGCTGTATGGGATGGTTTACACCCAGCTGCACCTCCTGGGCCCATAACTGAGTGAGCTTGCTAGGGTCTGTGGCAGTGGGTGCTGTGTGCCTCCACACATTTCTGTCTCTCTGGGAGAAAGAAAGGAAAATAAAAAAAGGAGGAAAAAAAAAATCACCCCAAAGAGCTCTCATTTATTTCATGCTCTGGGATGTGGCTTGCCTCCAATGACAGTGTAATTTAAAGAAATATATGGAGGGTTGAAAAATCATTTGCTCAAATTTGTCCAGATGTTTTTTAGACGTGATTGGAATTTGATTGCCCTTTTCCTCAGGGTCAGAAGATATTAATGTCCCAGAACTTTAATTGCTCACAGACCCAGCTTTGCTCTTTGAAGATGTAAATGTTGGACTCATTACTGTTTGTTCTCCAAATTCAAAGTTTCCTCTCTTGCACTTTCTTAATGTATAATACACATAGAAGTAGACCTTTATCTTTCCCCACCCTCTGAAACCTTTAAACCACCGGGAATTTCATAGAATTTCAGAGGATGAGAGAATAACGAAGTTTATTATTTATTTATTTATTTATTTATTTATTTATTTAAATTCCAGACCTTTTTTCCTTCAGTCCCTGGGTAGGCATCTGTTCAAAGAAATTATTCCTTTGGGAAATCCCAGCCCCCAGGGTTCTTACATTTCCCTGGCACCTGTTGACTTGAAGGCCTTCTGGACTAGAGTAATGCAAAAGAAAGTGGGAGAAATCATTTAAAAAAAAAGAAAAAAAAAAGAAAAAAGAAAAAGAAAAAAAAAAAAAGAATTTTAAAGGTGTAGAAAAACAAACAAGAGCCATACTTGACTTCTGTTGCTTTGATTGGGGTGCATCACTCCAGAATAAAATAGGAAGTGCTAGCTTTGCTAAGTCAGGTTGAACTTTCTCAACAAAGCTACCCAGCTCAAGCAGTCTCAAAGGAAGCTCAGTTTAGCCCCCTTCTTGTCCCTGTGCCAGTCATCAGCCAATGGCTATACTTTTCTCCAGGAACAGTGCTGATGGGAATTGCTCTGGGCCATGGTCCGGATGGGCATCTGGCAACCCAATGGCACATTCAGCCTGGTTATTTCTGGAGGCACTGAGCAGGGTTGGGTTTTCACAGTGCTCCAGAGGCATTCTTGTGGTTTCAGGAGAGATTCTTATCTCCAGACCTCCTGTTGTTCTGCAACTGCAGAAACCTCTTTCCTGTAGAGCATCATCCTAGTCAGGGGACTGTTGGCTCACCATGGATGACCCCGAAAACACTACTAGGGGAAAAGAAGCATAGAATCACAGATACTATGGAAATCCTAAAGGAAGGTGGCAAAAATATTTCATCCCGTGGTCTGGGATCAGCTTGGGCTTGAATTTGCTCCTTTCTTCAAACTTGTTTGTCTCAGAGAACAGTGTAAAGTGTGGGATGAGTCTAACCATCTTTTTCCTCTCTCTTTCTCTCTTTTCATCTCATTCTTTGCCTCTCTCTCTTCCATGCAGGCAACTTTGTAAAGAATTCACAGATCTCTTGGCCCAAGACAGGACACCCATTGGAAACAGCCGGCCCACCCCTATTTTGGAACCAGGCATTCAGAGCTGCTTGACTCACTTCAGCCTCATCACTCATGGCTTTGGGGCCCCTGCTATCTGCGCCGCCCTCACGGCCCTTCAAAACTACCTGACTGAAGCTCTCAAAGGCATGGACAAGATGTTCTTGAACAACAACACTGCTAACAGGCACACATCTGGCGAAGGACCAGGTAGTAAAACTGGAGACAAGGAAGAGAAACACAGAAAATGAGAGGAAAAAAAAAAAAAAGAATAAAAAGTTAAATAAAAGGAGAAAAAAGAGAGAGAGAGATAATCTTTTAAAACAAAACCGTCTTAATTTTAGCTTTAAAAATATTGGATTGGGCTTTGGAATAATTCTATTAGGTAGGACAAAATAATAATAATAATAATAATAAAAGAAAGACAATAATTTAAGATCAGAGGAGCACAATGGCGCAAGACCAGTGGTTCAGAGTCTCTTGCCAGGAACATGTGAAGACAACCACCAGGATTTTTTTTTCCCACTTCTGTTCTTTCACATTTTTTAAATAATGATTTGGGGAGGGGAGGGGGGAATAGAATAATAATTAATAACAATAATAAAAGAAAGAAATGAATAACTTATTGGAAGAAATCGGAGAAACATTTTTGGTGTCAGTGCTTTGATTTCTTGAGCTGCACGGTCTGTCTTACTATTATTTTCATTTATTTTTTTTATTATTTTTTTTTTTTTTTGAATGACGTCCTGTCTCCACCCCAGATAAAATGATCTTCCAATCTTCCAGAGCGTTCCTTTCTGAGCAACCCCATCGCCTTTTTCCCCATCTTTCCCATCTCATCTCACCCCTTGGATCTGTCTAGACTAGGAAAGGAGGGCAGGCAAGTGCCCAGGCTACCCCAGACTGCTCATGAAGACATGAGCCTTCATTCAGGGCAGTGTCTTCACTTAATGACATAATAAGGGATGCTTCAAGTCATGGTAGTTCAATCAAATTAGCTAATTATATTTTTTAAGAATCTTATTCTTTTTTTCCTGGTCTAGACAGACTCTCTGTTTAGATTACCAACGTTTACAGGTGTGTTTGTGCGTGTGTGTGTATGTGTGTGCATATGCGTATGCACACACATAACCTGATAGGGGCATGTATGTATACTGTGTATGTTCGTGTATATATATATATGTATATATCTGGATGTATACATATATATATTTAATATGTGTGTATTGCCACACATATCCATGCATGCAAACATACCTTTGTAATTTAGTACTTGCCTTTGATGGTAAAATGCCTTGTCTATAATGGGTTGCAAAATTTGAAAGTAAGGTCTGGTACAATGTCAGTGCTGTCTGATATCTTAATTTTCTGAGATCTCCTCTTTTTCTCTTGAGAGTTTTATATTCCTAAATATGCCAATGTTTCAGTCCTTAGTTTCCTTGAGTAGTGTGTGTGAGAGATATCTTTCCCCATTTTTAAAGAACTGTTAAGAACAACAACAACAGAAAAAAGACTGATATGAGTATGTAATTCTTTCTCAGGAGTATGCACTATTTTATTTTCTTCTGTTTCCTAAAGCTTTGCCCGCTTGGCTTATGAGCTTCTTCAAAGAGGACTAGAGATCCCTACACAATATATAAGGTACAGAGAAAAAAAATCCACAATTCTGATATTCTGATACGTTTTTTTTTTTCTTTTTTTCAAATCAAAGCCAGTAGTTTCAGAATTCTGTAGGTGCACTTCTTTAAAGAAGCTCAAAGGGAATAATTTGAAGGAGATAAAAACTATACGTTGAAATCGAGGTGTAATATTGCAAAGAAAATAAGAGCTGTGTTGAATGTTACTGTACTTGCTTGGCACCAGGGGTTTGTACCCAGGGAGGAAAGGGCTGCCATGTGAGCTGGCTCCTCGTGACGGGAGTGGGGAGGGTTTGCCAGGGAATATCCTTGTTTCTCATCTCAGTCTGAGGAAATCTGTTTCTCTTAGAAAGCTTTTCAAAAATGTCTTGTGACTCTTGCTTTGGAATGAGTTGGTGTGGTAGGGGGGAAACTTCTTAACTCCGATGTTTTTTTCAGTGGTTTGGTGTGTGACAGGATGTCTTATGCTTATGATTTGGGCGGGGGTGGAGGGGAAGTCTGATCTCTTTCTTTTTTTTTTTTTTTTTTTTTTTTTTTTTTTTTTTTTTTTTTTTTTTTCATTTCAACTCTCTCTCTGTCTTATACGGTAAAAATAATGCTAAAGTGTAAGGATGTAAATTTCTGTTTGGATTCTTAAATATTGGGTAATTGCATGTATTTCTAAGTGGGGCAGGGTTTGTGCACTAATGCATCTTTTTGCTTATGTCAGAACGGTTTCTGTGTGTGTGTGTGGGTTGGGGGGTGTAAATTCTGTTTCTCCTGGAGTCACTGGCAAAACTCCAGTGGGACCAGGCTTCCCCCAGGACCCCTGTTAAATCTGCAGCATCTAGTGCCACCGACCCAGGCAGGAACATCTGTACTCCTAATGGGAGAGAGGGAAGCCTTAGCCTTGGCTTCGTTACTAAATATCTTCCAGAGTGGGTGGGTGGGGAAGAAATCATTTAGCAATACTCTCCTCAACCTCCAACATAATATTCTTAAAGAAAAGCAAATGAACCTCTTGATTCCCACCCATAATGTCCTTAGTTTCCTAGGGAATGGCAGTAAGTGAAGGTCTCAGGCCTTGTCCCCTGCCTGTAGTTTGGACACGTGGCAAGAGAAGCCCAGGGACTGTCCTGCCTTGCTCAGCCCTAGGGAGAACCCACCCTTCTGGAGATGCTCCTTATCCATGTAAATTTGGTCCTGCTGGGGCAGAGTGCTCATCAGGGAGAAACTGAGGCAAGTAGCTTTGTCTAGGGATAGCTGGGATGACATGGAGGTGGCCTTCAGGCCTGGTCTCTGGTCAGCTTTAGGCAGGTCCCTGGCAGCCAGCAGTGGGTTTGGTAATCAGAAGGTCCCTGAGGATTTCCCTGGTGGATATGTGGATTCTTGTATTACATAGATCTCATTGATCCCCCACCAGGATCCATGCTGGGGCCTCCCAAATTGAAGAGCAGCCTCAAGGCAGCCTCTGGCCCTCCAAAGCCCACTCCTTGCCAATCACTCCCCTCCATCCCCATGTCAGCAACCCCCTGGGGAAGGAGAAACTGGGCTCCAGCACAGGGCAAAGCCCAGCAGAGGGGTGTATGAGAAAGGGAAAGAGGACACATGTATGTATGAGGAGGAAAGAATGGCATCACCTGAAAGCACATCTCCTTACTCTACCCATTGAAACTATTTACTGAAACCCATCTCAAAGCGTTAAACACCACTTCGCCTTGGTGAGGAGCCTGCAGGTCCAAACCCTCCAACATCCTCAGCCTGGAGTGGTTCCTGGGCACTGGGGAGACCCCGAGTCAGAGCTCAGTCTTCCATCTCCCCAGCTGCATGCACAGGAACATGGGGGACATGCCCCTGTCACCGTGAGCTTCCAGATGAAGGTCCAGGGGGATGCTGAGGATGGTCCTTCTTTGTTTTGGGAGGGGTGTTGAAGATGCTCCTTCCTTTTAAATGGGGAAGACAACGTAGAACATCACACCACCACTGTGAATTAATGGGAAGAGGGAACTGCTTGCTACTTCTCAGGGAAAGATCTGCACACACATGTGAGGGCCTGATCCTGCTGCTGCTGAAATGTCCCCGAGGTGCAGGTTTGGTCTCCTGGAGCAGGACCTAAACCATGGGAAGGTCAAAGGGAGAGTTTTAGTTGACTACTGGTGACTTTGGATCTTCCCCTTGTGCCTCCTACCTAGAAGAGACGGACTGCAAATGCCAGGTTGTGTTTCGCTCAGGCGAAATAAATGCAAATGTAAAATCCCCCTTGATTTCAGAGGGACTACCTTTCCCCCCTTTTTCTGTTTTTGTTTTATGCTCCTTAAGGTCTGGAGACAAAGTCCTTGAGGCTCCTGCTTTAAAAATAAAGAGGGAAAAGCATAGTGTAGGAGCATAGCCATCCACCTCTGCTCTTCCCCATAGCCTAGTGCTGGCCCCAGAGGGACTCATCCAGTGCTTGGTGGCTGTGGGTGCTGAGGATGGAGGTTCCCCCCCGCCCCGAGTCTAATTCCAGCCTCCCGCTGGAAAACATCTTCCTGCTCCCCTGCACTCTCCCAGCCTGACTACTTGTGTTGGCGGGGCAGCTCAGACGTTTATCTGATAATTGAGTTATTAAAAGATTTGGTTTCCTCGGGATCATAAATCAATAAACAGGAGGATTAACACGGCAGCTTTGCTTTTTAACTCAAGGGAAAAGTTTGAGGAGAGACTGTGAAAAGTTTGTTTTCAAACCAAACAGGTGGGTTGCTGTAAAATTTGTTTCGTTCTTAGTCTCTCTCTTTTTTTTACTTTTTTTTTTTTTTTTTTCTTCTTTTGATAACAACTCTATTTTCTGTTGAAAATATCTTTGTTTTCGTACTCTCCCCGACTTTTTTATTTTGTTATTACTATTATTTTTTTCCTGGTTGTTGTTCACACAAGGTGTGAAGGAAACAAGAAACCCATTCTATGGGAAACCTTTTCCAGTCCAGCGATTTCTCTAAAATCGGGTCGCGTCTTGTCCCACCTAATAGAAATTCTCTATGAGAAGCTGTTTCAGGTCCCTCTGCATCCCCGTCCCCAGATCAACCGCCCCCCAAATCCTCCAATTTCCATTTGGGGCTGGGTGGGGGGAGGACAGTTTTTAAGACCGTTAGCTCTGCCCCAGGGCGTATTCCCTTCCCCTGCTCATCTCCTTCCGACCGGTTTAACACGCAGACCTATTCGGCTCGGGTCTGAATACGTTTCTCGGAGAATTTGGTGCTCGGTTCAGCTGCCGTAAGCCTTGCCAGATCGATCCGGCCAAAAGCCCCTGTCCCTCCGGCTTCGCCGTGTGAAAGACCGTACGCTTTTTACAAATAGTATATTTTCTTATACAAAGAAAAAAGGAAAAAAAAGTGAAAGGAAATATCCCCCAAAACACTGGCAAACGCCTGAACATTTCGTGAGAGACGAAACATTGTGTGCCAGCGAGAAATAAAGGAGAGAAAAATCAAACTAATGCAAAGCTCTGAAAAAGCAGTTGAGAAACTGGAAAGATGAAAGGAAAAAAAAAATCATATAAACACCGTTCCTTTCTATGCCCCAAACGATCCCTTTCACCTCCTCTTCTTGAAAAATCTGACCATGCAGTGAGAAATATCAGTTTATCGACTCTTCCTGAGAAGAAATGCGGAGAGGCATTCAGTATTGAGTTTGTATATATTTATTTATGCTTAATTTAACGGGAATGTGTAAATATGGCGAGCAAGTAGTTTTTGGGTTATTTATCTGTGAATCTATACCTCTGTGAATGGGTGGGGGAATTTAAAAACAAAAAGAAAAAAAAAAGAAAAAAAAGAAAAAAAAAAACCGAAAATATTGCTTCTCAGAAATGTTGGTATTTTATTTATGTCTGACTCAAAGTGTCCATACTTTTACCATCCTTACCTCTTCATTCTAAGCAGACCTATAATAAACCTCATGTCATGTTAACGTGATCTTTCGTTTCATTTTGCCTTTACTAGCTGAATTAGGAAATATGAATGAAAAATGAAATTATTTTCATTTTCAAAGTATTAGCCATTAAATCAAAATGTTATGTATCATTATAAGTCTTCTCTATGAGGAAACTTTTTATTATTATTATTATTATTATTATTATTTAATTTCCGCGGTACCCATTGCTGTGTAACTGTTGTTGTACGTTTCATTTATGTATATGTGGCTGTGAGCGTGTATATATGTGTATATATACTCTTATATACAGATCGGGAATGATGTTCGTATTCACAACGCGGCATTATTTTCTACCTTTAGGTCTACAGTCGTAACAACTAATTATCAAAAGGAAATATTAAAAAACAAAACACCCCTCCTCCCCCTTCCTTTCCCAAATCGGGTTATTTGGGTTTGTAATCGGCACTGATGAAGAACAGCTCCCGGGAGATCCGGACCCCCAGGGCTAACCCGGAGCCACTCCGGAGTGACTCGGGGTTTACCCTGCGGTTGGGTGAAGGGAAAGGCGGGGGGCAGACGCCTCGGGATTTATTTTATTTTCTTCGGTGCTGTCATAGAAAACAGCATTTTGGAGCTGGAAAGGACTGTCATTTTATCCCTCGGCACGGTCACCCTGTGAACAAACACACACATGTGCTCAGACAGACAGGGAGCCCTGCGGCTGGAAGCCGGTTTAAAGCATCGCGTTTACTGCGGTGAACTATTTTAAAGCATCGCGTTTACTGCGGTGAACTATTTTAGTTAAACACCCACTCCGAAGAGTTGGCTGGGTTCAGGTTTGCCTGGTGGTTTTGGGAGGGAGTGATAGTGAAGAGTGAGGACAGAGAAATGCAGGAGCCATAGCAGGCAGCGGATCGGTTTTTGCAACTTAATATTTCTCTCGGAGAAGGGGTGGGGGGATAGCAAAAAATTAACTCATCCCCACCTCCATCTTCCAAACTACCTCCCTTCTCCCTCTCCTTCCAGCTTGGACTACAGGAGCCGCCTCAGCTGATCGCCCAAGGTGTCCATAATAAATCCTCCTCAGCATAATAATAAAAAACCGCCTTGCAAACCACGACCCCAAAGTCTGTTTTATGGGGAAGCTTTCGAGGCTCGCTTGCCTCGGCTTCAGCCAGGCTTGGACTCAGCCGTGACCTACTTTTCCGTGGCGTGATGGCAAAAGCGCCCGGAGCAAGTTTGCGGGGCCCGGGATGGAGGGAGCGGGTGGGAGCGGGGGCGTACCGGGGTCCGAGCAGGGGGGAAAAAAGAGGTGGGGGGAGCAGCGAGAAAAAGAGAGAAGAGAAGAGAAGAGAAGAGAAGAGAAGAGAAGAGAAGAGAAG
>CM021767.1:114574170-114603508 GCA_011076525.1 Nettapus auritus
AAGAGAAGAGAAGAGAAGAGAAGAGAAGAGAAGAGAAGAGAAGAGAAAAAAATAAAAGGAATCCCATTCCCCCTTTTCCTTCTTCCTACCGGATTTTTGCAGGGCGAGAACCGGGGCCCTCCAGTCCCCCTTCAAGGGTGACCCAGCTGCGGGCAGGTGTGGGACCAAGGATGCCCGCGGGCAGGGAGTGCTGGGAAGAGCAGCGACACCGGAGCTGGTTTCTAAAAGCAGGGCTGCATGCTTTCATGCGTTGTTTTGTTTTCTTTTGTTTTAATCGCGCCGATTATATTATTTTTAGTAGAGCATATGTTTTGCATGAAACCTTTCAAAACAGCTCACGAAGTTCCCAGAGGAGTCTGGGAGGGCTGTCTGGGGGGCCAGGGGGGCGACTCATGAAGTTTCTCTGCTGTCCAAGAACTGTGCAACAGTTATGTGAAAACCGAATTAAAAAAAAAAAAAAAAAAAAAAAAAGCGAGGAAACCTCTTTTATAACTCAGCAGAAGCACCCACTGATGGAAATGGGGGCTCCCTTTAAAGGACGACCCGAGGAGACCAGGAAGAGCTCCCAGTTTCCTAACCTCCTAGGGGCAATCTTGAGATGGCAAAGCCAATGCACATCCATCTATATTTGTAGTAAATACAGGTAGAGCTACGGGTGCCTCTGTGCCTTGCCTCCTCGGGGCCGCCTGCTTCTCAAGCTACCCCCAGTTCACAGCCAGCGCTGCTTGGGGGAGGGGTGTGTGTGTGGGGGGGAACGACTCGCCCACCAGTGGGGCTGAACAGGGGGTCAGGAAAGAAGAAATACGTCTCCTGGTCTCTGCTCTGCTGCATTTTCCTAAAGGTCTCCAACAAATCAAGATCAGATTCTTTCTATCTATCTATCTATCTATCTATCTATCTATCCGTCCATTCATCCATCCATCTACCTAATCTATATATCCATCTTTCTACCCATCCCGGTCTTTCCCCTTTTCGAGCTTCTCCCTCGGCTAAGGTTAAAAATAAATGAATAGCAGCAGTAACCTATCAAATTTTCCCCTCCCCACCAGTCTGATGTTATAATCTGCTTTCCCAGTCGTGTCCGGCGGGGACCTTTTCTCTGTCCCTTCTGCCTAGCCCCAGTCTCTGTTTTAAACTCCAGGTACTTCTAGTTTCCATTACAAAACTTCACCTTGATTTATACAGTCATAAACATCATTTTTGTCTTCCATCCCTTTGGGCTGAACTCTTTTTCTTTCTTCCTTTTGGTTTTCTCCTTTCCCCCTCCCCACCTGCATGGTATGGCCCACATTTATATGAGACCTCATAAATAACATCTGGTGTCCCTATGATGGAACTAGTCAAATGTCTTAAACAATCCCCAGTACCAATATATTCCCTGAATTCTTTTGTTTTCTCTGTCTCTCCCGTAAACAGGCATCCACACAGATTTTTTCCTGTAGCTGGATGTGTGTGCTCAGCTGTACCGGGACATTGTATTACATGGAGTGTCCCTAAAATGCGAGTAGCTGCGCAGCACCGTGCGGAATCAAGCTCTCTCACTACTACGTATTTTTATGAGTTAACAGGAGAATAAATAAATAAATAAATAAATAAATAAAAGCAATGCTCCTTGGTTTTGCCTTCGGAATTAAATATTTGGAATAGATTTCGGGGATGCAAAGGTCCGGTCCTCCCCGCGCTCTCCCCACTCATCCCAGGGCTCTGCTTTCCGCACATCCCTCTGACTCTGGGGCATCCCAGACGGGCCCTGGGCCTGATCCTGTGCCCTGGGGCAGCGGAGCAAGGGCTGCTCGGCTTTCCCTTGCAGCAAGTCGTCCTTCTGCGAAATCCCCAAAGAAAGGAAACCTCTGGGGAACTACGAGTTAAGAGTGTCTGTATGCTCTCCTTTACAGGAATATGGAAAAAACAGAGTCTCACGCAATTATGAAATCACAGCAATTACTTCGGAGCTTCCCCCAAACAACAGGAAAATTAAAAGTGTGTGTGAGTGTGTATTTCTCACCCGACTATTCAAAGGCAATAATCCCTTTATCCCCCAGCTCCGGTTTTGCCCCTGGGTGGGGCAAATAAATAATTCCCCAAGCCCCAAAGAAAATAAATAAAGAAAGAAATTCAGTGAGATTCAACCCTTGGCAAGGAGTTTTGGAGCAGTCCCCCGAGTGTGAAGTGTGACCTCCTGCTTCGCGGAGTGGGGAGGTGCTGTGCCTGAGGTTGTTGCTGCTCTTAAATCCTCAGCAGCGTGCGAGGAGCAGCCTCCTTCTGGAGCATGAGAGGACGCTGTCCTGCCCAAGTGGAGAGGAACATCTCATTTAAAACAGAAACGTTTGGTTCTTTCCAGGTGATAAATTAGTGAGACATACAAAGAACAGCGGGTTCGGCTGCGATTATATACCTAGTTTGATTCCCTTAAACTCCAGTATGAATGAGATGAGTACGGACATTTTGCTCCCTTGTAAAAATCCCTTAAAATACAAAAAAAAAAAAGTATATATATATATATATATGTAAGTATATATATATATATATATATATATATCTTTTGTCTCGTGAAACCAGCTCTAAGACTAGTTGATCTCTTTCTTGTTGCATAGAGCATCACCTGGCAGTCTTCTTTCCCGCAAAACTCTCACGGAGTTAACTGAGAGCTGCCGTTGCCTGCCCCTCCAGCTCTGTTCTGCCCCAAAACCAGCGGTCGGGACGAGAGCAAACCCTGCTCCCCATTACACTAACGCTGCTTTATGTCAGTTCAGAGTGCATCCTACTTGGGTTGGGAAATGGGGAGCCCATTTGCAGCTCTGTATGGAAAATCAGCCTACAATAACTGCTAACAATGGGGAGGGGAGCGGTGGGAAAAAACATACTGGGGATAGAAAGCATTTTCGGATCAATGGTTTTCGCGGAAATAGGACGGATTTTAAAATTATTTCAAATATAAGGAAGGAACTAGGGGAAATATTTCAAAATGAAAAGTTCTGGATTTAAACGTTAATGCTCGGCGGTGAATGAGGGAGATGGTTTTGTTCGCCTGGGAAAGCAAAGCCGGGCTTTAACCTGCCCCGGCCAGCCCCCAGCCCCCCCGCTGCCCCCCCTCAGCCTTACTCCCGCAAAACCCCGAGCAGACGGACGAGGGAAGAAGGCTGGGCAAGGCTCTGACTGTCGCTTAAACCCCTCCAATTTTGCTTTCCTGGGACCTTTGCAGCCGGAGCCTGGGGGCTTTCCCTGCGCCCTGCAGCTGCCGGGGGAGGACGGGGGCGATGGCCGAGGCGTAGCAAGGACCTCCTTCTTCCTTACGCTTCAAAGGTTTCTTTAAACTTTAACTTAGGAGTGACATGAGACGAGCGAAGGGAACTCAGCCCCGACCTGTAAGCTCATATTTTGAAACAGATTTTTTTTTTTTTCTTTATTCCCATTTTTTTTCCTTGCCCTCTCCCTGCTCTGTCCTTGGCTAGGGAAGTTGGGGTTTGTTTGGAAAGTCTGGAAGGAGGAATAACCCCCCCTGCCCCCCCCCCCCCCCCAAAAAAAAAAAAAAAAAGAAAAAAAAAGAGGGAGTTAGTTACATGGAATTTCTCTTCTGGATGAAAGGTGATAATTAGCGGTTTGCTCGCCCAAATGTAGAAATACCCGCAGCCCCAAAAACTCACAGGGCTGGGGCGTTGTGCAGTCCTGGAGGATGGGTGTGAAAGTCAGGAAGGGCTTTTCTTTTTTCCCTCTGGCTGTAGATATCGCCGTGTGTGTGTGTACATTTACGTACTCGTGTTACTGACCTGCGGGAAATATTTTACAGCTACTTATCTCTCCCCGTGCAGAGAACGAAGGCGACAGGGCTATTTTCTCCTTTCTGCCTAGCTTTCTCATTTTCTCCCTGTTCCTATGCAGCTGCCCCAGCCCGTGCCTTTTTCAGCCTTTTTTATTCGCCAAAAACACCTGACCGGCTCCAGGAGGCTCTTTCTCCAATCTGACAATTCACCCTGCCAGAAGGGATGGCCACGGTCAGAAACATGCTGGGCCGGGGCGAGAATTGTCAAGGGCTGCAAAACTGGGATATCCCCAGCTCTTGAAGAAATTGGGAGAAGGGAGAAAAGAGTGGGAGGGAGCACATCCAGTCCCCAGCCAGCCTCTTGTCCCTTCCGAGAGGGGTGAGAAAGAGCTTTCCCACCCCGAGCTCCCCCCTTCCCAACATCCTGCCAAGCAATAGGCTGTAAAATAGTTATCCAGCCCAGCACACAGGCAAGTGCCGTTTGAGAGTAATTTCTGCCCCGAGCGTTTGGCCGGGGGCAAAGCAAGCGTGCTCTCTAACTGATCAACCTGGATATTTCATTATTCATTAATTTACTGTTTAACCAAATCCCACTCATTATCAGAGGCAACGCTTGGCAGAGCCCAGCGAACAGTAGCAGTTGGTGTCAGGCGTGGAGAATTGGCCCATTTGATCCTGGGCTGTTTTATTATTCAACACCACTGACTGAGAAAAAGGCCCATGAATAATAAAGAGCCAAAGCGTGTTTGAACTGAGAAGCATGACACAGCCTTACAAAACAGCAGTTAGGAAATTAAAGGCGAGGTGGCCCAGGCTTTGCATTTTTTATTCTCACTGTGGGCACAGGCATTGGGATCCCACATTTTTTGTCGCTCCTGTGTTTATTGTTGTTGTTGTTACTCTTTTCCCACAAGCCTTTCGAGAGGTGCAAATCAGAACTCTTAATCGGAAACTTTTATTGCAAAGTTTTTTTCTGCTCTATCCAGATTGTAATTTTGGTTTTAAAAATGACACAATTTGTTCTGTTTGCTTCTTCTCTCTTCCTTTACTCCATAAGAAATAAGCCTCCTACAGGCATCATGTCTGTATCATTTTGGGTGTAAACCCACAATAAATCTCACAAGAGAAGGTTAACAGAGCACTGGGATGCCTATGGTGCCTCGAGAACTCTGCTGAGATCTGCAGGACCCTCAGGGCTGGGACTAGTCCTTAAGGATCAAGTCTCTAGGAAACCATTCCTTTGAAATATTTTTTCATATTTTGACACCACCTTCATCTCTAGGCACTGACTGATCACCAGCTGAAAAGCAGAATACACCTACTAGACAGTGACAACATTCAAAAAATATTTCATGTTGGATGCAAATAATTTAATAATAATCCTTGCTATTATCATGCCTTTCATTCTGGTGAATCCTTCCCTTCCATACAGCAGCAACTCACAGGTGTTAGTTTAGTTAGATTAGCAACACCATCTGTTTTCCAAAATTCTGTTGCTGTTAGGACACATAGGACTGCCCTATGGAGTAGTGACTTTTTGTATGTCTTTAAGAAAAAAGAAAAAAAATATATATTCTCTAAGGTGGCTACAACAATGACCTGAAAGAAAAGAAGGAACGGTCAACAGAAGCCTCAAAATAATAATAATAATAATAATTAAAAAAAAAAAAATACAAAAAGAGCTCCGCCTTTCATAAGTTTTGAGAACTGTGAAACCAAATAACTTAACCCTAATCTCGCCTTCTGAAATTTGAGAGTTTTGCAAGTCTTTGGTCAAAATACTCTTTCTGTGTTACCGTTTTGATGTTTCTTGATTCTGACAAAAGTTGTTGTGACTTTCTTAAGTTACATCATCATTTTAATTAGAAATAGCATCTTTAATGTCATCAGGTTGCAGTAAAGTTCTGACTATAAACATTCTGTAAGCAAAAGGTAGGATGAATTTTACCCTTCTGACTTTTCTATTCCCCTTCTGTCAATTCCACCAGACATCATGGTAGGAGCAGCCATGGTACTGTAGCCCTTCCTGCATCTGAGGCTGGTCACAACATGCTGTGGGAATCACAGACTGGGGGAGCCAGCCCATAACACTGAGACTGGTCTCCTTCTCTGCCATTTGGATCTGCTCTGCCCCAGACACTCCAGATGCTTGGCTGGAGAAAAGAGATCATCCCTCCAGTTTGTGTCCCTTCCTATCTTCCCTCTCATCTTCTCTCCTGCCTCCTGAGATACATAGAAGTGGGATTTCTGACGGATGGTAAGCCATGCAAGGAATAATGATTATAAGAGCAAGTGCAGGTTATCTGCACATATTAGTTCTGGTCAGGATCAACGAAGAACTCCTAAATGATTTAGAGTTACTTGACTTGGATCAATTGTTTATTTAATAAAAAAAGTGGCCAATTCAGCCCTACACCACGTCTTCTTTTTTTATTTGTGGCCTGGCTCCCTGCAAAGGCATCTTTGAACAGGCCATGTGTATCCTATTGTGGCAGCAGGCACTTATCCACAGACTCTGTCTCATCCTGCAGTGTGTTTTTTAGTTTTCTTTTTTTTTTTTTTTTTCTTTTTTCCTTTTCTTTTCCCCTGCTGTTACTTCTAGAAGTGGTGTGAATTTCATTGGATTTTTATGTCCTGATTAAAAAACAAACAAACAAACAAACAAACAAACAAACAAAAAAACAGGTTCAAGTCTCTGTTAGGAATACAGGATTGGAAATTTGGCTTCTCAGTAACAGCTTTGCCTTATCTTTTTAAAACGAAAACCTTCTTTAGAAATCACTTCAGATTACCAGATTTTCCTCTTAAGTCTGGTTCAGACTGACTGTGGGTTTTAAATAATGGGAAAAATGATAAGGTGTCTGTACATGTGTGTGCACATGGGATGGTACAAATGATGCTTGCCTCTAATGTGTCTATACGAAATCTTTTTCCAATCCTTTTTTTTTTTTTTTTTTTTTTTTTTCCTTTCTGATCTTCCATTAATATTCATGAGTGTGGTTAGTACTACTGGAATTGAGTGTATCTGGTGAAAATAACCCAGACTTCTTAGCATTTGTGTGGGCTTTATACATATTTGAGGTGGGTGTTCTCATTATCAGGGAGAACACAGGGCCAGGTTCATCATTGCTGAAACAACTTCCTTGCTGACTTTAGGAGAAGAAAGATTTCACTTGGACATCTCTACTATCAAATTGCAAAAGATGGGAATGTAGTTATGCAGAAGAGACTATACATATGTGTTATGTCATGGGATTGCAGACACACATCTGATTCGGACTGCCAGTTACTGCAACATTGGTCATGTGTTAGGAAACACTAGTAATTTGCTCTCATAATGTTTCCACTTGGTTTTCATTCCTGCTAGGTACTAAAATAATAACAACTGTAGGGTACATTCTTCAGGAGGTATAAAATAGTGAGGATTCAATGTTATTTTCTGGGAAGGTAGTAGTCTTTAAGAATAGCAGCATGTTTTTATTCCATGGTAAAAAGTGGTTCTCTTTCTGTTGCTGTAAAATAAATAAAGTAAAAAAGGTTCTGCTGTCAGGACAGAAGAAGAAATCTGGTGTTTCCATGCATGCATGAATGTGATGAGCAGACGTGTGTCCAGTGAAGGCTGTTGAACGTAATTGGATGCGAATGCCAGTGAAGGATTATACCGTAGGTGCAGAATTACAGGTTTAATCACATGTGATTATAATTGAGTGTGGGGGTTGTGGGCAACAGTAGTGGTGTAACTGAATGGGGAGTGTGAGGGTGTGATTGTAATTAAGTGTGGGTGCAGCACTCAGAACATAACTGAATGTGAGTGCCAGGAGTTGGGTATGTAACCAAATGTGAAAGTGTCTGAGTGCGTACATGTTAGTGGAGGGAAGAGGGCATGATTGAAGCTGAAGGTGAGTGTATCTGAGTGTGTCTGTGATGGAGCTGGTGCATGCTGGAGCACTTTCAGGAGCAAGGATGGCACCAACAGGACCACATGAGACAGTCTGCTCAACCATGTTTTGGGGGTCAGGGGTGTAAGAGATGTGGGTATAATCAAAATGCAGCCTCGGTTTTCTAAATTGAAGCATGAGCTGGTACAGCCCTTCCACTAGTGTGCTGAAAGTCACAAGCAATCTCATTGACTTTAATGTAGCTAAACATGCATGAATAAGTGCTCAGTACCAGGAACAAAGACTACAAAATTAGTGGATGTAATTAACCAATCCAGTAGTGAACAGTGCTGGGCTAGTCTACAAAACATTGGCTACTTGCTCAAACAAAATGCTATACATATATATATATATATATAGCTGTGTTCCTGTTTCCAGTGTATTATTTTTTTATGTATAGTTTAGTCTGTAAGTTTACTGCAGGAAAGTTTTTACAAACAAGACATTTCAAATGACTTTTAGAGGATGTTTGTGGCAGAGGTATTTCCAAATACCTTTTTCACATGTAGCATGTGTTTCTAAGAACTAAATTAATCCAATCAAGGCAAAGGACTAACACATCATAAACTATGTGTCTAAATAAAACTAATTAGCCCAGCTTTGTTTTGATATATCAAACATATACAACAAACAGCACATAGACTTGAGACCAAGATGCCTCAAAGAAATAATTTGGAATGTGGCTTTGAATAATGAATAAATTGTAACCTCAAAGATCATGTGTGAATCTAAAAAAAAGTTGAATTAATTCAATTCTTCTTTTTCCTTCCAAACTAGTGGCTTAGCTCTAGTTGTTTGTATGCCAGAATGATTGAAAATGATGCTACCAGCAACATTCTCATTGCCATTTGCCAATGTACGCAAGTTTCCTATTATTTTTACCTTCCTTTTTACTGCTTCTCATTGAGACAGGCACACACTTCTCTTCACATGCCTTAGGGCTTCTTGACACTTCAGAATTTACCAGAATAGCTATTCCAGAATCCTGGAATAAAATTGGCTACATGGGGGCTTTAATTAAATAACTACTTGGGAACCATTATCCAGAAATAGTAAATTTGCAGGAGTAGAAAAATGTGAGAGAAACAATGTGACCCAGTGAGTAGAGACATGGAATGGGAGAAAGGAAAAAGCAGTCTTTTCTCAGTTCATCCATTCTCCCGAAACAGCTGTCTTATTCCTCATTTTTATATGTATAAATGGGGATAAGGACCCACATCCTGGTGTTTTACTGAGGGACTGAGGTTAATTTCACTAGATTTTGCTTGTCTAAAAGGTAGGAACCTGAATAACTTGCAGAAGCTCCCTCTACATAGACAGAGAGAGCTTTTACAAGGGGCTGGTTTGTGACACTTTAACATGAGTAGGTAGACTGGATGACCAACATCACTGTCTTTGTTTCTCAGTTTGCTTCATGGGGACCCAGAGAACTCATAGGAGACAGCACAAGTTTCCTTTTACTTTTACTGATCCCGTTATTGTTATTGAATTATGAGTCCACATCTGATAGAGCTGCTAAATTAGGCACAGATAAGAGATGTAAAGGTAACCATTGCTACTTATTTTATGTTGAGAAGAACTTTGAGACACGAAGAACTGCACTTCCCCAAGCAGTCTCACTGCTACTATAGACATTTCTTCGTCTTTGTCCTGTGTTTCTTTGCGTAAGTTAATTTAGTTTGTAACATGTGGGAGTGATCCCTTCGGTTTGACCTAGAATTGTGGTTTTGTGGCCTATTGAGTAAGACATCGGCTGAATTTTGCATCATCTTTAGAGTCACATGTGCTCACCACATCCACCTTGCTCCGACACCGTCTCAGCTGCTTGATGTTACCCTGCTTTCACTTGTAGACTTTGATAGTAACAGCACATATTTTCTAGTAATGGCAGCTCAGGGGCACCCACTTGTGAGCCTCATTCAGGTGGCATATTAGCTCAGCTCATGACAGTTTTGATGCAATGCAAGTGTTGTTTGCTGATCTTTTATTAACTTTCTTAGCAATAGTAGAAGTGAGTTCTTGGATTATGCTCCCAGCCTTTCTTTGAGGTGTGGGAGTCTGAAGACATTGATTTTAGTGTGATCTGTGTGTGTTCATTCATTGAATATCAAAACCTCGGTGTCTGATTCAACACTCATCCGTCACTGCTAAAGCTTTCAGTGACATCAGTGGCCCAAGACTTGGCCCTTCAAGTGTAAATTTTAAGGAATGAATCACTGCACACTTCTATAAAGGTTCCTGCTGGAAATGAGTTGATTAAAAATAACACACTTAAGAGAGGTGTTTCAGCTCCAGCCAGACCTCATTAACAGAATCACTCTTGATGTTCTCCTTGGCAAGCCTGGCGTTAGGTCTGCTTCAAACTTGTTTATGAGGTTGTTTGAGGTTTGTGCAGCACACAAGATGTACAGTTGGAAAAGTGTCACTGCATGAGGCTGTAATCCTCGTTGTGGTCAACGTGTTGAGAGTTTTATATTTCCTGACCGCAGGATCTTTCCATAAAGTGAAGGGGGGAGGGATATTATTGTGATTAACCAGCTGGTTTATTAAAACTTCTGGAAGCCATGGTGAAGCTTTAATGAGATTATTGTGTCCATAAACTGCAAAGTTTCTTCTGCTCTTTCTTATTATGGGGAGAATAGAGGAACTGGCCAGGCCTTTCTCAGGCCATGCGAAAGGTTATTAGAGACCATAACCCTGGGTGTGAATGGTGGCAGTGAGACAGGGAGAGGCCTTCCTGATGCACTCACCATCTGAAAATTTGTGAGGTGTTTCTTCGCCCATGGTCCCTGGAGGTGTAAACTGCAGCAGAAGCTTTTGGCAGCGCCAGCAGAAAGAGGTACAGGATTCCCTCCTTCCCTCAAACCTCCCTGGTTAACCTGCAGGCTGAAACATGAACAAGTTTTCCACAGGTTACCCATAACCCATGGTTTGGAAACATGCATGGCATTTACAGACAGAATTTTGGCAGAGTTCCTAAGCACCTACACAACACTATGCAGGTGTCTTTGACCACTCAGGCTCATACCTCTATGCCCCTAACCACAGCCATGACAAGCTCCCTGTTTATGAGTGATGGAGTAGCAGTTTTCTCTAGATAACAAGAGCATTTAATATTTATGCAGAACAGCATGTACTTGGCTTACTTTCCAATATTAACTAACTAATTCCTCTGCCGGGTAACGAAACAATATGATGCAGTGCACAAGGGAGAGGCTGTGTGCTCCATATCTCAGGAAAATAGTAGTAAGGTGAGCTGTAAGGACTTCCTTGCCTTTCTTTCTTGATTCCTCTATTCTTTCTATCAATTTGAATTGAAAAGTGAAAAAAAATTCATGTTGCCCTAGTAACACACTAATCTTCCTTTAATTCATTATATTAATTTATTCTTAATCTCTTAATTTTTATTGCTCTTTTTTTTTTTTTTTCCCCTCCACTTTTTTCCCTATTTTCATAAACTACTTAAACTACTAAAGAATGTAGGATGGCATTAAGTCAACTCTCATTTTGCTTGGAGAGGTGGAAAAGATAGGGAATAGAGTAGAGTAGAGTAGAATAGAGTAGAGTAGAGTAGAGTAGAGTAGAATAGAATAGAATAGAATAGAATAGAATAGAATAGAATAGAATAGAATGAGATAGAACAGAATAGTTCAGTTGGAAGGGACTTACAAAGCTAATCAATTCCAATTGGAAAAGCTTCATAAAAAAATAAAAAGGAATGTATGCCATGTTGTGTCCAATGTGGTGATCCTTTCTAGATATTAGGGAAAAAAAAAAAAAAAAAGAAACTCAAATGGTATTTCTAACATAAGGACATATAAGTTCATTCTCTACAGCAGACAGCTTGGAGCTGTCAGGCCACAATTACTGGGCACATATTGACTGAAGTGCCACAATCTAGTCATATCCATATGGGGCAGATTATTCTTCATTTGGGTGACTTTAATGCAAAAGCAGACAATATCACACCTTCTGGTGTCATGCCTGTGGTAAGCAATGCCTCCAGTATCCATCTCTTTGTAACCTCCAAAGACAATAATTATATTCACTTGAACAGATCAAAGGGAAAGTGGTGAGCTTCTTCACTATATACTCTCTGTACATCCTATGATGCTGCAGGACTTAGGAACCATGCAAATGTTTTTAAAGTCGCGATTAAACATTTCTCAAAGAAACTAGTGTGTGGTCTGTTTTATAGTGAATGTAATAAAAATTACTGGATCCAATTTATCCTTAACACAGGCAGGCCAGAGGTGAATCCTAGTTTTTCAGTTGTTGCTGTAGCAAGTATTTGCATTATTACTATTTATTTTTCATTTTTAGGCATCAGCTCAACAATATCTGTTTATTTGTAACATAAATGAAGTAGAAAGGATGTTGTTAAAATAATAAGCTATTTAACTACAGACATTATAAAAACACAGGAATGCCTATTAAAGTACTCAGAAAAGTAGTTATGAAGTCTGATTCAGCTTCTCTTTTAATCACTAGCAAAATTCTAAATGATTTCAGTAAGAACAGGTCTGTCCCTAATCAATGCTGTCCATTGTAAAGTAATTGATTCACATTCCCACCCTCTGAATGAAACAAGGTATGTTCCTTAAATTTTCATAAAGGAAAACCCAATTCATATAATTTTGGATGGGTCAGAATCAGTGGATTATAGGATTTCTTTCCAGGATGTGATAGTTCAATATCCTTGTGTAACTAACTTGTAGAACGTTTGTAAATAAAAAGATTTTATGGAAACAACCAAGAAAAAATCCGATTATAATCACATAGGGCTAGTGAATTAGTAAGTAGAAATCCTATCATTGTAGGTAGGGCAGGGCACTCCACAGGAGGACTTTCCTTAGTTAGTTTTCTTAGGGAGAGTTTATGAGCAATAATCTTAGAAACATAGAATCAATAAGTCTGGAAAAGACCTCCAAGATCATTTGGTCCAACTGTTCCCCTACCAGCAATATTACTCTCTAAACCATGTTCATAAGCACCATGTCCAGCCTTTCCTTAAACACCCCTAGGGACGATGACTCCACCATCTCCCTGGGCAACTCATCCCAATGCCTGACTGCTCTTTCTGAGAAGAAATATCTCCTCATTTCCAACCTGAATCTCCCCTGGTGCAACTTAAGGCCGTTCCCTCTAATCCTATCACTAGTTACCTGTGAGAAGAGGCTGACTCCCAGCTCCCCACATCTTCCTTTCAGGTAGTTGCAGAGAGCAATAAGGTCTCCCCTGAGCCTTCTCTTCTCCAGACTAAACACCCTCAGTTTCCTCAGCTGCTCCTTATAGGGTTTGTGTTCCAGGTCCTTCTCCAGCTTCATAGGCCTTCTCTGGACATGCTCCAGGGCCTTGATGTGCTTCTTGTACTGAGGGCCCCAAAGCTGAGCACAGCACTTGAGGTGTGGCCTCACCAGAGTAGATCACAGGGAAGCAATCACCTGTCTGGTCCTGTTGGCTGCACTATTCCTGATAAAAGCCAGGATGCCGTTGGCCATCTTGGCCACTTGGGCACACTGCTGGCTCATGTTCAGGTGAGCATCAACCAACACCTCCAGATCCTTTTCCTCTGCACAGCTTTCCAGCCAGTCTCCCCCAAACCATGTAGCCCTGCATGGGGTTGTGGCTAAAGTGCAGGACCTGGCACTTAGCTATATTGAACCTCATCCCATTAGCCTCTGCCCATCTATCCAACATGTCCAGGTCCCTCTGCAAGGCCTTCCTACCCTCTGTCAGACTGACAGTTCCCCACAACTTGGTGTTGTCTGCAAACTTAATGAGGGTGCACTCAATTACCTCATTCAAATAATCAATAAAGATATTAAAGAAGATGGGACCCAACACTGGCCCCTGGGGAACACCACTGGTGACAGATTGCCAGCTGGATTTCACTCCATTAATCACTACTTTCTGTGTCTGGCTGTCCAGACAGTTTTAACCCAGCAGAGAATGTACCTGTCAATAATAATCAATAATCTTTTGTCCTCTCTACTTCAACATATTTGCATTCATCATATTTGTTCTGAACATGATCTTCAGCATCCTCAACACATTGCTCACTGCATGAACAGGCCTACATAGTTATCTATTGTGTAGTATTCAGGAAACTACAGGTACTTCTCCATTAGAGATCTTATACAATAGAAGATGAAAAATTATGTTCCTTCAAGTTGACCTTGAGGGGACACAAAGGTTACATTTTGTTGACTTCATTAATGTATATAAATGTCTGAGGGGAGGGTGTTGATTGGATGGAGATTGTCTCTTCTCAGTTGTGCCCTGCTACAGAATGAGAGGCAATGGGCACAAACTGAAGCACAGGAGGTTCCAGCTGAATATGAAGGGGCACTTTACTCTGAGGGTGACAGAGCACTGGGACAGGCTGCCCAGAGAGGTTGTGGAGTCTCCTCTGGAGATATTCAAAATCCACCTAGATGCCATTCTGCACAATGTGTTCTAGATGATCCTGCTTGGCCTAGACGATTTTCTGAGGTCCCTTCCAACCTCAGCCATTCTGTGATTTTCTCATCCTTTTGATGTCTAGTCTCCACACAAAACTAGAGCCCGCCTACCTGCATACACATGGTATGTAAGCACATAAGTGATTTATAATGAGTCTGCACTGGAAACATTTTCAAAAGTCAGAGGATAAGAAACATTCCATACTTATTGCAGGTTCAGTTGTAACCTGCTGTAGACGTAGCCATGCTTTGAGAGGTGTCTTCCTCACCTCCAAGATTTAGGAGTGATAAATTGACCTTTTCTAACAGGTAAGATGATACTTTACACACTTATTCGGCCAAAAGGATGGTAATCAGTTCTTCAAGGGGAACACTGATCTCATATCCAGACACAAGGTTTTGATGTTAATGTTAGGAAAAACACATTCACTGTTTTATTTGAAAAAAAAATGCTGTAAAGATTCTTTATTTAGCAAAAATCACAAGGCATGTCTGGTTCATAAGTGTTAAATACAACATGAAGATGGAAGAATTTTTCAGTTTTTGCTCCTGCCCTAACCTCTTCTTACCATGGCCTTATCTATAAAAGACTTGCAGTCTGTATTTTAATGAGTTTACAGACCTAAGTAGCATGTGCGCAGACCAACAAATAAATGGGTTAGGAACCTTCAATAAAAAGGTATAAAATTACTTTAAATCACTTTGAATCACAAAGTTTGATGTGTTGGTGGGGGAATAGGGAGTATGAGATGCTTCAAGAGGAAGTTTTTCAGCAGGAGTTGCATATGGCCCAAAGGTAACTTCATGTAACCATATACCATATTCTGGACCCACATGACGTTGGGAGTGACTGTTACTGACATATATCAGGTGATGCTGAAGGAAAGTTTTTTTTTTTTTTTTTTTTTTTTTTTTTGTCCACAGCTGTCAGACTTCTAGGGAAGTTGTGTGTTGGCACTAATTCCTCAATTCTTCCAAAGAAAATTATATTATCTCTAAATTTTCAGTGCATTTTTGGTGGGAGAATAAAATCTTTGCCTCAGATTGCCCGTAATACTGCATTGTTCTATTAAATCACTGTGACAGCAATGGTTGTCCCACAACAGAAAATGTCTTCAAGAGGAAAAGGTGTTTCGATCAATGTGTATAGGGTATGTGTACCCTCCAGGCAAAGGAATCATTGGTCACTCTGTGGGACTGCCAGTTTTGGTTCAGGACTATGTATTTACCTCCACTACATGTTAAAGCCTGTCAGCCCCATCCTTTTCTCCATGTCTAACAGCACAAAATTATTCTACAGGTTTCTCTTTTTGCTAATTGGCAGCAGCTCTGTAATTATGAGATAACCGCTCCAAATGAAATATTTGGGATTGGGTTTGAAATATTGTCTCTTCCTGCCTGCCTGGGGGATTTATGCAAATGCAGAAAAAAATTGTACCCTAAGTCAAAAGATTCTGTGGTCTTATCCACCTCTTCCAGGACTTTATGAGCAGGAAGGAAGGTTAGGGCAGTTTTTCATTTCCTATGTGAATGTTGGAGCTTGGAACAATAATGGGGTCTGGAATTGCTCTTCACGAAAAGTATGTTGAAATTATCAGTAGAATGGAAGGGAAATGCACCAGGTGAGATAGCAGATATAAAAATAATTTTCCTGTTGCAAAGTAGTTTTCTTCCTTTAAATGGCATGAAGAACTAATCTGTTTAGTATCCAAGCAAGCTATTTATATATATCTAGTAATTTATTTTCCTGCAAATAAAGCCATCTGATATTATTAGGTTACATGCAGAATATATATATATATATACACATATATATATATTTCCTTCTGGTTTCTAACGCTGAAAAACACCTGATTATTTCTGCTATGCAGCCAGCAGTCTGCAATTCAGAATCACAAGCTATAGATTAGAACATTTATAAGACTCAACAGACAAGAGGTTAATTTTAGGTGTGAACTTTAAAAGCCTCAGCTGGCTAAATTTTGAAGAAAAGATGAGACAGGTTCAAGGGTTAACATGACTTAAATATCCCAGGACAAACTAAGTATAGCACCTGGGAGAGTGTGGTTTTAAAATAACTGTTAAGAGTATAACATTAATAATAATTTCCTAAGGCTTTTAAGTTCCAGAAGTTTCCTGTGGTCAATAGTTAACAGAAAAAATATATTGTGCCTAGAATTCAGATATAGAAACTTGAATGTTTTGTCAGATTTCCAAGTTTTCTGTGCCAAAGAAACCAAAAGAAAACAAAAGTCATGAAATACAAGTATGCTGCATTACATATGAAAACATAACTAGTTCACATGTACTCTACCTGAATGTACCTACATACAAATACACATATACATGTGTTTAGAGAGGGGAAGAGAAGGGTGACAATCATTGCTGAGATACACTAGCTAATCAAAATTTGCTTCTGGCAAGCATAAATATGAAAAAGCAGTATTTATTACTGTAGGAAGACTCATGAGATTTTTAAAGATACTGAATATCTGGGGGGTAGATTAGTCTCATGTAGTGTTACATGTCTAGACGGTTGGTACCTAATCTAAACTAGTTGTCTAAGCTGTTGATCATCTCTCAATAGTCAATGGAAGCAGACAGGATCCTCTAGAGAGCAGTTCGTCTCACTTATACTAGGATGGGTTAGGCCATTACTAGAGGTTTGTATCCTTCTTCACAGATTGTAAGAGGAACTGATTAAATAGTGTAGACAGATGTCTAACTTTTTGATGGCTAAAGTTAGGTGAGGTGAATTTGCTTTTTTTTTTTTTTTTTCCTGTGCTTCCAGGTTAACACTTCCAATCCAAATAAATAACTTTAACATTTGAGATGCATTCGGTTAGACTGCTAATCTAAATATTAGAAAGCCAAAGGCTTTGAACTACTCAAGCTTTCAAACACTTCCAGTCTTTAAGCATTAATTGTATTGCTACAGTATTCTCCTTCATCTGTCCTTTCTCTGTCATTGTTATCTGATTTCATGGGGAATGAGACCACATTCCTACCACCTAGACAACACCTAAATCCTATGCCTAGATTTACGGGCTACCTACAACCCACTACCAGATGAAACCAAGCATGTAGTTACCAGAAGTATCATTCAGAGATAGAGAGGTGGGAATCAATCAGAGATTAAGGCAATTAAATGTTTTGAATTTGCAGGTGCCTATGGGCTCTTCAGGTATCAAACATCCCACTATGGGAGGTAGAAATCTAGTCAGCAAGGTCAATGGAGCACAGAGAGGGTGGCAGCTCACACTTAGATTTAATTTTATTCTGGTACTGCAGAGCCTGAATTGAGAGGACAAATGTAGGTTATGCTGTCCCAACCCCTGACCCCAAGATATTTTGTGCGCTGAAAGTTGCAGGCAAGTTTCTGTAGCTCTTACCATCTTTCCACTTTGTCTCCAAGTGAGCAGTGTCTGTCCCTGCTGAACCAAATACTGCTGTGCCTAAAGAACTTGTGGAGTCAAGTGTCCCAGAAACCAGACTTGAACAGAGGGAGTTGAGCTAAAACCTCTCTGCCTGAAGAAGACATTGATCCCCTTGCCCAGAAGGGAGGGTTCCCAGATCCCTTCCACATAAAGAACCATTCTATGGCTTGAGATTTTATGTGAAGGGGGAAAAGAAAGAAATAGGGAAATATCCTCAGTTCTTGCCACCAGGCACAGATGAAGAACACAAAGTTTATGTTTTGAATGAAGGGAAAATAAAAGACTGCCATGAAAATCTCCCCTCAGTCTCGTCTGCTCTGGGCTGAACAAACCAAGTGACCTCAGCTGCTCCTCATATATCTTCCCCTTTGTACCTTGCCCTACCTGGGACGCTCTCTGATAGTTATGTTTTGGGTTACCCTGAGTAGCTGAGTATGTGCTGCTTTTTGTGATGCCTTTTTTGGGTGTTTGAAGCAAATAAGGTTCTAAGATCTGGATCTAAGTGCAGAGGAGAAGAGGCTCCATCAATCCTTTATGGGTCCAAAGCTGAGCACTTCATCATTTTTAAGGACAAAATAATGGGGTCAGTTTAAGAAAAAAGTACCTGAACTTGATTTATTTGCATTCAGAAGTAGCTAAACTGAAATCAGCAAAGCAGCACCAGTATACAATCAACTCAAACAAGGTCAGAATCAGTCACAAAATCTGTTTTTTAAGCTCCACTAAGCCTTTGTGATAATTCCCATGCAAATCATCCAGAATACCTTGCTTCTAACGGGCTTTTTCTGAAGCTGTAACATTCTGCAGTCTATTTCTCCCAGGCCTTGGATTTTCTGGCAGTGCACACATGCTCACTGTTAATAAAAGCAAATGGCTACAGGGGATTCTGAGTCTTAAATTTAATAACGGGTAAGAGTTAATGTAAACAGTGACTTTGCACCGGTGCAGACAGCTTTGCAATGGACATGCCAATGGTGAACTGCAGCTCAGCAGTCTTCTTTCCTGGACATAGATCTGTGTATTATCTGATTATTACCTGATCTGTGTGGTGTAATGGTAAAGAGGGGGAAATAATTTTTTTTTTTTTTTTTTTTTTTTTTTTTTTTTTTTTTTTTTCCTCTTTCTTCCTTTTTCAGCTGCCCAGCTACTGATGGAAAGGGAATTTCCAGAGCACCCAGGATCCGAAGAGCACTGTGCTAAGAATAAGTAGCACAAAGACTAATCGTTTCATAACAAATACCACTCAGTAGGAAGCAGGAAAACTGAATTAGTAAGTATGCCAGTAATTCTAATCAATATGCCCCCTTTGCATGTCAGGCTACAAATGCAGAACAAAGTTGGTTAAAATGCATGTCCTGGGACATTTTAACATCTGGAACTTTTTATGTATTCATGAAGATTGTGAGTCAGATTCAAAAAGCTGTTTAAACAAGTGTGTTGATACACATAAGGTTTACTGTATATATAGAAAAAAAGCATCATTGTTAACACGCTTTTTTGTATCCCTGCCAACCTTCTGCCAACTGGGGATAGAGTGTAGGTTGTTGGCATGTGTTCCTAAAGCTCTCATTGGAATGGAAACTTCCCAATTCTGGTACAAGGGTTAGCTGGGTGTTGGATTTAAGCTAGACTGCCTTGGAAAACAGGGATTTTTTTTTTTTGGCCAGTGCCAGGCTTAGAGTCAACAGGCACAAGCAGGAACATAGGAGGTTCCATCTAAACATCAGGAAGCACTTTACTGTGCAGGTGACAGAGCACTGGAACAGGTTGCCCAGAGTGGTTGTGGAGTCTCCTCCTTAGAGATCTCCAAAAGCCGCCTGGATATGGTCCTGGGCAATCTGCTCTAGGTGTCTCTGCTTGAGCAGAGGTGTTGGATCAGATGACCTGCAGAGGTCCCTTCTAACCTCAACCATTTTGTGGTTCAGAAATATAAACCCAAATCTTTTGAGAAATCACCATCTCTTTGAGAAGTGAAGTTTAATTGTCTCCTAATTTCCTTTAGCTTCAATAAATGGGAGTGAAGTATCTATTTATTAAAAAAAAAAAATGCACTAGATGGAGTTTGAAGTTACTCCTAATGTCATGGCCCATGGCCCCCTCTCCCTTCCCCCACCACCTCCCATCAACAGCCATGGTCACATACACCCTCAGATATCCACAGGTCAAAAGAGCTGGAATGAAAAATTGTAGCCTGAACCCTGTGGTGTACCATGTAAGTGTCTTCTTGGAGGTAAAACAGGAGGCAGGAAGATTTAATTTTTCCACCCACTTGTTCTCCAACCATAAGGAACTCTCTGCCTCAGGGAACCCATCAGGTAGTTTTCTTACCCAAGAGACTGGGTTTGAGGTATAATTAATTAATTAATCACGGTAAAGTGCTCTGAGCTTTTGTAAGAGTTAAAGGAAAAATGATAATACTCAGGTAAATGGAAACAGTAAAGATATTGCATATGTAAAAAAAAATAATATTTTATGAATATGTTTACAGTATCCTCATTTAATACCCATTTGGTTTGATTGCTCTTAAAAAAAAACCCTTTTTAGTCAAAATGTTACATTCTGTTGGTTCCTTGTAGAGCCGTAAAATGTAATGCATTAATTCTCAAAATAGTAACTTAGAAAAAGGTATTTAATACACCAAAATCTTATTATAAACACTCTGTTAGAAGATTCTTGCATCCAACTTTCTCTTTACAGTTAAAAGTGTTAAATTATGTCTCAGTGTTTTCTTAAGTTGGAATTTAGATATCTAAACGTTCAAAGTTCAAAAGTTCCAAGAAGGTTCTTCTGGGTTCCCTTCGTAGTCAATGGAAAAGACAAGTGATTCTTGAGATAAATAGACCTAAAAAAAGTGCATAACCAAGCTGAGATGAAGGACTCTCTGGAACTACCTTATTCTTTTTCCTCTTAACTACGAAATTTGCAGTAATTACTACAGGTGATGGCTATACTTTTAAGTGAGTTAGTACAACTTTAGCCATTCAGGCTTTAAAGGTGCACAGGTGAGATGAATATAACTCATGGTTTCCATTTTCCAAATGAGACATTACAATGGAGGCAAGGTACACAGAGGGACTGAGTAACAACTCCTGTGTAGGTCATGATTCCTTTGAGGGGGATTCAGGATATTTCAAATGACTCTGAAGCTGCTGGATATGACACAGAAGATATTGTAAATAGATCTCTTTTGGAGTGGAGGCTGAAGACACCTGATTGTTGAGGTCTTGGACTTAAATTTTGCAAAAAAAGCATGATATTTCTGTGAGAAGATCATCTCAAGAGATTTCTAAAACATCTGCTTCTCATCCCATCACAAATTCTGCCTGTCTTTGGGATGCTTTGGCATTTCCACTTCCAGTCCCAGCTTGTGACCAGCAGCATAAGAACATTAGAGGAACTTGATGAAGTCTGGTTTGAGTTTAGGTACGAAAATGACAGTCTCATCTGCTTTCTATCTTCTATGAATTGTTGGCTAGTCCTTTTCATTCAAGATGTTTGAATGACCATTATGTACATTTTAAAGGAGATTGTATAGGGGACTAGAATAGGAGCCAGCTTAAAGAAGCAGGAGATCCTTTTCCCTGTGTCTCCTCTATAAATCTCTCATTATCAAGATAATGCCTCGTTTGTGGTCTTGGATGGCTCTACCTTGGATGAGTCATATTTCTTCTGATACAGATGACATAAATCATTTTTTGTAGTTCATGTTTGATCAGCAGAAAAGCTTAAAAGAAAAAATAATAATATCAAAAACCAAACCAAACAACATAAACAAGAACAACAACAAAAAAAAACACAGCTATAGCAAACAGGCTCTGCATATGCTCTCTGTTTCTGATAATCAGTCTTTATTTAATTAAGCTTCATGTCTTTCTTGTGAGGTAGCTATTATTATAAAAGTAGTACCATATCAGGAAAAAAACAAACAAACAAAAAACCATACAAAAAAAACCACCACCACCACCAAAAACCAAGTGACTGATGAAAGTGGTGGGAGGTGTTATAAGATCTGGACCCAGAATTGTTCAGTTTACTATTTCTTCAAAATATACAGTGTTCCTTTCTAATGTGAGCTGAGATGTGCATTCAACACAATCAACAAACATTTTTATTCAGCTCCTGTTGGACACAGTGTTCTCATTTAAGGACCACAAAGTTCTGGCTTTAGTGATGAAACAGTTTTTATGTTTTTTTTTTTTTTTTTTTTTTTTTTTTAATATATATATAACATTGAGGAAGCAGAATATGCGCCTTGATGAGGTTTTGGAACTAGAGATAATGAATCAATCTCTGGTCCCCCTGTTATCATACTGTTTTCACAGATGTAGTTTCTTAGTCTGCATCTTTCAAAGAATGATCATGTTCTTCCTCTGTTGGCAGACACGATTGTCCTGCATTTATACTGCAGAGCAAAGGATGTATCTCAATTTAGATTTTAGACCTCATGGTTTCTCCTCTATTTACTGCACAAAGCTTATGTGGAATGTAGTTTTTGCACAGGAGAAGCTATCAATGTTGTAGTCTAACTGGACACAGCCTCTAAGAGATGTAAATGAACTTCAGGTGAAAGAAACTGTAAATAAATTCCAGATGAAAGAACGTGTAATTATGAAGTGATTTGAGACAGTTTAGACAGTATGCTAATGTGACCCTTGTTGCTGAAACAGAACCACAGGGCAGCATGATCTTCACAACTGAACCTAACAATTAAAAAGTAGTGTGTTCTCTTGATCTTTCTGTGTTTAACCGTGGACCTAAAGTCAAACACCAAAAACTATGTTAATTCAAACAAACAAACAAAAATAAACTAATCTTGCATTAAACATATGCCCCTCACATAGAAACACCACATGCACCTGCAAAAGATCTACACTTTTCACCATAACAGAATTCTATATTTTCATTTTCTTCTCCGAATATTTTTCATGTCCTTGAAACAAAGACAGCTGAGCCTGAGCAGCCTAACAGTTTTGGATTTATTAATGATTTCTCTGATGTATCAGCAGATATGATCCAGTATTAGATTTCACCTTATTTACTCCAGATTAATTATGAGGACACTTACAAAGATAAAAGTGTAAAATACATTAACTTTAAATAAGAACAAGATACTTAAATGATGTCATAACATTGCAGAAAGAGAAAATAGATTATTGAACAGCACACTGCCTTGTCTGTTCAGACACCCAAGCTAGTTGCATTCACACTTATTTTCCTGAAATAACTTAGAAAAGCCATGTAATATTCCTGTGTCTGTATTTACATATAGGTATAGAGGAGCAACACTATCAAGAACCTGCAAATAAAATGAATGAAGAGATGACAGAAAAATCAGACATCATCTCTATCAAGTATAGCAGCACTAATGAAGTAAATCAAAATGACATTCACTAAAGCAAGAGCAATTACAAATACCTTCCATCACACATGGAATTTCTGTTCTGAAATATTAACTTAGTTGAGGGACATGCAGACGCAGTGGTCTTAGATAGCTAAAACTAGAAAGACATGCTGGTATTGTAATTACTGCATAGACATGTTGCCAGGAGGTCAGTGCTTGATGGCTAGAACACTGAAATTCATTTATTCATAAAGCTGTGAACAGCTGCTGGCTGGATCATGTGGACTAAGTTGGCTCTCCTGATCTGGTTCCTTGCTTACCAACAGTCACATCACAAATGCAGTCATTAGACTTCATCATTTTGTAGAATATATTGTCTTTCTGATTCCAGTGAAACAGATGCAAAACTTTTTTTCTTATAGCTGTTTCACTGAAGTATCTCAAAAGGACTTAGGAGACTCGACATTTCCAGATGTAATCTGTCTGTTTGCATAGATAAGCAGAGAAATTCATTTTCCAGGTCACCATCTTTTTGCAAAACATGGATTTCATATTGAAAACAAAACCAAACCAACAACAACAACAACAAAACAACAAAACCAAACCAAACCAAAACAACAACTAACCAACCAAAACCAGCAAACCAAACTTCAAGGGGTCTTAGAATAAACTTCTGGTGTCCGTGATATAAAGCCCTATGTTTTTGGCAAGCAAAACAAGTTCTAATATCAAGCTATAAGTTAAATATCCAGAGAGATGCAACTGTAATTAATTCAATTATAATGATGCAATCAATACATTGACACTTTCCAATTTGACAAGGATGATTACTAGATCACAGTTTATCACCCAGCTTTCCCAATAGTCAATGCATCTAATGAAAAGTGTCTTTTGACTTTTTTCCCATTTGGTGTTTTAGCTTGTTTGAATTATTAGCTCTAATATTGTCAAGCTGGAATGTTACAGACTAGGCTGCTAGGATACTGTAAGATTCATGGGTTTTGGATATTGTACGATAGTAAAACAGCTGGAGGGGAGGGGAGAACTGGTATGGTGAGTAATGGCAAACGCATCCATCACAACAAAGAAATTTCTACCAGCCCCACTGGCAAAACAGTGAGTTACTGAATTATCAAGGATATCAGGCTGAGGATTTTGAATGATAGCGAAATATACTTTCCCCTTAGAGGAGTGATCTTGCTTTGGACTGATTATATTTGTTGCTATCAAAGATGACAATGAACAGCTGTGCTCGGTGGTAGCTGCTTGTAATTTCTTTGCCCAATATATCCACTCACAGGACAAATAGATGCATTTTGAAATTAACAATAGGAATAGGACCAAAAAAGTGAGCAAGTTGTACAGACATGATATATCCAACCATCTTTGAAAGAGATACTGATTTTCTGACTGACCTAGTAGCATCACTGAGTCTGTTTATACTATCACCTCTATTTTGTTATAAAGTTTTTAGCAGTGAGGTATAGTATTCCCATGGTGTAAAAGAGCTTCCACTGCACAAAATTTCCTTCAAGCATAAATCCAAGCCACAAACTCCATCATCTCACAGTTTGTCACAAAATAGATACCTTTCTTCAAATAACCTATCTGTTCATGTACAAAAAGTGCTAGGAAAGAAATTGGGATGCAGTTGAAGTCAATGGCAAAAATGTCACTGACATCAAAAAAGGACAAAAAATCAATCACTCAACACAGCTTTGAGGTTCTTTTCAATTTTGGTATGCCTTCACCAAATAGATTTTACAATAGTGAACAGCCTTGCAGGACATAGAGTCTGTAAATTTGGTGCTTCAAAAACTTGTTTTCCTTAGGGTTGAATATGGATTTGAAAATGTGAGCTGGCTTTGGTTCACAACTCTTAGTCCTGGTTTAAACATTTTGTTATCATCGTTAGATTGTTTGATAGATCTGGGGAAAGCTATCATTATTGTTCATATTAGTTACATTACTTTCAGATGAATATGTAAAGTCAGACTGAATAATTGTAAGGATTTCCACACTTATTTCTCTCCCAGTTTCTTAAATGAGAGCAATAAAGATTGCAAAATTAGGGCAAGATATAAACATGATGCAAACACCATGAAAATAGCAATGAGCACATCTCAGCACTTGGAAGAAAATTTTAAGGAACATGTACACAAAACAGTGTGCACAGAGACTACTAGACTATGTTATTCTTGGACTTTGATTAAAATATACTGTCTAAAGTGAAGCAATACTTATGAGAAGTGAACTAATAAAGGTTAAGCACATAAAAACACAAATTACAGAGTCCAAATAAACAAGAAAATGCAGCCACTGAACGCATCGAGGATGGACTCAGAGATATACATAGTACAGACCAGTAGGACCTGATGCAACTGTGAGGGACAATTGAATTTTTGTTAAGATCTCTCAGGACCATAGACACTCTCAAACTTTTGGTTCCTGCAATGAGAAGAATAGCCTCCAATGCTAAATCTTACATGACCTAGATAAAGTCTGTATTTAAAATACATTGAAATCATCTGTATCTTATGATTTTGAATAGGTCACAGATGAAATGTGTCTATGTCCAACTTGAAAACACCTACTGCAGGAGAAAATGGATGGCTGCCCTCTAGGTAGGAACAAAGATGATGTGTGGAATTATTTAGATTTCATGTACCTTTGGTTTTGGAATTTGGTTCGTGTGTGTTTCAGCCCAAACCTTTCACAGTATAATATGTTTACTAATTTAAAAGACCACAGTCTGTATGAGAGGAATGGGAACATGTTTAGCTATTGACTTCTATGGAAATAAACAAGGGGAGAAAAAGATATATGGACATATGGACATATTCAGATAGCCTCTTATAGATCTCTAACCTGAGTGCAATAACATTAAAATTTAAGATAATATAAGATATTGTTTTAAGTTCTTAGTAAATCTGAAGGGTCAGGCTCTACTTACAATGGTAGTAATAGGAGAAAAATATTTATAGTGTTGAATTGATCACTCAAGCAAATCCTTCAAGTTTATTTTCTCATCAACTACATCAGGCTGGAGTCTGTTGGCTGGAGATAGTATGAAGACAGAAACCACTCAGCTTTGTTTTAACTCAGTTATTACAATATCAACAATACCTGACTGAAGTATGTGTGAGGATGACCTCTTTTCTTTTACGTTCTTGAGATAATCAGGCAGTGATGAACTCAGGAGTTCTAGCATGAGATTTCCTTCATGATTAATATGCCTGAATTTATGTGTTTATGGCTAGATGTCTAAAATCCCAATTCAGGCTTGACTGAGTCACCTGGGTCCATAGTGTTATTAGGGTGCTGGATGTTACTGAACATCCCAAACATCAATCTGTGTGGTGCAGTTGACACGCTGGAGGGAAGGGATGTCATCCAGGGGGATCTGGACAGGACTTAGAGGTGGGTCTGTATGAACCTTATGAAGTTCAACAGGGCCAAGTGCAAGGTCCTGCATCTGGGCCAGGTCAATCTTGAGCAAAAATATGGTCTGGGAGGAGGATGGATTGAGAGCAGCCCTCAAGAGAAGGACCTGGGGTGTTGATTGATGAGAAGCTCAACATGAGCCAGGAATGTGTGATTCCAGCCCAGAAAGCCAACTGTATCCTGGGCTGCACCAGCGGCAGCATGGCCCTCAGGTCAAGGGAAACGATTGTCCCCCTCTGCTCTGCTCTCATGAGACCCCACCTGCAGCTCTGCATTCAGGTCTGGGGTCCCCATCACCAGAAGGACACAGACATACAGGAATAAGTCCAGAGGAGGCCATGAAGATGACCAGAGGACTTCTATGAAGAAGAGAAGGCTCTGGGGAGACCTTCTAGTAGCCTGATAGGACCTAACTGGGGCCTACAAGAAAGGTGGAGAAAGACTTTTTGTCAGGGGGTGTACTGATAGGACAAGGGGGAATTGTTTTAAACTGGAAAAAAAAAAAAAAAAAAAAAAAAAAAGGAAAAGGTACATTTAGATTAGTTATAAAGAATAGATTCTTTACTTTGAAGTTAATGAGGCATGGGCACAGGCTGCCCAGAGAAATTATGGATGCCCTGTTGGGGCATCCATCTTATGGAAAAGTTTAAGGCCAGGTTGGATGGGGCTTTGAGCAACCTGGTCCATTGGAGGGTTGGAATTAGAAGACCTTTAAAATCCCTTCCAGCCCAAACCATTCTGTGATTCTAAAATCTGTTCTAGGAAATGAAACACTGCCAAGGCCCAGAACTCTAGCACGGTTTTGTGTAAGCCACCTAATACTCTTGGAAAATCTTCTAGGGCTCAGCTGAATTTGCACAGACCAAAGATTGTTCCCACCAGGGAGTCAAGATGTGCCTGTCTTATTTTTGAGGGCACAAGAGTTCAAAGCATGCATGTGGACAGATATTGTCAGTTGGCAAAATGATCCAGGCATGGCTCTACTGACTATATTGATTATACCTCTACTGACAATGAGAGCAGAAACACCTCCCCTGCTTGTTTAGACACCTGTATGTAGTCATCATAGCTGAATGGCTTAATCTTGAACTGAATCCAACCTTCAGGTCATCCTGTGCTTCAGTTCCTTTTTAAGGGGAAACCAGCACTTTATCTGTTCAAACTGACAGATTTTTGAGTAAGATGATCAGCTATTACAGCTGAGATCTCCCAGTTACTCTTAGCTGATTAGAGTGGTCTGCTTGAAGGTTTATAGTATGATGACCCTCTGCATACACACTCCCACACTCACATATTTTCCTCCTTTCTCTCATGCCGGCATCTTTATTTCTTATTTTTATCACATTGAGCGGCCACCACATGATTTGCCTGAACATTAATTCTCTCCCTCTCCTCTTTCTCTTCAGCAAGATCAGTCTGGAGATCCAGCTCACTGTGAGGTTTCACAGTCCCAAATGATAACAGCAGAGGAAGGGGCAAAGCAGCATGGCCCTGGGTGAGGCTGCCAATTTTTGTGGCTATCTGTGCTTAGAGTGGCTTAAAGCAGTGGTGAGCTACAGCGTGTGGATGTAGAATACTTACTGTGGTGGAATCCAGCTGGGGTATTTGAGTATTTAATAGTGCTGTTATTATGGTTGGTCTTAAGGAATTATTCAAGGGAGATAAGAAAAAGGAAATAAAAACTAAAATAATTCCTCCAAAGCCAGTCTGGATTTCCTAGGCAACAGTGAGAAAAATGATGGAAGTCTAATCATATATTTTAAGCTCTATTAATGGGAATAACCTCTTGTAATTTTCTCAACAATACATTCTTTTTTTCTCCCCCAGCCCCCCTCCCCCTATTTACCTATTACCTTTTAAAATTAAATAACATGAGCAATAAACAGAAAAAATGGTGATATTTCCTACCTACAGTTACTGAATAGAAGTGCAAATGAGCACCCCACTGTTTAATATTTTGGAGCTGGGATGTGCTTGAATGTCAGACTACAACTGTATTGGAATTTCACTGATAGCTTTTAAAAAGGGGGTTCTTGCTGGCTTCAGAACTTTTAGTTGAGACTCTACCCAAAAAAAAAAAAAATAATTGAAAGTATTAATACTGAAACTTCCCCTGCAGGAAAAAAAAAAATGTTCAAAACATACTAAAATCTGCATTCAAGATTACACATTAAATTAACTATATAGTTTACATTTCTGCTGAAAAAAAAAAAAAAAAAAAGAATAAATTTCAGTCTCCCTTCTATACACTAATGTCAAGTCAGTGGGATTTTCAGAACTTGCACCACTGTAAGTAGGCTTCTATGCCAATCCATTCATTTCACTGCAGTTACTCCTGATTTACATTGGCAACAAATGTTTCTCCACATCACTAAGAGATATAGTTCTATTTAAGATGGATTTATTTCACTGGAAAGGAAATAAATTCCTCCTATACATACTACATATTAAAAAAAAAAAAAAAAAAAAAAAGAAAAGAAAAAGAAAAAAAAAACAAAAAAACTCCTTTCCCTTCCTCCCCTGCCCCCTCCACTTTTTTTAGTGCTGAAGGTAATGAAGCAAAAGTCATCACTACAGATCTAAACATGACAATTCGGCAAATTTTATTTCCTTAGTTCAGCTAAATTTGTTATTCTCATACAGTTCTATAATTGCCTTTTTTTTCCCCAGCTATCAAGTTCACACAGGTAGAAGAAAGACTGCTTTAGATCTGAACTTTATGCTGGAGGTCGTTGGAAAGATTATGTAATACAACTCAAAAAGCTTTACAAACTGTTCAAATAGCAGAACATTTCTAGTACAGTGCAAGAACATAAAAGTGAAACCAAACAAACCCAAACAGTTTTGCAATTACTGATGAAATTGTGCACTGGCAGAAAATATGAAAGAATAACAGGAGTGGAGCACGGGAGAGTTTTTTTTTTTTTTTTTTTTTTTTTTTTTTTTTTTTTTTT
>CM021767.1:114617527-114637229 GCA_011076525.1 Nettapus auritus
TATCCTATCCTATCCTATCCTATCCTATCCTATCCTATCCTATCCTATCCTATCCTATCCTATCATTTTATCCCATACCTCTGGTACTCTTGACTGCAGAAGAAGGTTTTTGTATATGGTCAGACATGTTTGGTTTGAGTGGACCAAGATATCCCCAGTAATCCTCTCCAATTATCCGTGATATTTGACTGTTTATTACATAACCTCCCGTAACCATCTGTCCATCCTTCCCTCCTGAAGCAACCTAACTTTTTTCTTGCACTGTTACTGGTCACATACAGCAGTTTCTCAAATCAAATCCACTAGCTTCACATAGTTTGTTCAACAGCCTTGTCATCTAATTTTTTGATGAGCAATGTTTTCTGAAGTTAGGTGAGCTGAATCTCACTTGATATATCTCTTCTGCAATGACCAGTAAAAACTGCTTTTGTTCTGCCCAGGTAAGTCAAACCCAGAATGGCTGGGACTTCACTGAGGCTAAGCATTCAAGTGGTCATAGACCTGGAAGAAGTCTAGCCATATTAATGTGACATTAAGACAACCCTGATCCTCCAAACAAGGCTTAGTAGCTCAGATTTGAATTCAAGTTTAAATAGGTATTTTGTTTCTAGTCCATTCAATGTTGTACCAGTTCAGGCATGGTTTACCACAGTTTATCTTGTTCAGTCCTGCTGAACAGGTGGTAAAAGGATCCCTGCAGCTCAGTCATTAGGGACCTTCACTTCTTGATAATTCCTATAGGAAACTCATCCACTCTGATATGTGATAATGATGTTCATGTTACTATAGATTTCAGGAAGTTCAGGATGAGCTCTGTGTACATTACTTCAGTTCACAACACATCCATTGCGTTACTTTTTCATTACCTAGGCAGACTAGAGAAGTGGATATCAAGAGTGGAGTTAATTTCACTTAATGTTGCAACATACATGTTTAATTTTGAGCCAGCCATCCTGAATTTCCTTCATAGCTGATTAGAGGAAATACACATTTCTAAGGCAAAAAAAGTCTGAGATAAACAATAGATGTATCCAAAGGTAAAAGGAGCTGTGCTTTTTTTTTTTTTTTTTTTTTTTTTTTTTTTTTTTTTTTTTTTCCGTGCTGTAACACCCTATGAAAAACACCTGGATGACTAACATAAATTCTTGCTAGTTTTGGTCATGGTAATCCAAAGTTTAATATCTAGCCATGGATCTAAGGCATGCAAACCTGAAGTTTAAACTCAGGAAAGGTGGTAAACTTGAAAATATGATCCAAGAAAGAAAGCAATGGACAACTGAGCAGACAAGAGAAGAGATTCCTTGTTGCAGTTTCAGTAGCTTAGGGGAAGAGTAACATAGGAAGGTGTAAAACAACAGATAAAACACTGCCCACACAGTGTCAGACAAAAAGACTATTAATTTAGCTAATTCTAGAGGCATTAAATACATCTAAATAATAAAAATAAGCAAACACATAAGAAAAAGAATCCCAGTCTTCCCTTTCCTTGCTCAACTGAAATCCTTGCTTAATAGCAGAAGAGGGATTTAAGGGAAACATGGCAGCAGCTAGCTTTGTTTGTTTTCCACCATTTTAACCAAAAGTTTCTTTCAGGCAAGATATTTCTCCACGGACATTGCTAGAACTCCAAACTATTCTCAGGAAAGGAAAAAAATAGTCAAAGTTGAAGAAAATGTGAAGAAGTAATGAAGTCAAATGCATTTGGACTGGCTGGGTCCAATGGAAGTCCACTCACAGCTGGCCCAGTTTGCTGTTGCAGCCCAAGAACGCCCTGAGCATTTAAGCATCTCCAGATAAAATTCAGATGAAGGCAAGGGATCTACTGACCCTTATTTACATCTTTAAATTATCATTAACCTGCAGGTAAATCATGTGCAGTTGCAGTGGTTCATAACCTGTTCAGTGTGGATAGAGTCAAAGCAACAAGGTTAAAAACCTAAGAAAACTGGCAAATTTCTACCTATGTCTCAGTGAAACTTATCTATTAATTATTATTATTGTTACTTAATGTGATGTTGATGTTTGAAAATAAGATGAATTTTGTCTTGCTGGGAGTCATACATTTGGCTAGGAGTCTAAAAGAAAGGATAATTTGTCCTGTTGTTTTGGACATCTTAATTGATCAGTGGATCATATTTGTGCTGTTTAATTTGGGATTCATCCAACTACTTATAGATGTCTATAATGAAGATACCTATGATAAAGTTGGTTGTTAAGGCTGCCTATAATAGCAACAGAGAGAAGGAGACCACTCCAGAGTGGGAGTTCCTTCGTCCTTAGAAAGTGGGTCAGACAAATAACACCATTAAAACTGTTTTCTCCCATTGAAAGGAAAGGGAAATTGCAGTAACCATTTTGGAAATGCAATGTAGACATCAAAAGGTAGGTGAAATGTGTTTGAGTGTCTTTGCTGAGACTTTCAGTTTGGGGAATTCTTAAAGGTAAAATGAAATCTGCCTGGAAATTTGCTTTCCTTTTGTTTGTTTGTTCTGTTTCTTTGTGAGAACAGATGTGAAAAACTGTAGGGAACATAAAGTTATTAATAAGAAAGAGTGATTGGGAGTGTGCTTATGAAGAGACTGAATACACACTGGTGAAGCAGGGAAGTCACTGAGGGTTGCTGAAAGATACAGCAGAACAACTATGTGACAAAAGTATCGCATGTGTCAATTTTTATTTATTTATTTATTTTTTTATTTTTTTATTTTTATTTTTATTTTTCCAGAGGGGTTGAGAAGTTTATCCTGCAGCAGAAGAAAGAAAATGTGGTTGTAGATATTGCACTGAATTCTTTACCATAAGAGGAAATTAATGAAGTGAGTGGGAGATATAGCACGGGAGTATCAAAGACAGAGGTGGGAAAAGTAAGAAATGAAGATGGATAACATAACAAAGACACTTGGGAAAAAAAAAGAAAAAAAAAAAAAAGAAAAAAAAGAAAAAAAATATATATATATGGCCAAAGACTAGTTGAAACTGCCAGAAGAAATATATCTGTATTATCCATAGCTTGTGATGTAGGCACAATTTTTCTAAAGGATGTAAAAGGAAATTTGGATCCATCTGTTTATTTTCTGATTATTACAGATCAGGTCTTGAGCAAAGGCAACTAAGTTCTGAAATTCTGAACTTCAGCTGTGCTATGAGATTCAGAGTTTTTTTCATTTCAATAGTACCTCCTCATAAATAACATCTGCACAGAGGAGAGGAAGATCTGTTTTGAGCTTTCAGTTTGGGGGTGTACTTTCTTATTTATGAGTATTTGTGTTCTAGGTAGTTAAGCAACTAAGAGACTATTTTATTTTATTTTATATTATTGTATTTTATTTTATTGTATTTTATTTTAAGTTTTGTTCACTGTACAGAGGTACCTATCTGATTCTTACTGAACCAATGCATCCTGTGATTCCTATAGCAGTGTACATGCTTGCTTATGCCTGCAATTTTATTCATTTGCCTCGGGTATAAATACGCAGTACTGTTGCCAGCTCAGTGTACACAAGTTTACAGTAGTAATCCATATAATAATCCAAATACTTTCGGATTAGTGCGACAGGCACTTTTTTACTTTTCAGTATTGGTAATCCTACCTTTTGACTTTTCAAACCATTAAGATTGTCTGCCAGATAAGGGTTAGCAGGAACAGATATATGCTCTTTTAAGAGCTGTTCCCAAGTTAATCTTATTGCACAGCTCTCCATAATTTATTTACTGAAGATCATTTTAAAAATCTGATTGGGGGAGGGTGATGTCTAACTTGCGTGCATGGAATAAATAAGCATTCTTAGTTTAGCATCTTCCGGACAAATGTCAATATGACAAAAATAATTCCCATGACTGGGAACACAAGGGGCCCTTTCTGGCACACCCATATACCAAGCCAAAGATTGAATGAGGATATGAGGGCAAGGAGCTGAAATATTCTTTGATCCTAAACACCAGGATAAAAGTATATTTGGGACAATGTGGGAAAGATGATTATAGCTGCTTCCCATGTTCTGTGATTAAATTAGGGCATTGATCTCAAAGGCAGACAGTTTTATACCTTTCTTTAGTTCTGCTGTGTCTGTATAAAACAGAAAAAAAATATTTGACCAAAAATATGGTCACAAGTTTGTAGAGAAAATAAATTCCTTAACGATTAATAGTAGGAAATATTTGGGCTCACATTAACATCAACCAGGTAAGATGATATGTGAAAGAGAATGCCTGAAATCCTAAATGAGAATTTCAAAAATATTCAGTATCATTCTTTTCTGACTGATTTTATTTTTTCAGTGATTTGACCAAGAATCAAATTAGATCACTCTCAGATACTTATGTGAATCACATACACAAGGTAGAACTTGTCCCTGTCTTGCATGTCAAATCTGGGTATGGCCTCATGCCATGAAAATATTTCCAATATTAACATTACAAAAAAGATTTTTCAAACTGTTCAGAAGGCTTCTGATCATTTTCAAGGGCTCTATTGGATGCTTTGTGTACTGTCTCCTGTTCTCAATATATCTCTTATATTAAAAACTGCAAATTGATATGTATTTTGATAGATGCTCCATATTTTTCATTTTAATGACAAAGATCATAAAATGGAAAGGCAGCTGTTCAGGATACACTCCCTACACTCTTCTGACATGCTAATTAGAATGAGAAAGCAACTAATAGTCAAAGAAGCTGCAAGGTAAGATCTGTACAGTCAGTCACTTTCGAGCATATTCTAGTGGAGTAGAAAATGATTCATAATGTCTCCTGAGTTATTTCCAACAAAGACACAGTAAAATAATGTAAAGAAAGTACATTCAAAACCATGTTACACAGCCAGAAGTTTTCAGGTGACAGATTGATCCAGAGATGAAATATGTGGTAGATATGATATTTAACAGGGTTGTTTAATTTGCTTTGGCATATTTTTAAATTCAGATTTGAAACCTATAAATGATTTCTTTTTATTTAAAGTATCTAGTCAACCTCACCATTTGGAGGAGAATGCACATTATCATGAAATGTTTTACTGATGTTGGTTCTACATTTTTTTTTTTTCTCTCTCTTTTTCTTTTTTCCCTCTCAGTTCTTTCAGAGAAATGCAACTCAGTGAGACCAAAATGCTGCAGTCCAAATTGAGGTTTTTCTTTTTCAGTGAAACACACTCTTGGTAGTTAAATAAATGAGACAGATAATAACAATAAGTAAGAGACAGGATGATTATAGGTGAGGAAATAAAACACAGATCAATGAAGTGTTTTGTGAAATGTCAGACAAGAGGCTTGTTGAACAGGCAGGAACAATTACATCTAGGGTCATGTCAGGTATCTTGTCTTTCAAGAGTAATTAAGCAAAATAAATCAGAAAAGGAAAAAAAATGGTCAAAGTGACTTTACAAATCATTATTATTTTTTAAATGCCTCAATTCTGACAAGATTTTTCTAGATAAAGGCTGTATTCTTCTCAGTCAACTGTGAACCATGCTGGGGAACTGTATGGGACAATGCAAGTTAGCATAGACTGAGTCCATGCCAGGGATTGTCCTAACAACTAAGCAACACAGAAAGACAAGGACTTTGGCCTAGGCCATGCATCAGTCTTGCTGAGTTTACTAGTAGAGAGTTGTAAAAACCAGTAATCTTACACCTTTCCAGATTTCTATTAAAAAATTAGGAGTTTCAAATCTTTCCAAAAGTTGACCCCATCTGAGTCAAATCTCATTCCTGCATCGAGTACAAATACCCAGAGGAATCTGACTGGATCCAGAGTTATCTGAACTAGATTTCTTGCTGTAGAACCATGGCTTAATCATACAAGGAGCTAGAATGAACCCTCAGGCCTTGTGGGGTTCTGAAACATGTGGTGGTTTTACCATGCTAGGCAGATAACACCACAACCACTCTCTCACTCCCCCTCCTCAGATGAGGAAGAGAAGAAGTAAAGGAAAGAACAACTCACGGGTTGAGATAAGGATAATTTAATTAAAGGAAAAAAAAAAATAAGGAAATATTATTAATTAACAATTTATCTAATGGGAAAAAGGGAAAGGGAAAAAAGGAGGGGGAAAGGGAACAGCAAAACAAAACAAGTAAAGGCTATGTGGAAGTGCAGAGGAAAGAAATTACTCTCTACTTCCCACAAAAGAGCGATGCTTGACCACGTCCTTGAAGCAGGGCCTCAACGCACATAGCCGGTGTTTGCGATGAAGAGGAGAGATTTTTTCGCAATGAAAGCCCACCCCTCCCCTCTTCCTCCTTTTTCCACCTTTTATTGCTGAGTGTGACATCATATGGTATAGAATATCTCTTTGGTTGGTTTAGGTCAGCTGCCTTGGTGATGTTTCTTTCTCACTTTTTTGCCCAGCCCCTAGGAGGGCTGGAGAAAGTCCTGATGCTGTGCCAGCACTTCTCAGCAGCAGACACAACACTGTTGTGATAACACTGCTGTTCTAGCTACAAGTGCAGAGCGCAGCACTGTATGGCTGCTGCAGGGAAAGTTAACAACCCAGCCAGACCCAGTGCAGAACTGCATTTATATCTGCCATAAAAGGGACACTCTTGTTAATTCATGGTTCTTACTTTTAGGAGTAGTATTTAAATAATTACAGTTTCTTTGAGTCACAGGAGGTTTCTCATTGATGTGAAATACTGAAATGATTGTGTTTCAGGCCAGTTTAGACATTCACATTATATATAAAGAACATCATAATTTTCTGACAATTCAAAATCTTTCTTTTCAGCCAAATATAGTTGGTTTTATTCTACAACTTGACACTCCAAAGGTTAGAATGAGGCAGAATATGACTGATTTTCCAACAGGGATGTATTGTCCCTTACTTGTCTGAAAAAGATAATGAAAAATGATACCTAATCTCAGAAAAGTTTCTGGCTGGTTGTATCCTTGCTATAAAAATACATGATGGGGTTTGCACCCTAGGAGCCCCAGCTGGGGTCTCTTGAGTGCAGAGGTTAAGCGAGGTAGACACACCAGTCCAACCACTCGGCACAAACAAAGAAAAGTCAAGCCAAGAAATATCTCCAGCCTGTTGTCCTAGAAAGGCTGAGACATGAGACATCTGGTCTTGTTCACACAAAGACAATGTTCTTACAAATGAATGCCCATTACATAATTAGATCCAGTTCTGCTATCCTGACCACAATCTCTTCTCTCACCATTAGCAAGCCTTAGTCTGCTTTGTTTTTAAGTCTGTGTAACTGTGAAAGGGAACAACGTACAGAAATGTTCAAAACTTTCTCCTTCTTTCAGCTTTATTTTTTCTTCTTTTCTTTCTAGACCAAAATCCAGCAAATGATGGCAGAGTGCATGTAGATAAGATTTCAGATGCACCTTTGAGAGACTGGATACATTGACTCTGGATGGGACACGCCTGGCCAGGTGGAATAAGAGTGCTCTGGGAAGCAATCTGGATGGCCTTATTAGCAGGCCTTTAAGCTAGATTCAGCAGGTGAAGAAGATGTACATCTAAGTGACAGAGAAGAACTAGGGAACACCGACACTTTAGAAAGCAACAGGGAAATACCTATAAATTGTCCCAAATGAATTAGGGAGGGCTCCTCTAAAAAGGTGATGAAGCCAATAGCCCACCTGAAGTGCCTCTGCACCAATGTGCGTGGCATGGGAAAGAAGCAGGAGGAGTTGGAAACCACAGTGCAATCAAGAATCAGTTACGATTGGTGGGATGAATCATACAAATGGAATATTGCAACTGAGGTCTATCAGATTTTCAGAAGGCAGCAAATGGGAGCAAAGTCCCTCCCACAGCAAGCAAAGAACAGGTTAGAGACCACCTAATGAAACTGAACAGGTACAAGTCTGTGGGGCCTGATGACTTGCATCCCAGGGGCCTGAGGGAACTGGCTGATATAGCTACCGAGCCACTCTCCACCATATTTGAAAAGTCCTGGCAGTGAGGACCTGAAGTCCCTGGTGATTGGAGAAAGGGAAACATTACTCCCATTTTAAAAAAGGGTAGAAAGGAAGAACCAGGGAACCACAAACCAGTGAGCCTCACCTCTGTGCCTGGGAAGATCATGGAAAAAAACCTCCTGGAAGCAATGTCAAGGCACATGCAAGACAAGTACTTGATCTAAGACAACAAGCATGACTTCACCAAGGGCAAACCATGACTGACCAATCTGGTAGCCTTCTGTGATGTAGTGACTGCATCACTTGACAAAGGAAGACTGACTGATGTCATCTACCTGGACTTCTGCAAGGCCTTTGACATGGTTCCACATGGCATCCTGATTTCAAAATTGGAGAGATAGGGATTTGCTGGGTGGACTATTCACTGGATAAGGAATTAGCTGGATGGCTGCACTCAGGGAGTGGTGGTTAATGGCTCTATGTCCAGGTGGAGGACAGTGACGAGAGGTGTCTCTCAGGGATCTCTCTTGGGACTGGTGTTGTTTAATATCTTCATCAATGACATAGATAGTAGAATTGAGGGCACCCTCAGCAAGGCTGCAGACAACACCAGGAGCAGCTGATACAACAGAAGGAAGGGATGCTATCCAAAGGGACCTGGACAAGCTAGAAAAGTGCACCCATGTGAACCTATTGAGGTTTAGCAAGTCAAAGTGCAAGGTGGTGTACCTGGGTCAGAATAATCCCAGACACAAATACAGACAGGCAGAATTTATCATTGAGAACAGCTCTGCAGAGAAGGACTTGCATGTTCTGGTGGACAAAAAGCTCGACGTGAGCCAGCAGTGTAGGTTTGCAGCCCAGAAGACCAACTGCATCCTGAGTTGCATCAACAGAGGAGTGGCCAGCAGATCAAGGGAGGTGATTGTGCCCCTCTGCTTTGCCCTTGTGAGACCCCACTTGGAGCACTGCATCCAAGTCTGGGGCCCCTAGCACAGGAAGGATGTGGTTCTATTAGAGTGGGTCTAGAGGAGGCCATGAAGATGATCAAGGTGCTAGAGCACCTCTCTTATGGAGAAAGGCTGAGACAGCTGAGGATATTCAGCTCAGATAACTGAAGGCTCCAGGGACACCTCAATGTAGACTTTCAATACTTAAAAGAGGCTTATAAAAAAGGTGGAGACTGACTTTTTACATGGGTAGATAGTGAAAAGACAAGGAGCAATGATTTTAAACTAAAAGAGGGGAGATTTAGATTAGATATTAGGAAGAAATTCTTCACTCAGAGGGTGGTGAGGCACAGGCACAGGTTGCCCAGAGAAGCTGTGGACACCCCATCCCTGGAGGTGCTCAAGACCAGACTGGATGGGGCTTTGAGCAAAATGGTCTAGTGTGCGATGTCCCTGTCAATGGCAGCAGGGGTTGGAACTGGATGATATTAAAGGTCTCTTCTAACCCAAGTTATTCTATGAGGAACATGGTTTGAAATGTGAATCTAAATTTTATGTGGAAGGTATTGACTGGGTACTTAAATTCTTCTGGGCATTTTAAGGTTTATTTTCCCAGGATCTTGGTTCTTTAATTTTTTTTTTTTTTTTTTTTTTTTTTTTAATGCAATTAATCCACAATCCACTGAGAGTTACCCTGGCAAATTCCACAGATTACGATAAATATGTTCTCCTGAATAAAGTTCAGTACAGATCATATTATTTCTAAGCCCGACATTTCCTAAAAGGATCTTCTAGATCTTTTTGAAGATTGACATAGGGTGGCTTTAAGTAAACAGGGATGATAAAATCTCAGGAGAAATTGCACTCAGAAGGGAAGTAATCCTGTTCATATTTTTATGTGTATTGACGAAAACATCCCCTTTCTTTTGCAAAGTGTCTGCATTAAGCTATTTCCAATAGACTGTGATAGGATTTACATTTAAAGCCTGATGATCTCCAAGTCCATATCTCTCTTTCCATTGTAAGTAGTCTAAATTCACCTGATATCTGTAAGGATTATGTGTTTTTTTTTTTTTTTTTTTTTTTCAGCTATGCATCTGGTAATATTGCAGGAATAAAGTGGTTTTTGTAGCTTCAGCTCTTTACTGTCAACAGGCAGGAGCTGTGCTGTTCCAGAAGACTTCATTTCTCCCAGTACTTGGAGGCAGGTAGCAACTTGCTGTAGCTCTGGAAGAGTAATAGTTCAACATGACTGGACAGTTTTTCTGCTTGGCAGATATTCCTGCAGATTAAGCTACCTCCTGTCCTTTCTTTCCCTCTTCTCCTTTTCTGAGACTAGGGGAATGGATTGTTAAGGAGTGACTCTGAGGTGAACCCTGGAAAGGGATGACCATGCTATTTAGGTCATGAATTTGAGCAGACAGCATCCAGTAGTTGCTCGCTAAGCAGTAAGCAAATTCTAGCCCATCATAGCACTGTGCCATCATCTTTGTCTAAATGTGTATTTAGAGGAGATGTTTGATTTTTGGAGAAAGTAAGAGAGAAAATGCCTACAGCATAATTAAAAAGTTGTTGCTCTAATTTTTCTCTTCACTTTAGTATCCTCTGTTGGCTTTAATTAAGTTCTTGAATTAAGATTGTAAGGCAAATATTATTTGATGATATTTAAAAAATAAATGAAAGCAAGCTCACTCACCAGGTGGGTTTCTCCTCAGGTGCTCACAGCTCTAATATAGACAACCCACATGGGCATCTCTGCAGGCAGTGTGCTTTCGTCCTGAGTGCATAGAGGCATGAAAGAGGTGCTCATCCACTCCTCTCCCCTGCTGTCCCCAACTGCGTTGTGAGAAAATGTTTGCAGTTTTGTGAACATTTGAAGGATGTGTGCAGCGAGGAGGGAGAAGGATTGTTGAGGGTGGTTCACAGATTCATAACTAGGGGCAATGAGATGAAATAGAGCAAAGGGAAAATGAGGTTGGGTATCTAGACAAACTTCTTAAGTGCCTGTTAGATCATTTGTGAAAGAGTCTCCCAGAGGTAACCACAGATACTCTATAGGTTGAGTCATTTAAAAATATCTGTCGAGGTCATCATATGCTCCTCATTACTGCATTATCTAAGCAATCACAGAGGCTTAGAAAATTGAGCCAAGAGGGACCTGGGGAGGTCATTTTGGCCTCAAGAGATGAATGATTCTACTCAAAACATCCCCAGAAGACATCTATCAAACAATAATGAGCTACAAAATCCCTCATGAGGAAAAGAACTATTATTTTCTCACCATAAATATGAAAAATCAAAAATGCAAGAAAAGTAAATGTTTTAACTAAGTCACACAGAAATTATAAGGCAAAGATAGGAAGTGAAGTCATATCCTTACAGAATAATTTCAATACCAAAAGAACATCTTTCTTTTCTCCAATTGGTCTGCACAAGGAATAGGTGAAGATCTCCTTTCATGAAGCAATGGGTTTATTCAATTCTTCTGACTAGGCAGGTGAAAATAAATAAAAACAAAACATAAATAAAAATAAATAAATCAATCAATAAAAACAAAACAAAACATTGATAATCATTTGGCAATTTGCCAGCTGTAACAACAGGAACAACAAAAACTTCTTGCAAAGAGTAAATGATTCATGCCAGAGAGTTTTTTAAACTTTGTCACTTTAAACTTCTTGCTAAGGTCAATAGCCTTGTCAGGGAACTAGACACACTTCAGTAAATAAGAAAGAATGTGTGGGCAAAACTGGGAACTAATATTAACTAGTTGATCTTATCCATCTCTTGTTCCTATTATATGAGACACAACTAAGAAGAAAATGAAAAACACTCGAGAATTTCTAATTGTAATTTTGTTCCTCTTGGGATCTCTTCTAGATTTTTTGATACTACAATGATGTTTAGGTGTTACATGCATTTGTGGAAGACAATGTGAAAATTTCTATTGTTGGCCAATCTAGTAAAAGAGAGAAAGAAAAAATATTTTTTCAATGTAAAATATATATTGAGTCATGGAGTAGAATTTAAGGTAAAACATTTGAATATTTAAAACTTTATAGAAACTTATCAGTCACCTGAACCTGGTCTATATACTGGTCTGAACCTGTATCTGCCAGTGGTTAAGGAGCCAAGACCTTCTTTGCTAATCGAACTGTTCAAATTATTCTGGATTTATGCTAGTGATATGAGATGATAATATAAGCTATAGCTTTCAAAAATCTATATTTGAAAACCAGTTGCTTTAGATGTCACAGGCTGTGGATAGCAACTATTATTTATTTGCTTTGGTGGGGGTTTTCATGTGTGATCTTGATTTTATGAAAATAAAGCACCAGTTTCACACTTGGGACTCAAAATATCACAAGGCTAAAGTGACTCCAAATCTAGCTTCCCATGCTGCCAGTTTGTAATCTGACCTATGCGAGTATAACTATGCATACACTAATTACAACAGGACAGGAATGAACAACTCATCTCTTACTTAGGGAGGAACAAGGTGCATGAGCTAATAAGGTCAAGAGACTCAATTGCCTTTTTTTATCCTGCTTACTAAGGAATACATAAATCTTCCCACAGTATTTGTTCAGCTTTAGTTTATATCCTAAAAGACTTAAGTTCTTTTTTTTGTAGGGTTAATCTCACCTAAATGTATGTGTTTACAAATTAGATTTCTCTCTGTGAAGTACTCATCCCAAGCTCCCTTTAAAATTGATGGAGAAAAATAAGGATCTTTTGAGACTCTGTTTTGTTGCCTACGGCTGCACATCTCTTTCAGGGAGAAATGAAACCCCTCAGAAAGTTTTCCTTTGCTGATTCCAAAGGAAGTGTAGACAAGTTACAGGCAAGCAAATTTAAGTCCTAAAGACAAAGGATGAATTTAGCGCTAAGAGGGAATGCCTTGGATGTCATAGCCAACACTGTCTGAATTAAAACAAAACAAAACAAAACCCTCAAATCTCCACACTTCAACAGATTAATGATTTGATTAGAAAGTTAAATTAATCTCAAATCTGCCTTGTTTATCCTTTACAAAATATAAGCACAGATATCTTGCCTATTAAGGACAGGCAGAACACTTTGAAAAGCATTGATGTTCATTAGAATATGACATTTCCTTAACTCCCGGGGAGAATAACCTTTTACTGGGCTATAGACTATGTCCACACTACTTTTCACATCCCTTCTCTCAAAGCAACACCTCCAGTATATTGTAGATACACTGAAGAACTACCTCACTTTGACTCAGGTGTCAACATTGACTACAGCAGCATAAAGTGTGATATTCAGAATCCACTGGGAAAGATAGCTCCAAAATAGTAGACTTACATTGCTGGCAAAGGCTTTACTAGCTCATTTAAAGCTTTACTATGTGAACCTGTAACAGAGGATTTAGGAAAAAGTCCTTGTCAGAGCAGAACTGGGCAAATATATCATATCTCCATTCAATTTATGCATGAGTACTTGAGAGACCAGTGAAAATAGTGGAAACTTTAGGATGAAGTCTTCTTCAGAAAATAAACAAATAAGTAAATAAATAAATAATTTGTTCCTTATTAAAAGGAGATGCTCATTTCCTTCCTCTAAACAAGGGTAAGAGTCATCATACAAACACTGGGATAGATTTCAGTTTCAGAATTTCATACATAAAGGTAGTGCTACCATGTAAGCTGTGTGCTGAAGTTCCCGTTAAATCAAGGGAGATCTAGTTCATACAGCCAACAGAGCTTGGGCAACTAGCAAGCTTCTATTGGTGTAAACATCTCGTCCTGATCATCTGGATATCCAGCTAGACAAGATTTACTTCCCTATACATGTTGTGCTCCTTCCAGCAATGTAAGATTTTCCATTTGGTCTCCAATTTCTGCTCCAGACCTTGTGGGTCTCCTGTAAGACTTGTGTTACATCTGCTAGTGTTGTGCAGATGTCTCAGGAATGCTGAAGCACCTCAAACGTCACTAGAAGCCTGTGTTTAATAACTTACTCTGGAGCTTAGTCTAAATGTGAAGCTGTATTCTATTATAGTAGCAGAATTCAGTTGCCTTAACATTGGCTTCTCATGCCATTTGAGGTACTTCAGGATATCTAAGACATGTTCACAGCACTGACAGATAGGACATAGGACTGATGGAAACCAGAAGCCTTCTGGAGTGACAGCTGGAGGCCAGGGGGAAGCCTGTGATGTCTCAGATGGCACAAGAGGCCTACATGACTGAATCGATCTATAATTGTCTATATTGGAACCAGTCTCCTCCAGTTCTCTTTACAGTCAATGGAGAGAAACAGGGAGCTCAACTTATTTTACTAAATTCTTCAGTGCCATTGGAGGTACCCCAGGTTTCCCACCTAGCTTCCAGCAGCCACACCGGGTGGTCTTTTTTCTCCTATAGATCCTGGGACACATGTGCCAGCCCTGTGTGCCCATCCTGGGTACCCTCAAATAGCACAAGATGCCTACAGGTGTTGGTACTTTCAAAGCTTCCTACTAAATTCTCTATGGCAAGGTTTCCCTGGTTATTGACCAAAAAGTACTGAAAAGAATATTCAAGTATTCATTCAAATCTGAAAGCAACATTTTCTCTTGTGGCACACATTGAGATGAGCTTGATAGTGAGCAAAACATTGATCACAGACTTGTTCCCATCGTGGCAAGTCACTGGTGATTTTTGGAATAGTTACTCCCTGTCTGATACAGTGGTCTTAAATTAGGTTAAGGTGTGGAATGTCCAAAATTGAGAGACAAGCATTTCTACTCTGCAGGAAAAAGAAAAAAAAAAAGAAAAAAAGAAAAAGAATTTTTTTCTTGCTTCAAACCCAGGACTTCCTGAAATTTAAATTGAAGTGAAACAACTGCAACACAACACAATAATAATACTAGCATAGACACAGTGGTGCTCATTTTCATTTTATTTTAGCAATTCAAATTGCATGCTCTGTTTTGAAAATAATATATGGCATTATGTAGTAATTATGATGTAATAATTAGCTATTAGGTGCATTAATCATTTAATTCAGTATGACATTCAAAAGGAAGAAGATTTGATCAAAATGAATTGTTCACTTAAAGCCTCTGGATCTAAGTGCAACTGTCTTTGCTAGTGTCAAACATTCCACTGCAATTTTTTTCCTAGTACTTAAAATTGAACTTATTTTCCAGTGTTGACTTGTGCAAAATACAGCAAGCACATTTTGTCCTGTGTTAGAATTTTTCACCTTTTCTCCTTTGTGGCTTGGCCTGTTTCCCTCTCCTGTGGAAGGGTGTCATGGTCCCACTTCCATATGCAGTTCCAAAAATTAAATCAGATCTGGTTGGTCTGATCTGTGTTTTGATTCCTGTTCATGCAGGAAAGAAAAACCATGATAATGCCACAGCTTGGGGTGTGTCTCCGAGTGAACCCCTATGCTCCAAGAATCCCTTTAAAGAGCGGCCCCTTCACCAGTGCTTCTCAATGATCTGCTTTATCACATTATGTATTCTCAGCTGGCAAAAATGTGCATGGTTCTCTCCTGTTTCTACCAACTCTGTGAAGGCAAGGAGGACTGCAAAGCAGATATCTGAGCTGGACAGTCTGGTGCAGAGTTTTAAGGTACTATATATTTTTTTCTCTCTTTGCATCTGCCAGTTCACATGGCACAGTCTTTTGCTGTGTTACCCAGGCTGAGAAGTGTCCAGAACTATCAGTTTTCACCAGATTGTTGAAGGGTGAAATTTTACCATCCCTGCCAGCAAAAAACAGGTGTTTTATTTTTTTTTCTTTTTTTCCTTTTTTCTTTCTTTCTTTTTTTTTTTTTTTTTTCCTCAGCTAGACGAATAGCATAATTTCCCTCAAGAATCACATCATCTGTAAAAACAGGACTTCTTCATTCCATTACCTCAAATGGAAATCTCTCTAACACTCTTTTTCTACGAGATACATCCATATTAGCCAGTAAAACACCAAGTCTTTTCTGTAGCCAGAAGTAGGAACCATTGGTATGACTGCATGACTGCAGAAAAGACATGTTACCAAAAGGCTTTTAAAGCTCAGTACTGAGAATCAGGACACCTGGTTTCTCCCTGTGGCTTTGTCCCTACATCCCAGCCAGCCATTTATCCTCTGTGAAAGTTTATTTACCTTTCTGTATTTGTATTTAATTGTAAACCATTTATAATTCGCCCAGTCTGGATTGACAAATTAGCATTTAGCTGTGATATGATGACTTAGACAAAAAATGAACTGTGCTGTAAAACTGAAAAATATTAATGGAAGTTATTAATATTAATGCCATGTGTTACAGGTATCATTTAATCGATTACTGCGGATTTCTTTGTAGGCTTGCAGCTGAGCTGTCATTTAATTTTTTCCAGTTTCTTGACAGTTTGAAGTTGCTTTCTTTCTGAATCCACAGCTTTTATCCAGCTTGAATGAGGGATATTTCCCTTTAAGCCCCCCTCCCATTACATTACATTTCAAACTATATTACATGGGTCACATTATGGGCTGCTGTCACATGCAGGCCACGATGTAATTCAGCATGACACATGACAAGCACAGATGTGTTGAAATACCTGAGACTATTAGATCCAAACAACCCTCTGTTAAAGTTTTTTATTACCACATAAATATTCTCCTAGCTGACCAGTGTCTCAGAGGAATAAATACCCCATTAAAGGAAATACAAGAGCACAGGTATTTCCCAAGTATGGGGTTCTTAAAGGCAAAAACAGGACTAAAACTATTTCTGTATGTTACTTATATTAGAAATATTAGGAAACATATTTATATTAGAAATAACAAAACCCAGGAATAATTATAAAAATACACAAACCTATCTAATCATACTATCAAAGTTATAAGAGAAGATTCTGATAGCATGGAATATTAAAAACATGTAGGATTTTTTTAGTGTTGGAAGACTAGTAAAGCTGTTGAAATTAAACTTCAAGGTACAAAATAAAGTCAAGGTGATACTTCAGCATTTCCACTTGTTGGAGATTACATTGTAGAAATAATCTTAATGAAGATGGATTTAAGGGAGTCAGACAGAAGGACTAGGAAAAAGGCAGTGCAGCAGGTTCATGAACGAGAAATGAGATGCTGACAGCCTTAAGCCAACCAAAGATATGGAGGAGAATGAATGGATGGCTGGGAAGGTATTTCAAACAGCAGAAATAGGCAATGTGTAAACTAAATCTTGGATTAAGTTTTGGGAATTAGAAATATATTGTTAATGAATAAAGCATAAGATGTCGAAGCTGGGTGCATTATGCACTGATCCACAAGTAATATAGAATACAGGTAGAATACAAATACATCTGCTATAGATCATATGGAGCTGTGGAGAATAAAAAATTTTAAAATGATGGGATTCTTAAGTCAGTGCTGCTTGTGATTTGGATTTAGGATAACTAAGGTTGGATGGTTCCACAAAAGAAGATGAAATATTCTTTGCAGTTGATGAGAATGTGCGTAAATGTAAGAAAGGATGACAGATTTGGTCAGCTTGGGCAGAAACTAATGACAATCTCAGGTATGAAAATTCTAAGAATAATTCACAATATTTATGATGTGCAGCACTTTCCCAGTGAGAGTTGTTATTAATGCCATCATGAGCATTAATTAATGGCTCTAGAGCAAAGCCACAGTTCATTTATAAAATGTTATTTATTACTAAGGCAGGTGATGTCATTTCAAACTTAAATTTTTTGAAAATTCTTGAATTTTTTTTACCACATCATTTCTGCTTTCCTTTTGCCTATCTGCTGCTTTTTATTTTTTTTATTTTTATTATTTTTTTCCCTATAGTCTCAAGTGACAGAGGAAAATAAACTGAGAATAATTGTGAGCCATGTTTTCCATGCACACTGAACATAGACCCCTGACAGGTTACCTTAGCCAGATGTTGGTCCTTGCTCAGGCTGTTTTGCAGTTGGAAAACCGGCTTAACTGTCCCCTTGAGAATTTCTTCTGTGTGGGTAAATCTCCAGATGGTGAAGAGCAAGCTCAGTAGTTGCTGTATAAGCCACTCTGGTGTCAAGAGTGTAAGTAAAATAACCCTGTCTGGGACTTTCTTACAACCACACTGTCTTTGTCACCAGAACAAGTTTCTTGTTGTATAAACACAATGGTGTAAATTAAAGTAGCCTTGGGGTAGCCATGAGTAGGTCAGGTCCTTGGTGACATGATGCATTTGAGACCTTTCAAACACAGATTCTACCCCCCCCCCCCCAAAGAGACACAAACAAAAAAAAACAAAAAAAACACAAAACAAACAAACAAAACCCTCCAACTGATTTATAAAACCATATTATTCTTAGACCAGAGGCAAATTAGACTGGAAAAGACAGTGTTCTGACACTGAAGCTGTGCTTAGAACTTAACTTTTTGCTGTCCATATTTATTGTATTAGCCTAGAAAAATATGGTGATGCCAGCTCAGAAACCAATACAATCCCAACAATCTGTGTCTTTCACTTTTCATAAGTGGTTCTTTTCATGTGCATGTATGTGGCTGTGACTCTCTGATGAGAAAGTCAGGTGATGCCAAATGACCACTGGGACATAATAAAACAAAACAAATCAATCAAACAAACAACACCAAAACAACAACAATAAAAAAAAAAAAAAAAAAAAAAAAAGAACAACAACAACAACAAAACAGCCTTCCTTTGCAAGTACTCGAAAGCTTCCTTTGACAGTAGATGATATGGAGAACATGGATGCTGATAAGTTCAAAAATCAGTTAAATTTCGTTGGAATAAACTAAAAAAACAGCTAAAGGCCTAAGATTAAAACAGTTAGGTAAGATCTCACTCTAACATTTTTAGTAATAAATAAATATATAAAATTTAAATTAAAATGTTCATATTATGCAAAACATTTTGATTTGACACAAGAACTACTTGATAAAAGACTGCTGTGAAAGAGTGGAATAATTTAAATTATGTATAGGGTTAGTCTATCCTATAAACAGAGATTTAGTAGTTGTCCACAACAGCAGGAGTAGAAAGGAAGCATGTTTTGAGTTATTTAATCTTCATTTATGGAATTCTGATTAATTTGTTTGCTTAGCAACCCAAGCTAATGTATAGATTTCTTGAACGGCATATTCATGTTTTTCTTACTAGGTACAGAAACATATTTTGGACCACAGACTACAAGATAGCTAATGTAGCCCCATTACACGAGGCCTGTTTATAACGGTCCCTTCTAGCTTAGAAAGCCTGTGTAATTATGAAACACTATATATTTCATTGCATTCAGCAATAACTGAGAATGTCTAGTAGGAAATACACAAATCCATTCAGATACAATAAGTCACATCAGCATTCACAGATGAGGCCAGAAGGGACCGTTATTTCACCCAGACCAGGCTCTGGTATTATACAGACTGTTACATTCAACCCCTTCTTCCTGTAGGGTACCCAATAACTTCTGTTTGCCTTAGCATTTTGTCAAAGCACTTTATCCTGCTTCAGCATCGTACTAGGTCCTTTTCACAGTCACTGCTTCCCAGGATATAGACAACACTTGGTAGATAGGAACTCATTACTTGTCCGTGTTTTTCTGCAATGGTATTAAGACACATCCTTTGTTGAACTTGTTTTATCAAGATATTCAGGTTACTCTGACTGGTTGCTTGACTCTATCATTATGTGCCATTCTACCCAAGTTGGATATTTTAATGGCAGAATTGATTTTTATTTGTTTTCAGACCATGAAATTATTGAGTAGCTAATTTTTTCCTAGAGAAATTCAGCTGAAACATTTATTCACCACCTGTTCCTACATTTTTATTATTTATTGTCTATTTTTTTTTCTTCACTGAGTGCTTGTTTTCTTGTAAGGGAGTTTAGAGTTCAGAATGGGCTTTTTTTTTTTTTTTTTTTTTTTTTTTTTTTTT
>CM021767.1:114641937-114674709 GCA_011076525.1 Nettapus auritus
CCCTTCCCTTCCCTTTTTTTTTTTTTAAAAAAAAAAAAAAAACACAACACTTTATAAAAGAAGGAATCATTGAAGATTTTGCATGTCACATTATATTTACAACATAGCTTATAATCCTCACAAAAACACATGACATGAGTGGCTGGCTCCTCCTCTCTATCTTGTGGGTGATGAATTTCTCTTGTATAGCGCAATATTATAGGGGCAATAATTCCATAATTCCATCCCAATCATTTTGAAGGGTCTGTGGTAATACAGAGTGAAATCCTTGGGCTGGTAAGGGATGCCAGGATCTCAGTCCACAAATATCAGAACAATGCATTCCAACTCTAAAATAGATTGTGTTTGCAATAGGAATAATATTGTATGTAGATATGTCTTAAGAAAAAGCCTTTGCACCTAGAAGGGGAAAAGTAAAATTAGTTTAAGAACTATAAAAAGACTATTTTTCTTTCCTGTACACTTATTTTTCAGGTAAGATACTACATACAGGGTTTCATGTGAGAATTCCTTATAAGTTGCTGTATGGTTCTGGTCCATATCATGGGTGGATAATTAGGTGGGAGAGAAACTGGACAGATGAGGCTCAAAATGTTGTGCTTAATAGTACATAATCCACTTAGAGGCTTTTTGCTCAGGGGCCTATCCAAGGACTTCTATGAAGAGAACAGAAAATTATCAAATGTGTGTCTTAACACCAAATTGAGGAGTGTAGATGTTGGGCAGGGTTGCCATACAAAGGCAACTAGACAAACTGAGGAACAGTCCCCCAGGAATCTCATTAAATTCAAAAAGGGTAAGTCCTAAGTCTTCTGAGTTCAAGCTGCAGTCTCCCTGTTGGGGGAACAGCCATGCAGAAAAGGACCTGTTGGTCCTAAAAGGTCAGGTTCTTCTCAGAAATGCATGGTAAGAGGATAGGAAATGGTGGTCATAAATTGGGCAGAATGCTCATGGAAATGGGTGTCCCTTCAAGCTTCTGACACAGGGTACACAAAGTAGTACATACACGGTACATACAGTAGTATATACTAATTACTGGTAGAATTAAATGGTCATTTATGAGTTATTTAAAAAAATATATATATATTGTTTTTATAGTAGAAGTTTTATATGCCATATGTGTACACAGAAAAGAAAAATAGATATGAAGAAAAATATGATACCTGACTATCTACTCTGCATGTATACACATCTTTATTATTGAATTTAATTAGATGTGTATATTATCAGTCCTGCTGGACCAAAAAAATTCCTGGAATGATATGTGTATCAGTGGCCATTTTTCTGGAAACATTATGTGGTTACAGTTGGCAAGAAAAGTAGCTACACAACAGAATAAGCAGAGATCATTATAGACATCTGTATCATTTCAGCAGCAATTTTTCCCAGACATTATTCATAAATTCAAAAGCTTTAACCTGGGAGACACCATTAGATAATTCACTTTCTCATCCTGCATACTACAGTCCATTACATTTCATCTACTTCTTGTGTCAAGACCAGTAATTTGTATTTGGCTAAAACGGTTTACACTGAGAGACATTTGGACTTAATCTGAAGACATCAAAAACTGGAGACTCCATCAGTCATCTTGGTAGCTTATTTCGGTGCTCAAAATTCATGACTGCTTTTTGATTAAAATTTGTCCTTATTTAAATTACAATCAGTCTTGTTATGTCTTTCTCTACTGTCTCAGTTGTCTCATATTTTAATGCATTTTCTCTTGGTCTCTCTCTCTCTCTCCCTATATATATATATATATATATATACACACACACATATATATATAAATATTTCTTTTTCCTGGCTTCTTTCACTCTTGATATATATATATATTATTTTTTCCCAATTCTTGTACACCAGAAATGAATATGATTCTTCAGTAAGGATAAGGGTGCTGGAGAGTACAGCTGGCATTGAGAAGGAATTAAGCTGTCAAGAAACTAATGAAATTTAACAAAGACAGAAAAAAAATCTTCACCTGGGACAGAAGGATTTTATGAAATTGCATGGGCTGGAAATTTACTGGCTAGGTATTAGTTCTGTAGAAAGGGATCCTGGGATTTGGTAGACAAAAAGCTGAAGATGAGTCAGCAGTGCACTCTTGTAGTAATGAAGGCCAACTTCATACTGGGTTGCATTAGCAAAAATGGAGCAGCAGATTGAAAGAAGTGATTATTCCTTTCTGTATGGCTTACGGGAAGCTCTATATCATCAAAATGAAGTGTGTCCAGCAGAGATCTTTAAGGTAGTTGGAAAATAAAGCATATTTTGTGCATGGAGAGGCTGAAGGTACTATGTCTGTTCCACCTCGAGAGTAGATGAGCAAAAGTGAATTTAATTGTTGTCTTCAGCTATCTAATGGGAGTTTGAAAAGATGGTAGAGCCAGCTTTCATTTGAGATACACAAAGAAAAGACAAAAAGCAGAAGTTACAATAAGTAAAATTATAATTACATATATTAAAAAAAATAATAATCACAATAGCATTTATAAGACATTAGAACTTTGGACCAGAGAGGTTGTGGAATCTTAATCCTTGGAGATACTTCAAACCATTATGTTCAAGAAATTGAGAAACCTGTTTTAACAATGAAGTTCTACTTTGAGTAAGAGGTTGAACTATAGACCTCTAAACTAAATTTTTAAATTATTTTGTTGTTTTCATGATTTTTAACTTTCTTTTTCAATATGGTTGCTTGAAAAAAAAAAAAAAAAAAAAAAGTAGATCAAAACTTAAGATCTGACTGTGAACCTTCTTCCTTCTTCCTCTATGGAAGACCCACAACCCCTTTTAATGTTCTACATTTGAAAAAGTGAACTAACATGTTTCTCATATCTGTGGCTGTGTGACTTTTCCAGGGATTTTTTTCTTGGCAGATTTCACTAGAAAATGAAACAAACAAACAAACAAACAAACAAACAAAAAAGTTGAAAATTTAGAATTTTAGGCCAAGGCAGCATGACAAGCAACAAATTTTGAGGAACAATGTTGTAGTACTTCATGGGCTTTGGAATGCCTTCACGGTCAGAATTCATATCTGTGATACGCCGGCTTTTCTCTTGAAATAAAGGGCAGTGGGTATGTTCTGGAGTCTTACATCTTAGAGCACCAAGAGAGACGCAATGTGACTGGGGAATCCAAATAATTTTGGAGGAAGATATAAAAGCCTATAGCTGCAACCCCCAGTAGAACCCTAAATCATTTTCTGAATCTATCATCATGGGAAGGTTTTGTTTTGGTTTGGTTTGGTTTCCTTTTTTTTATTTTTTATTTTTCCTAAAATATATAAACAATTTTTTTCCTATAAAGACCCCCAACTTTTTACAAATTTTATTTTTGAGAGTATTTTTAAAAGTCTATTTTAAAAGTCTGTTATATTAAATTTGTTAGAACTTAGTTTTACATTCTACCCACCTGCTGAGATTTTGGGGATACCCAACGTGCAGACTTGTTATTCACCAGGACTTTAAACTTAGCAAGAGTTTATCATCAAGATCTAATTCAGGTTTACAACTATCATCAGATCAAAAACAGTAAAATTTGCCAGACCTGTTGGTTCAGAGATACAGCTACTGTAAGGCCATAAAATTCCCAGTTCTTATATTAGCCAAGTTTCACAATCTCATATTAGTTATATTTAAATTCATAAGTGTGAATATATTCCATGAATAAATAAAGATAGCTTTATTTATTTATTTATTTATTGGGAGGGCGGAGGAACGGGCCACAAAAGAAGAATTAAAGTCTTCCACATCTTCTCCTATCCATCCCCTAATGTGTATTTCCAATGATTTGCTTTTGGAAAGTGAGGTCTGCAGTTTTTCAAACCTGCTTTTTCAAGTCTCCTCAGTTATATTGTTTCTGCTCTGATGTGATAGTTAACCATTTTGAGTTGTTAATCAAGCCTAGAATATTTTGAGAATGACTCTTCTAAACAGAGTCCTTTAATAAAGGTGGAGGAAAAAGAGAGAAAGAGAGAAAAAAAAAAAAGTGAGAAAGAAGAAATCAAAACAGAAAGAAAGAAGAAAAAGAAAAAAGCAAATCAACTTGTTAATCAACTTTATTATGAAAAAATATAAAGATTTTTAAAATTATAATGATGGAAATAGACTGAAAGAGAACTCTGTAATAATAAAATAGACTTTTTCTGTCACTTCTTCCTCTCACCTATTAAAAGAGAACTGTATCATGGATCCACAACATAAACTTGCCCCCTCCATGTGGATCTGAGGCTTTAACTCTTGCACCAGCATGTTTCCAAGGACACTCACTGGTTGTTCAACTGAGCCATTTAACCAACAAATTATCAAACCAGTTAGATGAAAACACAATAATAGTTAATCAGCTTTTACAAGCTCACACATCGAACTCCAACTGTAAAAACACTTCATTAGTAGCTTCTTATTTGTGTGGCTTTTCTGCACATCTCCTGTGTTCCACTTTGAATATTTCTACAAGATACAAGTCAGTCAATAAATGCTTGAACTCCTCCATTTCTTTACTGAGGGACCCCTCTAGAGCCTATTAACACCCATTTTATGGAAAACAGAACAGGTAGCTACCTCCACCATGTGTCGGCACTCTCTAAAAGGCTGTTAATGCTTTGTGTTTCAGGGCATAACAAACTAAGGCATTCCCAGGGGGAGAAGAAAAAATAAATAAAAAATAAAGAAGCCCAGTGGCTAAATAGTAAAAACGTCAAGATAGGTGTCCACAGGCTAGGGCAGAAGAAGAAACCAGAACATCTGGGCTAGAAAAGGACACCCAGAAAAAATAAGTGCTTTCTAACAGTGTATTTTGACTGGTATAACTTACACCAGATGTGCAAAAAAAGGAACTGTACCAAAATAAATGTCTTTCCTGCCTCTATAGTTATGACTATAATAGATATTTTATCAGATTTCTTATTGGTAAGGAAGCATATTTTTAGTCTAATTTTAAAGGAATATGTTCTGTGTGTCAATAAGTCTCCTCCTCTTGTTCCTCCCCTAAAAAAGTTTCAACCACATTTGCCAATTTCAACCACATTTATCTGAGAGGATAGATTGCATGGTTGCATACACATATTATTCAGACAAGAAATAGAAACAACACTACACAATATTTAATGACCTGCAACCACACAGCATTTGAATTACACTACTGTTGGTGATATTTCCAGCTTATGTTATGCATGCTAACCAGATCTTGTTAAAAGAGTACTCTTCAGATGTTGGTGTGTAAGTAGTTTGCTAACACAGAAGAGTCCCAGCTGTATACATATATATTAAAAACAAACAAACAAAAAAACCCACAAACAAACAACAAAAAACAAAACTGTTGATCATTATGAAGAATGTCTCCTGTATCCTACTACAGTATAGTAGTGGAGATCCCAAGCTGCAAGAGCTTTTATTTTTCCTTTGTTATTATTATTCTTTTTTTGATAGTAATTGTTTGGAATACAATCACAATGTGAACTCTCATATCAATCCATTCACTCCAGATAGGCTCATATGTGGTATTAAGCAAGGAGAAATTAAGACCCTAACATAAACTTTTTGTTTAGGTGTGTTCTATGCCAGCTTACATGTCTGTCTCCTAGATGTAATGGACACTTATTTTAGGATGGAGTAAACAGATTTCTGGAGGTACTGATCTGGACCCATTGGTTTAGGAATCATTTGGAATCACTTTTGACAGTAAAGAAAAAATTGAGCTAATCCCACTTTGAAAATGAACTTCTGTAACCTCTCCTTCCATTACCAAAGACCCAATCAAAATTAAATGTAACCTGGTCTATGTAAAGTAAAATATGAATGAGGTAATTAAAACTAAAAAAAGTGACCATTAATTTGATATACATTTGTTATAACAATAGCTATTGTGGCTTTTTCCCATTTCTTACAACTCCCATACATTCCAGACCAGTAATTTTCTGGTAAGTGTAATGTACTGGTTAGGTATGGTGCTGGCTGCTTATGTTCATTCTGTCTTTGGTGAAGGTAGGAGAGAAGCTGGATAAACTACTCTTACTGCAGACAAGTGGAGATGGGTGGCTTTGAATCTGGAAAGGGCTTCTCTGAATCAGGTATGCAAAGACAAGAATGATCTAGACATGGCAAAGGAGAATTCCCTGAAGACAGGGAATAAGATAGATAAGTATCCTTCCTGATCATGAAAATAATAATAATAAAAAGTAGATTTGAAATTTGTATTATAGATTATGTAAAACAAATCAGTTAATCAATATTTACTTTGATTACATTTAATCTCTGTTTTTAATGGGCACTAATTTGATTAAGATTACTCTTGTATGGACATTGTAAAGAAACATCCCTAAAGAGAAGCAAACTTATGAAAACAAAAGATAAATATTTCTGTCAGGGTAAAATATTTCAGTCTTTTTCTCTCAGTGTTCTAGTACATGAGAACTCTTTGAAGAGATGTACTGAGATGGTCAGAGCTTCTCCTCGGTTAATTTTGTGAAAAAGAAGATATTACCACTCTGTTTCTCCATCCCACTCCCTGTCAGATACAATCTTCATTTTAGTTGAGCTGCTAGAATGTGTCCAGCTATCTTGGCTACTTCTGTATACAGACTGGTGTATTAGGTAAGTTATTAGTGAAGAAATATTTAAAAGGTACCTAACTGTGCACTTTGGTACAAAGTCCAGTCATACAGTATTTCTGTGCTATTCAAAGTATAATACTTTTGTTCTGCTGATCCTGACAGTAGGCCTAGTAAGCCCTGGTAACAACTGGTAATAAAAATCTGGGAGGTAGCAAGAACTTATTAACGTAGTTTGCTCAATTAACTTGACTAGAGCCCTTAACATATGAATTTAAATCCATGTGTGGACTGGAATGGCCATAATTCAATTTGGCTTAATTTACTTTGAAAGTTAATTCAGCTAAATTGAATTAAGCCTCTTTAATTTTGAACAAGGGTGTCCACCTAGGAGTTTAAAGTAGTTTAATTAATCCACTTAAAAAAGCTAATTCAGATTAATTTTGTGAGCATTGTTATGTGGGTAGGCCTGTAGGTTCAGTTAAGTAACATCAGTTGAGGTGTTTGCTTTCAAGAAATGTATTTCTCCTAAGCAAAGGTGTGTGAACACAACTTGTATAAGTTGTAAGATGGAGTAGAAATGGAGGGGGGTAGGCAGAGAGGTTGGCTTAGATGATCGCCAGAGGTCTCTGCCAACCTCAGCTATTCTATGAGTCTAAGAGGTGGTGGTGTGAGGAGTAAAAATTTATTGCTGAAAGTTCACACCATGCTTCTTCAGATTTGACTATCTGACTGGGAGCCGAAAGAGGAAAAAGCTACTTCAGTGCACAAGTCAATGTTAGCAGTTCCTCCACAAGAGATAGATAGTAAGGGCTCAGGGAAGAGAGACCTGAAGCACATCTCAGCTATATTCTGCCTTCCAGTACTTTTTAGTGGCAATATGTTTGATCTGTGAACCCAACACAGGAATTTAAAAACACCTCTGGCTACAGCATAGTTCCTGAAACAAGGGTACAAATAAATATATCCTATAAAAGCCCTTTCCCCAGATGCCCCCAGTATTGTAAGTTTTATAGCACAGCCTTGGGCACCTACTCAATTCAGCTGCAACAACAAGTGGAGGTGTGCATGTCTGTATCATTATGTCATAAATGTTGAAGTCACACCAGAAGCTCAGAAGTATGGCTGCGGATTAGCAGGAAGAATTTCTGCTCTTCTCCATCACTTGTCCTCTTTTTTCATTCACATTTCTTAGAGGAGCTGCAACTGCATGTCCCTGCAGGGAGGAAAAGGCACACAGTCGAGATGTTTTTTACTGAATACTTTAAAGGTCCCTTTAGGCTTCACAGGTGGAGCTTTTTTACATTTCCTCCCCTCCGGGTGTGTGAACACTGGGCCAAATTCTGACGTGTGATGTGAGGAGCCGGAACACCAGATAGGTCAGTCAGTGAGTAGAAGAAGGCATAAAGGATTGCAGTTCAGTGGAATGTAGTGTTAATCTCAGTAGTGAAGGGTATGTAGTCAATGCCACCCATCTGAGTGACTGTAACACCTTTTCCCAGCTAACTCAGCATGCAAGCTTCATGAAGCTGACTTTACCTACTTAACCTTCACAACTGAGCAGTTTAACTGATCTGTATAATTTGCAATTTCTTTTCCTTTCTCTTTCTCTCTTTCTCTCTTTCTCTCTTTCTCTCTCTCTTTCTCTCTCTCTCTCTCTTTCTATGTGTAGTCTGTTTATAGACATATGCACAGTCATATTTACTTTAAGCAGAATTACTTTTCTTCATCTTTTCCCTCTTTTACAGTTAAACTCTGGCAATCCTGCACAAGCAAATAAGCTGTGTTTTTGGTTTAGCTATAATCTTTGCTTCAGAGCTGAGGTTTGTTTGATGTTCTCTAAGTGGTGGAATGTAAAGAACATTTCCCTGCTAAATGGGAGAGCTACTAGTTTATTAAATCCTTGATTTGAAATCTTGCTGTCAAAGAAAATGCAGTCAGCTGATGCTGTGAAAGGATTGCATTGTCAATTCTTGCTGAGCCTTAAAACTGACATGAAGCATAAAATAAAGTGACATTAAATGAACTGACAATCTGAGGTTTCCAGTGTAAACCTCCAGGAAATAATATCTTGGGTTTTCATTGTAAAAAAAAAGATAGCTTATGGTTAAAAATAAAATAAAATGAAAAAATATAAATTGTTATAAAGCAAAACCCAGAATAGCTTTTTAAAGTATATTTTTCCTCCCCTTCCCCTTTTTGCCATTTAACGTTAGCAAAACAGAGGTGACAGAAAAGATTTATGAGGAACATTTTTAAAGGTGGGTTCACCATGTGTGTAGAGCAGACAGTGTCTGAAGGGCCTGTAGCATTTGCACTTTATAGAAAATGACAAAAAGTGACTACTGCTACAGCAACCAGTTTGGCAGAGGTTGAAATTGATTACACTGAGGGAAATATGAAAGAGTGGTATGTGATAGGCAGTTGCCGTGTTTTGAGGTCCAGCTCTGAAAAATGCAGAGCTGAATTATGATTTTATTATGGGTTAAATCCCATGATTTTAAGCTGGAAGAAGTTGTTTTTGTGAGTTAGACCCATGCTGGATAGTAGCATGAAAAAATGCAGTCACCAAACAGAAGCTAAATGGAAATCTTGCTGTTGAGTGGTTGAATAATCAGAACGGCAATCATAGGAATCCAGACTATGAATTTCCCTGTTGTCAGGGACCAAATGAAACTGTGCCTCTGAAGAGATCTGCAAGCCCTAGTGTCTTAAACAGGGATGGAAGAATTTAACATTTGTGTTCTGAACTTAGCCTTGCTGGTCTGTCTGTGGATCTTTTTCCAACAAATCAGTGTTGAGAAGACAATAAACTTGGAATATATAGAAGTTATCCTACACCTGAAAAACTTGACCCTTGGACAATCTGGCACTGCCTATACAGAAATGTACATTGATTTTGATAAACACGTTTATCAAAATGATAAAGTGGTCTGGAGTATTGACTTACATATGAACTCTGTTATTTCACATGAAGCACAGATTATTTTGATTTAGCTTCCCAAGACATACGTTAGACTCAGGCCAATGGAGCAGCAGTTGTGATTACTTTGCTTTGCAGGAAAAAAAATAAAAATAAAAATAAAATAAATCTGTGATGGTAATGATAAACCAGCATTGGGCCCAACCCAGAGGTCATGTCATTGCATGAACAACAGACTGGGTGTGTGGGGTCTCAAAGATTTACTACGTAATCATAACACTGAAGCCAAGAAATCCAATGTGAACTTGAGTTCCCTGTATAATTGGATTTTGAGTTGTACATTCTCTCGTCTGTATGTCTCAGACTTTCTTTACATAGACGTAACCAGGGGGAGTAAAGATGAGTAACTAGTTCACTGTGAACACCTTCTCCACCTTATTTTTAAGGATTTTCCCTTGGCAGATTAACCTGTAATCCTCAATCAATGCAACTTATACCAAAGTAACTGTTTCCATGTTAAAGTTCATGCCTGAAATAAAACCTCTGCAATTGTTCAAATATATACAATTCTTTTCAGCAGATTTTGTAACATTCTTAGTCAACTCCGAGCTGGAGGACTCAATTTCTAATCCTGGCTCTGCTACTTAGTTAACTGAATATCCTTGTTCACCTCATGTTTCCTTACCTCTCCTTTTCCCACACTTAAACTTAAGTTCTACTTTTGAAAATCAGAGAGAATGAAATGGCTGTTTCAGTAAAAAGTTTTCAGATGAAATGTCAAAAATTATTCCTTAGGAGCTAGATGCTATTTTTTATTACTCTGAACAACATATACTTTTTTTTTTTTTTTTTTTTTTTTTTATAGCTTTCCCTAAATATTTGAGTCTTTTCAATTTAAGGTCAGATTGTCAAGAAATATAACAAAGGTGCCAGTTACCTCCTCCAGAAAACACATCTCCTGCCTACTAGCATTTTTAGTTTGTAATGAAGGTCTTCTTGTTCTTGAAAATGTCCTTCAAGATTGTCAAATTCTTTTAGAACAAAGAAGCATATGCCTGAAACAGGCTGCTGTGTTATCTCAGATGCAGTAGGATAGGCCGTGCTTAAGCATCTAGAACATTCATTTCACTCTAGGCTTTGGAAAATTATTATTATTCTCTTTAAATTTTATTTATTTATTTATTTATTTATTTATTTTCCCAAAATTCAACTTATTCTCTGCATTAGCTATGGATGAAAGAATGGTTCCCTGTAGATGTGGCATGACCCCTTGTAAGATCTGTACCACTGTAATCAGGAGAGAATAAAACTTCACCAGCCTCATGGCAAGCAGAAGAAAACTTTGGCAGTTAGGAAGGTAGTTCTGAACGGCTCAAGAATCCTAATGGCATTTCAGTACTTTCAGAAATCCACAGTGACCATAAATAAGAACTAAATTCATGGTTAGTTCATGGTCTTCAAGAAAAAATTTCATGGTCAATGGAGATTTAGTGCAAGATTTAATTGTCAGAACTTGTGTCATTTTAGGTGCTGAAAAGATTCCGTTCCTTGGTTGCTGTACCTCTGGAAGAGTATCTCCAAAATAACATGTCTCTCACAGGATAGTTTTGTGCTTGACAGATATCACAGATTCCTCAGAACAGTTCAGATGGCACTTTATGGTAAAATATGGGCAGATCAAAGCTCCCAGTCAATAAAGTCAGTTGATGCCAGACAGAAATTCAGTTGGTGAGCCCTTAAATGCTTTATTCAGTTTCTCACATATAAAAAGCCAGTACTTCTGTAATGCCTTAGGGTATCCTAAACTGCCTCTAGCTTGGTTCAACATGGGTCTCTGATAAATCCATCTGTCAGTCCACTGTAAATATTTCAGACACCCAAGGACATCTCAGATGATACTAGGTAACTGAAGGTTGTGAAGTGAGTCAAGCCCCAAATATCACAAATGAAGAGGTGAATTGTGCTGCAGGGAAAGGGCATAAGATATTACTCTATGTTGGCCCAAAACAAATGAGTATTAGCTACCCTCAATGTATATTGATCACAAGAAGAAAGTTCCTAACCATTGGAGAAAAAAATAATCTGTAACTTCTGGAAGGAAAAGTATGAAAAAACAAATCATCCTATTTATATGGTGGAATTTAATAAGTTGATAAAAGGTCTATGATATGGATCTGCTATACATGACCTCTCTTTTTACTTCTGTAATTCTATGAAGTTCTGGCGGTGAGTTGGTAAATCATAAATTCAGGATTTCTTGCATTGCAAAAGATGTCTTCTCTTCCTAAAGGAGTATAAAGTGCTTTCATGCTCAGTACCTCTTAGGATTGAGAATCAGGGTTTCAGTTTGGCTTTGGGACACTCATGAAAGGTAAGAGAGGTGACTTGTTGAAGCTCAGGAAGCCTGATGCAAAGTCATAAGTGGCATGCAAACCTTTTCATCCCGGTAATAGTACCATTCTTATTTGAAGGAGTTATGAATAAGTTTAAACAAGCTTGTTACACTTTTAAAAATACCCAACTTGGTTTTCATTCAACTTTCAATTCATCATGCAGGTCAAAGACTGCACATTATTGTTTGACCATGTCACTGAGAGCACTGAAGCCAAGAAATACAATGTGAACTTGAGTTCCCTGTATAATTGGATTTTGAGTTGTACATTCTCTTGTCTGTATGTCTCAGAGGTGCTCATGTGAAACCTTTTCTTAGAATAGATAGACATGACAATTTTATATGAATATATATATTTAATTCCCTGAAAATTTATTCTACATTTGGATATTACCTTAGATGAAAATATAGACCTTATTTTCTATAATACTTTGCTAGCTTCATTTCTCCTAATAATTCTGTCTCTGAACTGCAAATGAGATATACCTGAGCTCTCAAGCATCTTAAATACACTTTGATTTTGCAATAGTTCTAGAAATAGATTAAACTACATGAAGAAGAAAAGTGTTTTCTGGCAAGATAAATGGAATTAGACCAATTTACACTAGATGAGAACCTTCTATTTCTCCTTAATTGGTCTTTTCTCCCTAGTTATATATAGAAGCTTTCCATGAAGATAGTTATCAGTTTTTTTTTTTTTTTTTAAGAAAAAAAAAGTAAGAAAAAAGAGAGCAAAATCTGACTGTTGTTAACTGTGCCTGAACTTCTGTTCTTTATGAACCTTTATGTCACAGATAAAAGAAAATGGTAGTTAGAATATGTTTCTAAAAGTCATCTTGCAAGGAGGAATGCTACATTTAACATATTGTCCTTATTTAATTTAGCTAACTTTCTTGCTTTGACTTCAAAATGACTTGGCTTGATGGATGGAGAAAAAGAATTATATACTGCTTCCCTCTTTGAAATGGAAGCACTGAAAAACTTGGCAGTTGTTCTGAAAGTAATCGTGAATAACCCTTTGGGCTAGAGGATGATGTGATGGACAATTTCACAGAAATTCAACAACTCAATGAAATTATAGTTAACTAGAGACAAAAAACACTCTTAGTATTTACGTTTGTATGTCATAAAGTGGTCTGTTGGATTAATCCACAAAGGCATATATATGCATTGAAGAGCAGATATTATTTATCAAGTTGATTTATATACACATTACTTTCCTTTATATATATTTCATCTTTAGAATGTAGTCTTGAAAATATTTTTTTCCACAAATTCAGTGAAAATTAACAATTAACAAACAGTAATTTACAATAACTGAAGCATTTTTCTTTGATATACTTCACTTAATTTGTAGTATGTATTTAAAATCTCTTTTCTTCCCATGGTCAGATATGTTCCTCAGTTTACATCATATCTGTTTTCTAAATGGACAACCATTTTTCAAAAATCATATTGGTGGTGTGAGTGATCATATCGCTGACATCAGACAATTGTTCTGATGTTCATATTTAAGGTTCTATTTTAATCATAAAATCATAGAATGGCTCAGGTCGGAAAGGACCTTAAAGGTCATCTAGTTTCAACCCCCCCGACATAGGCAGGGATGTCACCCGCTGGATCAAGTTGGCCAAGGCCCTATCCAACCTGGCCTTGAACACCTCCAGGGATGGGGCATCCACAACCTCTCTGGGCAACCTGTTTCAGTGTTTTTACTAGACTTATAGTGAAGATTTTTTCTAATGTCCAATCTAAATCGATCTTATTTTAGTTTAAGACCATTCCCCCTTGTTATCTACTATTATCTACCTGAGTAGAGTCCTTTTTCATCCTTTTTATAAGACCCCTTTAAGTATCAAAGTCTGCAATGATGGGTCCCTGTCCTTTGGGACACTCATGAAAGGTAAGAGAGGTGACTTGTTGAAGCTCAGGAAGCCTGATGCAAAGTCATAAGTGGCATGGCAATCCTTTTCAATCCTATCCAGGCTGAATATCCCCAGCTCTCTCAGCCTTTCTTCATAGGAGACGTGCTCCAGCCTTGTGATCAACTTTGTAGCCCTCTGACTTGCTCTAACAGATAGGTCCACATCTTTCTTGTGCTGGGGCTCCAAACATGAACCTGGATGCAGTACTCCAGGTGGGAATATGTCCATCCAACAGAATACACACACACAAAAAAAAGAGAGTCAAAAGGGTGATATTCAGGGTTAAACAAACTCATTTAGCACACAAAAATAATTTTGGTTGAAAGGGATCTCTGAGGGTTATCTAGTCCTACCTGGTCAAAACAGGGCTGATTAGGTCAGGCTGCTCTCATCATCTTCTGGAAAATAAAGTTTCCCTTTGTACAAGTGTGACATTAATATGATTTCACCACATCATAACATTCAACAGATATGAATTTAGTGATCCAAACACCTGATTTAAATACATGCAAAACAGTTGAGTCTAGCCTAAATCACCTTATCAATCTCTCTTGTCAATAGGGAAAGGCAGACACCATCAGAGGATGGTTAATCTCAAGTGAAACACCTGAAGTACTGCAGAGCTGGGAATATCTGGAAGAGGAAGGTCACAACTAAAACTCCTCACAGTCTTGTGCCTCAGAGGAAGGAGGACTCTACAGAGCTCTAGTTCTGAGCCAGACTGATGTGCCTCAGAGGCCCAGAGGTTTGCCTGCTTGGAATATCCCTGAGCATTTTAGCAGAGGCATACTAATAAGAAGTCCTCCTGAGCAATGTGTAAACAAAGCTTTAGCTTTATTTCTCCCAACAGAAATCTGTGCTTTGCATATGCTTTTTCCTTTATTCAGAAAAGAGATGGAGCATGATATGATATTGAAAAAATCATGCCCTTTATGCCCTAATGTAAAATCTCCAGATACTATATACATATTTTTAACCAGTCTTATATCTTATATCTTACTTTGAAAAAAAAATGATTTTTTTTTTTGTTTGTTTAAAGATGAAGGATAGAAAAAATTGGGTAGCTTAACAAATTGCTGTTGAGAGTCATAGCCAGATTTACTAGTGTATTTATAATGCAGCATTATAACATTTATCTGTAATTTATTTAAAATTATATATTAATATATTTATTTACAAATTTATTTATTTATAAGTGCTATGCTTATAATACAGTAACATCTGAAGAAAAAATAAAATCATAGACGGTCACCATTGTTAGCTGCCAGTACAGGCTTTGAAATCTGTACACCGAAGATTACAATTTAATCATAATCAAGAAAAACTCTTTAATTACATTTCCCAAAGTGCTTGAAATTAAATGTGAACTTTATTTTTTTTCTATTTCTTTGGTGTAAAATATCATCCATAGAATTTATGGAAAAAAAAAAAAAAAGAAATCAGTAATTGAACCACTGATGAGGATTCTCCTGAATCCTGGACTGCAACTGTCTCAAACAATTTATTTACCAAAATTATTACAATTAATTTGATATTGTGTAGCATTATTTTCTTTAATATTTTTATTAAAGAAAACAAGAAACAAAGAGCAAAGATGGAATTCCACTTGCATATTATGCCACTTCATCAAATATACAATTCCTCAGTTATGTTTTCTAAATGTAGGTCAAATGTTGCCTGTGATGCCCTCAGGTATGCTGCTAGCCTCCAAAGGAAACAGAAAGTCATGGGCGCTGTTTTTGGCTACAGCCAGAAGCTCCAAGAGAACATAGAATAGCCAGATATTTGTAGAAATACAACAAAACATCAAAGTTGTATTTTAATAAGCCTACTGCCATTAAAGACAAACAGAGCATACATTTCCATACAAAGGAATAACAATGCAGACTTGATTCTGTTTTTATATATTTAAAATTGTTGCTTTGCTAATATTTTTGATTTACTCAAGAAAGGTAAGGAACTCTGAAGGTTATAGACTGGTACTTGTATGAAAATCAGATGGTCTTACAGTTCACTTTGAAATATGCAAACAACATCTTGCCCAATATCAAGGGCTATAGAAAAGGCAGCACATTTTTCTAATATCTCTTTAGGGAAACTTTGCCCTACACTTCTATTAGGTGCTATCATTCAGAGGTATAATTTCAGCTAACATTGTTATGCTGATTATGGTCACGTTTATATTTCGATCTCAGCTGACCCTAGGGAATTAATTTCTGATTCAATTAAATGACTAGGTGACATTGTCTGATTTTATTTTTATTTTTTTTTTTTCCCAAAGTTAAACTCTGAGAAAGTATAGTTCATTTCAGATTGCTACCACTTTCCTCTTGAACAATGCTGCAATACCTTGATGAGAAACTTATAAAACTGGCCATTTTGGTTTCTAACCTTGAGACTGTCATTGCCCTGAACTGTTTGAGAACTTCTGTGGTGACATACCCAAGATCTTAGTCTATCATCAAATATTTACAAAGTGTGTGACCAATGTTATTTCTCAAAGATGTTGACTCATATTTTTTCCTCAGTTGTATCTATGTCATAATTAAGATAAACCAATTGCTCTGTTTGCAAAAGTTATTACAGAATAGTACAGCAGTATTAACAGTGACAGACAGCCTCTTAAAGTGAAGAGCTACTTTTAAGAGGGATATACTCAACACTTCTTCAGAACCTATGGAAGCTGAATATCAGATATTGAGCATCATGAGAGCATGGGAGATCCTCAAATATCATTAATGATCCTGAGCTAAAGACAGCAACTTAGGAAAACTCTACATATATTGCTTAGGAAAAAGAATTGTCATACACCCATTTTCAGTTAAAAATGTGTTATGAGATCTAATGCTTTGCCACTGTGGATGTGGGTCTTTGCCTAAGACTTTTGACACAGCTTGGGACCTGCTCTCCTGTCTAAATGTGGAGAAACAGACATTTCTAAAGATTTCAGCTGTTATTTGTGATCATATTTGTTTGCATTATGTTAAATTGAAATAGCACGTGGTGTATTTTGTAATATCTGAGCATGTCTCAAAAAAAGTGAAAGAAGTTTCTTGTCCTTCTCCACTTATAAAGTTTTGACCATGCATCTTTGGAGCATCCATAACACAACTTATTGGCCTGAGAGCAGGAAGAGGAGAACCTGTACCTGTTTTATGAATATGAAAGTATATGTAAAATAGAAAACAAACTGTAGAAAAAGGGAGCCTGACTCTTCTGAAGGATAATTAAGGCTAATATATATATAGACACATTTTACATCCTCTCTGCATTACTCTGCAGCTGGAGAACAAGCAGGATACTGGGGGCATCTGAAATGGCAGTGTCTATGAATAAACTGAATCAAATGCTAGGAATGTACATTAAGAAACTTTACATATGAACTTCTCATCTTTATCATCCTTTATAGTCTATACAGGAAAACAACAACAACAACAAAAACAAACAAACAAACAACAACAAAACAAAACAACAACAACAAAAAAACAGCAAAACATGCTTCCACTTGACAATTGGCCTAAAACTGTATATTTTGCATGTTTGGGTTTTGGCCAACCCCAAATGCTCCAGGAGTAAAAGCTGGACTACAGTAACTACACTTCCACTCCCAAACGTTAGAGTTAAGCCTCTTTATTCCTCACATTCTGGACCCAAGGAAAATGAATTTTTGGATGCTCATTAGCTGCTTTTGACTGAAAGGCCAAGAAACAATCCCATCTTTCTATCAGGTGGTGTGATGGTTTTACTCAGGTGGGCAGCCGAGTTCCACCACAACCGCTCTCTCACTCCCCCTCCTCAAAGAGGAACGGGGAGAAAATACGATGAAAGGGGCTCAAGGGTTGAGATAAGGACAAGGAGATCGCGCAGTAATTATCGTGACGGGCAAAACAGACTCAGCATAGAGAGAAAGTAAGATTTATTGCTTATACTAACAAGCTAGAGAAGTGAGAAACAAAGAAAAGAAACGAAAAGCACCTTCCCCCCCATCCACCCTCTTCCACCTCCTCCCCCTGAGCGGCGCAGGGGAACGGGGGAATGGGGGTCATGGTCAGTCTACAGCACTTCTTCTCTGCCGCTCCTTCTCGGTCACTCTTGTCCCCTGTGCTGTGGGGTCCCACCCACGGGATGCAGTCCTTGCCGAACTGATCCGGCGTGGGCTGTCCACAGGCAGCAGCTCTTCAAGAACTGCTCCATATATGGGTCCGTACCACGGGGTCCATCCCTTGGGAGCAAACTGCTCCAACCTGGGTCCCCCACGGGCAGCAGCTCCTGCCGGGTCACCTGCTCCTGCGTGGTCTCCTCTCCACAGCCTACAGGTCCGGCCTGGAATCTGCTCCGGCAGGGGTCTTCCACAGGCTGCAGTCTCCTTCGGGGCACAGGCTCCACCGTGGTCTCCTCCACAGGCTGCAGCATGGAACCCTGCTCCACCGTGGTACTCCATGGGCTGCAGGGGGACATCCTGCTTCACCATGGTCCTCACCACAGGCCGCAGGGGACTTCTGCTCCGGCGCCTGGAGCACCTCTCCCCCTCCTTCTTCACTGACCTTGGCGCCTGCAAGGCTGTTTCTCACTCCTCTCACCCTCCCAGCTGCTGAGTGGCGCAGCGTTTTTTCCCTGTCTTAAATATGCTCTCACAGAGGCGCCAAACAACATCGCTTATTGGCTCAGCTCTGGTCGGCAGTGGGGCCCTTACCAAACATGGGGCAGCTTCTAGATCCTTCTCACAGAAGCCACCCCTGTGCCCCCCCCCCGCTACCAAAACCTCGCCATGTAAACCCACTACAGGTGGTTAAAATACGCCTCCTGAAGAGGGGAAGGGAAGGTTAAAACTCCACATCTGGATGTGGACTGAGATCAACTGTCCCTTTTTTCAGATGAATACATCTGTCAACACATGAAGAGAAGCTCTCAGGCTCTGAATCCTACTTTCCCAGTGGGATTTAATACTAATTCAAAAATATGTGTCTTGTGCACAGAAAGTCATACTGTCCTTTTTATTTATTTATTTATTTTCCCTACTCCCTTTTAGTATGTCCTTTTTCTTTTGTCTGAATTAAGACTCCAGATGCTCTGCATATAAACTATTAGTGACCCTAGTTTCAGTGCCTAATTCTCTCTATTCCATGTACAGCTGTTAGTGTCAGAAATATTAAATCTCTCTGTTGAATATTTAATGCCTCAGAAAATTCATACTGTTTATATATATACACCTATGTAAGGATTTACATTGTCCTTTCATACTGTAACCTTAGCCTTCATCAGTTTCCTTTTTTAATGTGTGCTCACTTCTGTAGAACAAGTAGCACGTTCTCAATGTGTGTATGTAACTACTAGCCACAGTAACTTCAAAGACAAGGTAAGCATGTTAAACTATTATTATCATCCATAAATGCTCAAAAATCAGTGCAGATGCCAAATGTCATGACAGCCCTAAAAAAAAAAAAAAAAAAAAAAAAGGAAAAAAGGAGTTTTTATTTAGAACTGAAGGGACTGAAAGTGTTTTTTTGTTTGTTTGTTTTTGTTGTTTTGTTTTGTTTTTGTTTTTGTTTTTGAGCCTTAGGGATATTTCAGTGATATATTTACAGCTTTTATTATTATTATTATTATTATTTCTTTTTTCTTTTTTTTTTTCTTTTTTTCTTTTTTTTTCTTTTTTTCTTTTTATTTCTTTACCCAGCAGACTTAAAATTTAAAGATAATTTTAAAGAATAAAAATCATTGTGGACTTTTTCTTAGATAAAGTGTTGACTTTGGGGGGTGAATCTTTGAGAAAGTTGGAACTATGGAACTATCAGAAGATATGATGAATAAAGGTAGTACTGTGGAAGGCTGTGACTTAAATATTTCTTCTGGTTTTGGTGTTTTTTTTTTTTTTTAATTACTATCATTATTATCCTATTGTATTACTATTATTATCCTATTATTTTACTATTACTTTTGTTGTCGCTATTGCTATTGCTATTGCTATTACTATTACTATTACTATTTACTATCCAATTAATTATTATCCAACTCATTACTATCCTTGTATTTCATTCGTTGTTTAAAATGGGGACAATAGCTCTTGTTTAATTCAAAAGAGTTTTGAGATTAAGTTAATTTATGTCTGTGAGGTCATAACGTTTAGTGGAACATGGGAGATTTTCAGCAGAACTTGTGAATTGCTTGGAGCATTAAGAGTAGAATGGAAGTGTAAAATACATATTATCATTCAAGCTGTATGTCAGAAGTTCTTTGTTTATTGCTTGTGGTTTAGTGAGAGCTGGGTTACTTTACTCTCAGCTTTCCTCTGCAATTCACTGGGGTTTATGAGCTTTCTCAAGATATTAGGTATTAATCAGCCTGAGGAAGGATCTCACAACTCGATCTTCCTTTCTACCCAAATACCATGTAGTTCTCTAAATTCACTTCATTCAAGAGGAATGATTTACCTTCTTTCTTGCTTAGTCTAAATTAAAATGAATTTAAAACTCTGAAAATGTATGTTGTTTTCAGCTGAGAAAGATATTTACTCACAAACTGAGATTTAAGCATATACTCAGCTACTATTTATGAAATTCAGGTGCATATTTTGCTGAAAAGGCTTTTATTTAAGCACGAGCTTAAATACAAACTTATGTGCCAGACTTCAGCTCAGGGCAGAGACCAAACACATGCCTGAAAAAACACGTGCATGAATTTAGGCATATGCTTTAATTTTAAAATGGAAATACCATTTAGAATAAACACATTTTAAGCACAACATACCTTGGGCATTTGAACCTATGTCTACCTGACAGCTGAAAGATCCTTCTCTTTTATTTACAATGGTATACATCTGACAGAGTTTATGCAGAGAGATTGTATTATAAATGTGAGAAATAGAGACATTCAATGAAAATGTAGACAGATCCTAGAAGATAACCCTCCAGTCATCAAGAGTGGAGCAGTTTCATCACTTGTCCACTGAGCAACTATATAAATAATAATAATAACAACAACAGCAATAATAATAGAAATCTCACCAAATAACAACACAGCTTTCTGTTCATGCTATCAATTTTTATTTCATATCCTATATGGAAAATTCACCGATTTCCAGTCCATTAAAACACATTTCAGAGCTGCGTTGTTTGAAGTTACTTTACTTCAGAAACAGCTCTTTTCAATTAACTCTGAAACCTCTTTCAACAGCCTTTCATAAATAGGCCAACATCAATGGCATGCTCTGAGTCAGTATGTATCTCTAATGGAAATGCACAATGGGCCACGCTCCATGCCTCCAGGGAGAACATCTTCCATTTCAGACAGATTCAATGAGAAGTTTTGCCAGCTATTCTGGGTCTCTCACTTTTTTTGTCTCAGGTTTAGCTCATAGCTGATCAATGGCTGTGCTTTTTAATTACACTGTATGGTCTGTAATGATTTGTCACTCATTGAACCTGGGTGTTCTTTTTAGTCAGCACGGGGTAAAAGCAAGGAAGAAAAATTAAGTTAACATTAACCTTCTAAAAGACAAGCAGTTGGGATTAATTCATGTAACACATTCTGCTATTTTGCTTGGTTGCTTTTTGCATGGAAAAAGGTGGAAGCAAAAGCTAGAAGTCAAGAATATCTGGATTTTCAAAAGGCACATGTGAATATTTTCCCATTAACCTAAAATACTTAAGATTCCAAGTTATGTTTTGAGATAGCATTTTGTACTAATATTCTAACAACAATAATAAAAACATTTATTTGCCATGCATGTGGATTGTACTGAGTACATTCTGTGGAAACTCAGAATAAAAAGCTCACTTTTTTTTCCCAAGTGGTGGACTTGTAGCAAGGCTTGCATGCAAACAGAGTGTATTAACAAAGGCTCAGTTACACCTAAAGATACCTAAATGTTTTTTACACAGATTTTGCCCTCCACCCTTTTGGGTAGAGTGTGGGCAGTGATAGAACATGGCTATTTTTATCTGTACTTAGCACATCTGGAAATGTGCAAAATCAAATCTGCATTATACAATAGAACACAATGCAGAAATTCCTAAGTTACTGTGGACACAAGCTAATAACTCCCCAAAATGCATGCCACTTTTCTTCAGCATGTAACATGTCCCTAACCCTTCAGAAGAGGTATGCATTTAACTATTTTGAAATTATAACCCTGAGGCTTCAGATTCTTATGTCAGTCTCTATTTTTTTTTTTTTTTTTTTTTTTTCTCTCTGAAAACAGCCTTTCAACAGCCACTTTTTTTAATGTGAAAAATTATGTGCTTAATTCTTAGCTGCCTGAATATACATAGCCTGGGAATCAAAATTAGTCTTCTAACTAGCAGTAGAAAGTAATTCTAGAACATCTCCTCCTCCATAAAAGAGGTAGAAAATCCTATATTTAATTGCATGACCTGTTCATAAAATGTGTTAGATGTATTATAAATGTGAGAAATAGAGACATTCAATGAAAATGTAGACAGATCCTAGAAGATAACCCTCCAGTCATCAAGAGTGGAGCAGTTTCATCACTTGTCCACTGAGCAACTATACAAATAATATAGTTACAGGTGACTAGGTGACTATGGCCACATATAGATACAGGTGACTAGGGCTGCTGATCTGTGGGCAGGATTCCTGTGCTCCTATGAGATGCAGACCATGTTAACAAATGTTGGAGTCCAAATATAGGAATCCCAGTTTCAGCTTTCATTCTAGAAATTCTTTCTCTTCAAAGACTCATCATCTGACAATATATTATGGATATCTTTCTGCTGTGTTCTTTGCAAACATACTGTGCCTGACATATTCAAAATGAAGTAATAGCAGCTGAATGATTTCACTGCTCCTTATCTCTAATTTTTGTTCTAACACTTTTCTTGTCTTTTCATTTCTGAACTCTTTCAGGTAATGACTGTCAACCATTAAGCCCACTGCAATCCCAATTTCTGCTCGCACATCTAACATTATGTTGTGATGGTAATGACGTTCCTAATAGGGGATAGATTAGTCTTCCAGATTTCATCTTGCAGCTGGATATACCAGTGGAAACTGGAGAACTTAATGTTTTACCAACTCAGAAAGCCTCAGGGTTAAGATCACAAAATACTGCTTTTAGAAACATTTGCTTGTCCATAGGAGATATGGCAGGGAAGGAAGAATATTAATAATTGAATTCTAAAACTTGATTTCCAATTTAATTTTAAGGTATGGGCATTTAATTGTGATATAAATTTTAATAGCTATATTTTATTTCAAAATTTTCTAAAGTAAATATTTTGACTCTTTCTATCATTTTCCTTAGTAATCATTTTAGTTAAAAGTGTTCTATCCTTATATTTCAATTTTCATAGAATTTCCCAATTATTATTAGTTCAAACAGTCATTGTTTTCTCTCATATTATAACTACTTTATTAACCTGAACAGAAGATTAGTTTTTTTCTGTGTAGACTAAACTCCTGGCCCAAGAGGTTTTGAACTCCTTTCTGCATATTATTAAGTGTAATAAATGGGACAGAAAATCCCTAATTTCTTATTATTCTTTTTCATTCCTTTTTTATAACTTACAGACTTATTTCCATCCCCACAGCACATGGAATGAGTGCCTAAGAGGGCCTACAGATAACGACACACTTCTAGGAAATGTGGAAAATGAGTTTAAGCTCCTTTTGACCAAGTAAAGTTTACAAGTGAGGCGTTCCATTTCCTTACTTTCACTGGTGAGCTGCATTGCTAGCCCAAAACAGGGGATACTTACCTATCATTTGAATCTAAACCCCACTAAAACTGTATAGTTTACAGAGTAGCTTCCTTGTACAGGCTCTTAACAAAGTCTCTGAGCATCTAGAGAAAATGACTGGTGAAAGTTTAGGGACCTATGTTTTAAGGCAGAGTTTGTGAATTACTTACCTGGACTTGGCCACATAAATCTAACCTGTGCAGTGCTTATACATCCTTTGAGGGATTTGGACATAAATAATTTCAATGAACTTTCAGATGTAACATAAATAACACTGCAGCATTCACTATAATACAGCTATAGCCATTATGAATCAAATAGATCCCCCTAGGCAATGCATTTACCCCAGAGAAGTAGTTGGCCTACTGTTGCTGAAGCTCTGTTAGTCCGAACACATCAAGCTTACAGGGGGGAGTGTATAGCTAAGTAGTTTTGCATGGAAAAGTTTAAATAAGTGGATAAAAAAAAAAAAAAAAAAAAAAAAGAGAGAGAGAGTATACCCAAACCCCAGTAAGCTGGACCCATCATTTCATGTTTGAATAGAACACACACGCTCTGTTTTTTAAGTCTGTAGTTGATCTTTTTTTCTCTTTTGTGTTCAGGTTCATGATTAAATTGTAGAGTAAGATAACAATATCTTTAAACCAGATCCCAAACCATCAAAGACTATCAAAAATCATACAGAACATACCTAGGGAAGAATACATTTAAGCTCATACTTAATTCCTAAAGGTACACTTAAATTTTACTAATTTCTGTGGAATTTAATCACAGATTTAAATGAAAATCAAACACTTGATTAAGTGCTTTTGTGAGTCATTTTGATGACATGGATCATTAAAATTAAGTATAGATTTTAGCCTCTAATGTTGGGAAAAACAATCAAATGTCTAATTTTATCTAAGTGGTTCCAACAATATACATGGGCTTCTATTGTATTTCAGCCAAACTGAACATGAATGGATGCTCAGTTGGGGTCCAATCTCTTTCCAGTTTAGGGACTAAAGAGGAGGGGGAATATCTCATAATGGAACTCTGAGAAATTCTTCATTCCTATCCTATTAGTACTCACTGAAATGCAAATGTCTCCATGGGAAGTTCTTTTAACTTTTAACTACAGTTCTCATAATTTTTAATGCACATATAGGTACGAGTTCAGGCAGCTTCCTCATTTTAATTTTACTCTTTTCTTACTTAATACTCACAATCTGAAGTTGTCAGAATCTCTTCTTTTGGTGAAGCCACCTAAAACCTCTTTAGAAACTTTTGCTGTTTAAAGGGATGTGGACATTTGTCATGAAGACCCACTGAAAAAGCTATGAGATTTTAGTCATGGCTCTGTAGTGATTCATACCCTCAGAAATAATCATTAAAGATTCTAAGTAGCCCAGAAAAAAAATCAATAGGACATTTACAGTGTATTCGATTAAGTTTTTACAGTATTACCAGAATTTTAATATTTGATGTGCTTATTTTTAATTCCATCATACATATCTTCTCTAAAATTTACTATATTATATTATCTAAAAAAAAAAAAAAAAAAAAGATAAAAAAAAAGACCGGAGTCTTCTGTTAAATGTCTAAGTACAAGAGCAGACAAAGTGAGAGACAGAATATTTTCATAATGACATTTTCTCTAGTTAAGGGACATGAGTCTATTGCATATCTATTTCCTTGCCTTTGCTTTCTTCCAATTTCTCCCACTAGCTGACTATAATCTGACAAAGTATAACTCATGTAATCTGTGTCAGAGAATGTTTTGTGGAATTGAAGACAACATACAGGCAGTATGAAGTTTTGTCTCTGGCATTATGTGCAATCAGTGTTAAAGCTTCTAGGAAGCAATTTACATGGAATACACCAAAATAGCACTTTTATTACCTCTATGATTACTACTACTATTACTGTTACTGCTACTGCTACTGCTAATAATGACTGTAATGAAAATACTTAAACAGAACTTTTAGGTCTTACTCTGAATGGTGGCAAAACTCTATAATCCAAAACTACATTAAAGTCAATATTTAGCAAAAGAAAGAACAAGAGAAGGAATGATTTTCAAAGACCAACTGAAAAAGACGTGAAAAAGATTGAAAATATATATATTCATTAAAACCAATATTGTGTGGAATAACTAACATTAACTAACAAGCTAAGAGATATAAAAATCAGCCCTGTTAAAAGACAAGCAAAAACCTGCATCAAAATATCTATTTCAGGGTGATGAGTTCTAGATGAGTTCTAGTCAACCCTTTTTGACTGGATCTGCATGAAAAAAAAAAAAAAAAAAAAAAAAAAAAAAAAAGTTGGTGGTATGCCTTTCTATATACCATACAAAAACAGCATTAAAAATGAAAAATGTCCTTAAAGTAGAACTGTCAGTTCTACTGTAAAAACTGTGCTTTTTATGAGACCATCCAGGGTTTGGCTAGCAATGAGATTTTTTCATTGCGAAAGAGCTCACATTTAGTTAGCAACATGTCTGCATTTCCCCATATGGTTCCTTCCAAGGTGTAATGTCATATACAATGATGTCACATTTTGGAGGAAGGAGGAAAAAAGGCCCCAAGCTGTTTTCTTCCCTTTTTAAAGCTTCACCGATTATGTGGTAGCTTTAAGCAGCCTGCTCATCTCTGGCGTGCAGTTGGTTATCTGTTCTCCTTAATTTGAGCTTGCATGTGTTCACAAAGCTTTAAAAGAAAAGGAACAACACTTGATAGAGTTTCAGTGTTTATCCACATTTTCAGTCCAACACATTTCTATTGGCTTCAGAAGTGTGAGATTTTAAAAGGTGCAGTGTAATCGTTTACATCTCTATCAAAACTGATATATTTACATGCCTTGTAAACCTGTTGTGGTTAAGGCTTTCAGCAGCATTGCTTTGATTTCATTTGTGGTTTTTTAATTATTGTTTTTTTCTCAGGCATATTATTCTTGGAAGACCAACTTTGTAATGCAATGAGAATGTCCAGGAACATCTTTTGTTCTCTCAGTAATTCTACTTACACATGTGAATATATAAGCTGCACTAATGATTTACAAAGAGTGTTCCTCGAGTCTAGGAAAGTGTTCTTATGAGTCTAGGTAAACTGTTTCTATATAAAAAACTTGCTCTTATATGACCATGATTCTGTTACCTAAGCGTCTAGTACCATCTGAAAAGTGTTACTGCATTCAAGACATCTGGACCAGACTAACAAGTATGGATCAGGATTGACAAGAGGCATGTGTACTTCTGTGGCTGCATAGGATACCCCAAAGCACCTAAAATGTTACCAGATACCTTTGTTTAGACAAGTGAAACTCACTCTGTGGGGATGTTTCAGCTGCCTAGACTAGTGTCTTTTAAGTCTATTATCTTTTAAGATTCCTGGAGACACTACACCAGACAACTGACTTCTGGCACAGAGGGATGGCACAAGCCTGTGTCACATCTGCCAGGCAAGTAAAGATGTCTCAGATTCCCCGGGGCATCTAGATCAATTCAGTTGACCAAATGAAGGCTTCTACTTAAAGGGGAGCTAAACTGTCCTTTAGACTCCCACAGCTGCAATGGCTGGGACCAGATTCACTTGCTTAACATGCTAATCTAGTGCTACTTGAGATGTCCAAGGCCATTCTTCTTATTCAGAGAGGGCAGTTTTCCAGTAGCTCCCAAATGTGTTGGATCCCATATATCTGTCTTGAGTGTTTTAAGTGTTTTAAGTACCACAGAGTATCTAAAAAATGTTAGTAGAGATGCCCGAACTCAGACAGTTGATTCAAGTCTTAATTTCTATTGACTACAGTGGAAGTTTAGACAATAGTATAGACTTACAGCTACAAAACACCTACATTATATTATCTGTGTCTAGAGATATGCAAGTTTCTATGGTTTGCCTAGTACTGATTCCAAGTTTCTAATTACAGAATAATAGTATTTATTTATTCAGTTTGCAAAACATTATGTTATATTTTAAAGCAAAGCTTTAGAAGGAGTCTGGTGATGATGAAGGTAATTCATTTAATATTTGATAGCATATTAAAAAACAAAACCAAACAACAACAAAAAACAACAGCAGAAAAAAATGTTTTGAGAGACTAATTTTGAAACCCAGCCCATTTAAGTTCTGTCTTATTAAACATAGATCAGCCTATGTCACGTGTCAAATATTGTAGTTTTCTTTTTTTCTGGAAAAGCTTTGCTCAGAGACAATAGTAGAAATAAATGTACTGATGTGAACACAGGCAAAAAGAGGTCTGGTGGTTACAACAAAAAAAAACAAATGGTCAAGCCACCTCTGTGTTCCTTGGGACCTCATCCTGTTCTATATTCTCAGGCAAATTATTTAAATTCTTATGATTTATTTTGCCACAATTCTGTCTGTATAATACCCTTATTCATGCAATTTAGTAAAGCTAAAGTGTTGACTGTTTTGGATTAATCTTTGAAAAAGTAGAGGTCTATATTGCAGCCTTATCTAAAGTCTAACCCTTTTCAATCCCCTAGTAAATGAAAGATGAGAAAAACGTATTGTCTGGGTTCAATACACCGAATTCGTAAATTCTAACCAAGAAAACTGTGCTGTAAATACGTCATTTTTGCTCTGTGGATACAGAAAAATATATTTAGCTAGCTGTTTTGTAGGTAATTTTATTGCTGTAGGTAATTTTACAACAGAGATCTACAATGTGGACAAATGAACACCATTCCCATCCTTTGTAGGCGTGTATCGTACAAGTTTTTCTGCACGTCACTAATTACCAAAACTAATTTTTCATCATTAATTTATTACAATGGCTAGGGCTTGTTAATTTAAAGAACTGAATTCCATGTCTACACAGACATCATCACCCAGCTGTGTAATCTCTTCCACAAGGATAGGTACATGAATTCATCTGAAATACTAACTGCATAGGCTAGTTAGTAATACTAAATTATTTGACATATTGGTTCCTAAATTATTTTGAGATATTGGAGAGGTACACGACAACAAAAATACTTTATATAATTTTACAAATACATATATATAACTTGGAATCAAAGCAAATCAGTCCACTTAATGTTTATATTTCCTTGACAGAAGACAGGAAACGAGAGGGGCTTAAAATAATGACTATAGGACAACAATGGATTTTTATGATGAACTAGTTGAAGCAGTTGATATTGTGGAGCAATGCATTGACCACCGGCATTAGATTTTTGTTTTTTAGAGTTCTTTGGATTACAGACAATTCCATGACATCAGCCACTGTGAGACATAAAAATTGGGCTGAAAAGATACTCAAAATAATATCGTTTTCTCTCATACACTCTAGACCAAATATTACCCTAAAGCAACAATATAGAAAGGGGTTGGCTGAAAAATGAACCTAGGACACTCTAATTTTTCATCCAATTGAGGAGAAAAGTACATTAATCAAAATATCAGAAAAAAAAAAAAAAAAAAAAAAGTTTTTTCAGTTAATAACTATTGGACTTACAAGAATACTAGAAGGTAATAATACATAAATAGAAAACAGCAGCTTCCTGCCTAATTTTGCTTTCCCTTCACCTATCTCTTCCATCTTGAGATATTAGTTTGGAAGGAGTTTGTGTTACCTACAGTGATCTTCATTTGGTAAAACGGTAATATTTATATCCTGAGGACACTGAAAAACAGGGAATGTTTCTTGTTTTCTGACCATTTCCAAACACAGCAATAAAAAGTTCCATGCAACTCTGAAGGTCTTGTTCTAAAGCCTGGATCTTCATACTCTAGACACACTGTCACGTGGAGCTCCTGATAGACTCTCCCAAAAGGGAAATATTTGAAAATGTCCTAAAAAAAAAAAAAGTCCTTTGAAAATTTAGGACCTCATATTCTCGCAGAATAACTTGTGCAATGAATACACTTTAATTCATTGAATGATTGAATACACTTGAAAATAGTTATCTTCTCACATGATACCTTAGACTGGCTAGTAAATATTTTAAATATTTACCTCAAGAAAACCAGGAATGTGCTAATATTCCTTTGCCAATGAACCCTGCATTAACAACTCATTGTCACGTAGCTTATACACTGTTGGTGACAGTCATTTTAAGTCAGCTAAATATTGGGCATTCAAACCATGCTAGAGGTTCCCTGCACAATCAAGAGGAGAAAGTTAAAGATTAAACAATTTTGAGAACAAGGAGTGAATTTCGTGGAAGGACCAGTCCTTTTCTGTTGACAACAGAAAGATCCTAAATTACTTGATCAGATTTCCAAATTTAGTTGAGTATGTATTGCTAAGGTTGCTCCTGTGAAGTTATATTTCAGTTTGTATTTCTTAAAGGATCCTACATAGAAATGGTCAGCACTTGAGCTTAATTCTTACAGTGATTAAGACAGTATTTAAGGAAAATATTACATTTTTCCTAAAGAATCATCGTGACTGAATCATCATTCTCTGCTTATTTCTCCACTCTTTTTAGCAGTCAACCTGCAAACATTTATGACCACTCGAAGCTCCTAACCTTCAGAATATCCCTTCTCTCTCAACTAGATGGTCTGCATATAGTCAGCATGTGTACCTATTGGATTAACAGCACTGGTTATATAACTGTTGTAGCAAGCAGACAGATGTTACATTTCAAGGGAAGAAATGTAGTCTGATGGAATTGAGAGGATAGAATAAGGGAGAGAGAAAATTAAAAAAAAAAAAAAAAAAAAAAAAGAAAAAAAAAAAAAAAAAAAAAAAGAAAAAAAGAAAGAAAGAAAGAAAGAAAAAAAGAAAGAAAAAAAAAAAAAAAAAGAAAGAAAGAAAGAAAGAAAGAAAGAAAGAAAGAAAGAAAGAAAGAAAGAAAGAAAGGGATTAATCTGGCCAAAATTTAACATTTTAATAAGTCAGATAACTGTACCTTAAAACTGCTTGTTTTAAGGATTAGGGAAGGTGTAATGATGGTCAGGGAAGGTGTAATCATGTGTACTGTAGAAAATTATTTTAATAAGATGAACATTACCATCAAGATTATTATTATTATTATTATTATTCTTTTTTTTTTCCCAGTTTTTTCAAAATTATTTCACAAGTAGCTTTATTTTGTGAAACTGTCTGGAGTTTTGGAAGTGTCCTCTGCTGAAAGCCCAAATCAAATCTTGGATTGTTAACTGAGCTTGCTTACCCCACAGCTGTTCCAAGAAAAATCAAATGTACCTTAGTATATTAGTACATACTAACAGCAGATGTTTGTCTAATGTATTTTAAAATATCTGATATAATTAAGACTGCTTTTACTAGAAGATTTTGCTTAACATCTAACAACAACTTTTTTTTTTTTTTTTTTTTTTTTTTTTTCCTCATGTCCACAATATGGTTCAGAAAACATATAATCTTTTACTCAAATGCAGTAATTTTCTGGTAGTTGCAGTCAAAGGAAAATAAAATAAACAGCACAATGTCGCAATAGAACTATATTAAACATACTTTTCTGAAAACAAACAAGAAGCTTATTTTTAATCATGTTAATATCATTAAACGATACAAAATGAACCTTGACACTAGGAATCAGATTTGATAAGGAGATTTATTTTATGGAAGACCTAGAAGGATCTAGAAAGAAGAATCTAGAGACTCTTACTAATAACTGGAGACTCATTTACCAGCAAAGGTTAAGAAGTCAACATTCCATTACTGGGCTGGTAACCCACAAGTCTTGGACCAGTGTGGCTTAGATGAGTAGATATTACATTGCCATCACTGATGGTAAAAATTTAATTTAACATCACTGATGGATAGAAGGAGTGTATCAAATAAACAAATGGAATAGACAAAACAAACAACTATTTCTTTCATCTGTATGATAGACACCAAGGTATACATACCTGCAAGTCCTCATCTCTTCATACAAACAGGGGCCTGAACTAGCTATGATGCTTGAGTTAGGCATACCTCCCAGTGGAAAAGCAAAATTTTCTCAGCTGAATCATGTGCATAACACAAAAGCGGTCTGTATTTTATTTTATTTTATTTTATTTTATTTTATTTTATTTTTTTGCTTTAAATTTGATGTCATATAAGTGCTATATTACTGAGTTCACTGGCACCCACCTAGCTTTGTAACTACCTGGAGCAGAAGTGGAAATTAAACTATATGGCAGGACTGTGGTTCAGAAAATTTAAGAGCCTGCCATTTGTCTTGGAGATTTTTGGTTTCTCTTGATTCAGACTCTAACTGGAGTTCTCATAAATCCTGTGAATGAAATGAAATTCTTTTCTCATTTCAATCCCATAAAATAAAATTGCCTTTTCTTTTTGTAAATTTTTTTTCTTCCAGAAATGAGGTAAAATTTGAAAATATTTTAACTCTTGGGAAGGAATGGGCATCCTCTGCTCTTAGCAAGCCTTGAATTATTCATCAAAAAAAAAAAATAATAATAAAAGTCAACAAAATAGAAATGATCAGCATGTAAAGAATAAGAAAGTTGTCAACACTTAGGCCATCACGAGCTCAAAGAACGGATGTAGCACACTTTCATGGAAATGTAGATGTTAATGAAGAAACAAGGTAGGGAGTGAGAAAGAGAAACAAAGATTGTGCTTTCTGGGCCTTTATTTTGTAAATATTTGTACTTGTGCAAATTTGTTAATTGAGGCAATTGATTTTTGCCTGAAAATGGTAGCAGTGTCTAATTCATTAATGCCTAAAATAACATCCTTTGGGCTAAATGGGGTCATTTCATTTGTAACCTTTTAGTGATGTATTAACAATTTGGAAGCATTTCGGTGCATATCTTAAAAAGTGCCACATTAACAGGAACGGGCCTGGAGAAAGAAAGAAAAAAAGTTACAAAGACACACATGCACACAGGCACACACACAAAATATATATGGCCTCCAGCCCCTGTCCTTCCTCTTCTGCAGCATTTTAAGGTCTGTGTTTAATATTGCCAAGCTTACTTGAGTGATAAATGCAACTGTATAAAAATTACTTATTACAAGCTGTCATGTTGCCTCACTCACATTGCAAGGCTAGAGGCACTGTACATAAAGCTAGAATCTCCACCTTGACAGCATCGGCATCGCCGGCTTTAAAATAAAATGCTTTCAGTCATGAATAAAAAACATAATTTACCTTTTCATAATACTTCAGTTTGGAAACACTTTGGAAAGCTCATGTTACCATCAAACATTTACCTGAGCTATGCCAGCACCCAGTTAATTCCAAGTTGTCAATTTACTTCAGCGTTGCTTTCCATCACTTAGCCTTTGAAGAAACATTAAGCTGTTTAAATTGCCATCCCTTTAATTTTTTTTTTTTTTTTTTTTTTTTTTTT
>CM021767.1:114674809-114701350 GCA_011076525.1 Nettapus auritus
ATTTTTTTTTTTTTTTTTTTTTTTTTAAGTTATATTTATCCTCAGTTCTTTGGCAGTGAGGAGCTGACACAATAGGATTATCCCAAGCATTAAATTACAATTTGGGAGAGTGCCTGCTCGGTACTTTTTTTTTTTTTTTTTTTTTTTTCCAGAACCTCCTTGACTTGTGTGTTCACAGGGAAAATAAATAAATTAATAGATAAAAATCCCGATTCCCATCCATGTTTTTTTTTCCCCCTTCTTTTGCATAGAGTCCAGTTACACAATTCCCCTTGAATTGCTCCTCCCTCCCGAAGAGATTCAGAACTTTAATTCTTTGCTGTGGTAGCTCAGCCGCCCTTTTTTTTCCCTGTGTTAGTACTGTACTGATGCTTAAGCATAAAAGCTCACTGTAAGCTGTGGTTGTCAGCAAGATTGAAATTGAAAGTGAAGGTTCTGGGGAGACTGGCCGGGTAACAACTGATGCATTGTGACTGTTTTTATAGTTGGTCATGATGCATACAGTATGTGAAGTTCCCATCTGTACTGGTGTCTGCCCACCAGCCACCCTGCCACATTCGCAAAAGTGGCTCCAGCACCGAGTGCAATAGGAACAGAACTGCAGATGCCTCCCTTTAGCCCAAATTCCTTTTGACAATGTTCACATCCAGTTAGGGCCCAAAGTGCCTGTACTTGTCAGGAGGGATAAAGAGTGAGGAAAGTAGTCCCTTTTCGAAAGCAAAACAGAATTGCCAAAGGAAATATTTTTTCTTCTTCCCCCTCCTTTCCCTCCTTGGCTACCCCCACCACTGCAAATCTCTATCCTCCCCCTTCCTTCCTCCACAGATGCAAAGTCAAAAAAAAAAAAAAAAAAAAGAAAAGGAAAAAAATAGATTGGCATCTCTGATACAGGTTTACAATTGTCTTTTTTTACTTGAGCAGTTGGTGGAGAAAATTATTGCAGTTGTGAGAGGGGGAGGGAATTAAGATTTTGGATTTTGCAGTGCTGACTACAACAGCCTGCAGAAGATGCACCATGCTCATGAGATTTGGGACTCAGCTACTGGGGGATTCATGGTCCTTAGTGGGTTGCTTAGCTAGGTGCCAAGAATGTGTGCATATTTTATGTTCTATTTGAAGATATTTCAATTCCACCCATACAGATATCATTTGTCCAGAAGCAAAATAAATTTACCTTCATATTCCCTTTTTTTTTTTTTTTTTTTTTTTTTTTTTTTTTTTCCTCTTTCTCTGGTGTTTAATTTATTGATACATCATTTTGAGAATAGAGGCAAGGACACTATTCTCATGACATAGGGTAGGAACTCAAAGGCTTTCTGGTTCTTTACCTTGTTTTCGCCACAGGTCTGTGCCTCATTTTCCATATCTGTAAAGCAGCAGATGCACATCTATGTCAGAGGATGCTGAAGATGGACTCCTGATCCTCTGCTGGGAGGTGTTCTGGTATCTGATGCATTAGATAGCAAAGCAGATAAGCCAACACATAGAAATTAATGTTTGTGATCAAGCTAAAGCTGATATTGATGCTGTACTCATCCTGCAAACTCCCTTCATCCTAACCTTCACCTGAGGATCCCAATCCTTTTATCTGAGGATACCTGATGTAAAAGGAACTCCTTCCACTATTTCCAGATGACTTGTGGAGATCTTTTACAACCTATTTTTTTTTTTTTTTTCCAGAAACAAGATCCTCAGGAAGATACCTACTTCTGTAGAGCACTTGATTCTGAAGAAATATATTAAAAGGGTGTTTTATGTTCACAAAGGACTGAAAAGTATTTGAAAAGGCAAGTTTTTAATCTAGTATCTGAATAGTTAATATTAAAAAATAAAATACCTACAGTGGAAATACAAATGTATCTGACATGCTGTCCAATTATCTCCTCTTATCTTTTAAAAGCAAGAAGAATTAATTTCTTAAGAATTAAGAAATTAATAAATGTAAACCCCTTTTAGAATTATCCATGTATGCCTAAGAACATTAGTAAATTTGGATTGTTTTCCCTTGGCTTTCCTTTCTTTTTGAGCGGATATGGAAATTAGGTGGAATTTAGATATCCAAATATCTTAAATGTTTCCACACTGCAGAACAAGTGTTCTCAGGTCTGGCAGGCATAATCATCAAACTCGCTGACTTAAGATTAAAATAGAAACAAAGTCAAGTCCGGCCTGGTTTAGATTTTGGATTACAAACCAACTGTATAAGAATTTGGGGTTGAATTCAGGTTGACTGGTTGAAACGATAACTTCCATGTTATTTTATCTCTTATTGAGAGTACCTATGGTGTAACCTCTGGAATCTCTAGTATATGAGACATCTAAGGACACCATTATGGACAGTGAATGTTCTGAAAAAGCACTTGAAGCTGATGTGCTCAAGTAGGCTCAGGTAGACTTTCTTTCTCTACTGGTTCCTGAGAACTCAGCTGTCCTTTCCTGGTTCCTTACAGCATTGCACAAAGCAGCTGAGGGATTACCTCCAGGCAGTTGACATACTGTAGCGAGTAATTGCAAACCTGGAAAACAGCCAGAAAGAACAAAAAAAGGGAGGAGTTTCCTTTTTCCCACTATACCCCCCTCCCCCCCCGATAAATAAATAAATAAATAAATAAATAAATAAATAAATAAATAAATAAAATAGCTTTAAGATCTGGAAAACAGATATGAAGAAATGGGTTTCTCTTGGAACCCTGCACTTTGTTCTTGGAATAGCTGAACGTGATTTTACTACATATTCTCTCCAACATTCAACATTTGATCTGGCCCATGAAGCCATTTCATAGTCCCAAAGAGGAAACACAAAAGTTCAGGGAGGGCAAAAAGCAGCAACCTGCAATAGTATCCATGCTTTACGACTTTCTGAACCCATTTTTAGTCACAACATCTGCAAGGAGGTTCAGCACAGACTTATTCTACTTTTCAGAGCAGCCATCTGATGGGGTGAGCAATGCGAATTGATCATATGGGATTCAAAGTTCAATGGGAGTACAGAATGAACTATGTATCAGCTGAGATGAGAAAATAAAGGAAATGAAAAAAAAAAAAGAAAAGAACGGAAAATAATGGAAAATAATGGAAAAGGAAAAGAAGAAAAAAAGAAAGAAAATAAAAAGAAAGGAAAGGAAAGGAAAGGAAAGGAAAGGAAAGGAAAGGAAAGGAAAGAAGAAAAGGACTTATGTGATTACCTTCAGTCTTAACCATTAGCAAACAACAGTTTGCAAAGTTTAATAATTTGCTCAAGCAAACCTTTCTATTTTTTATTATTTATTTATTTTGAGAAGCTACACAGTGCAGGCAAAGCCATGCCACCCTCAAAACTAACACCAAATATGTTTCCATCATTGGGAGAGCACTGATTACAATACTGAGACACTTTGGAATTCTGTTACATGGTATGATCAGCTGAAATTATTCTTAGCCCCTCTAGAGCAATTCATTCACTAGCACTTGGCTGAGCTTCAATTAACAGCCCTCCCTCTTTCTCTGCAGTTCTTTGAATGAGAGGATCAATGGTAAAAGACGCTGTAGATGGTCACAGTGGCATTTCTCTGAGGTTTTATAGACACCTTTAATTTCCAAAAAGATAAATACTCAGGATCACCTCACTGTTCCTTACACATAAATAGAATTTCAGAGAGATGATTTTGATCTTCAAGCTAGAGATATACTAAACAATTGTTATTGAGACACCTTCTGTGCATAGTGCTGAGAGACGAGAACCATGGGATGGTAATAGAGGTGGAGGATTAATAACAAATATAATAAAAATAACAGAGCATCCATTCTCTGGAGCATCAGTTATCCATCTCTGCTTATTTTAGGAGTTGCTGGATGAAGAACCTGGGGTGTATTCCATGACATGATGTCCTTAATTGAGAATTGAAAAAATATTAATGTCCTAATTAGATTTTGAATGTGATTGATGAGTACCACTGCCTGCACAAGGAGTGAGAAATGAACTGAAACACCCATTTGGAGGCAGCCATCCATACCTAAATTCTCTTGCCCCCAAAAGTGAGAGGGTACGCCCAAATTACGTACTAGAGTGCTCTAATCCAACTCCAGAGCATGAAGTTACCTGGGACAGTGCTTTATGGCTTGGGCTAAAAAGAAGTTAGTGGCCATTATGTAATAAGCTTGCCAATGTAAAAAAAAAAAAAAAAAAAAAAAAAACAAGGGAAAAGGGGGGGGGGGGGGGGGGGGAGTGAGGAGAAATTTTTAATTTCTTAATAAGATCCAGGCTTACATGACCAGACTTCACTTAACCAGTGGCTCAGAGGTTTCCAGAGCCTTCACCAGAAATCAACAGTGAAGTTGCAAGCAGAAAATATGCAAAAGTTCTTGTTCCATCACACAACCAACTGGTGTTTTTTTTCTTTAAATTTTGCTGGTAAAATTTAGGAGAATTAGAAGCTGATAACTACCAGGGAATTTTAGGAGGAAGGAAAATGAAAGCTGTGTTTGCACAGGTTTGTGCAGTTGGAAATAGCTGAGTTTCACATGCCCCTGGCTCTTACATTGAATTCCAGCTTTTGCAGTTTACTACTTTGTCTTTTGGATTAAGAATAGATATAGGAACTTTTCCACTGACTGCACAAAAAGAAAATACAAATCCTCCTTATGACACAGTCTCATTTTTTACCCTTTCCTAACTTTTCCTGGTGACACTCCATTGCTTTGGTGTGCTTGTTTAGGGAAGAATATTCCTCTGCTTTCTTGTTAAGCAGAGCTGGGATTGTGTGTGACACGTGAGCAGAAAAGGGCAGAAAAAATGAAATGTGTGAACTTGCCTTCCAGCCCTGACCTGGAGGGATTGTCTGTACAGTGAAAATATCCACACACAAACTGTTCATTCATCTTCTGTGTTCACTGTACAAAGATTGTCATTGGGACTGCCGGCCCATACCATCTGTGTGATGTGCCATTTATTTGTTAGGAATTGAGTCTAGCAAGTCATTTTATGTAGTCCAGGTCTTCAAACAATATTTGTTTAAAACAAAGTTCAGCATCTATATCCTGAGTGAAATTTAAGCCAGCAACCTATACTTGTTATCTCATTGCATATCCCCTTGAAGTCAAACAAGGCCATTACAGGTCCCTTTGGTACACTCTGTTTTTAGAACTATATTCTATTCTTATTCTGGATATATCTAGGCACATTCTGGGCCTTTGATATGAGTCTATTAATCAGACTTGTCTCACTGCAGCATCTTTTGTATCAAAGTGAGAAGTATGAGCTTTTCTATGGACTGCCCAAAACGAATGGTGATCCTTCTTAAGACACAATTCTTCTTCACTTTTCTTAACTTTTTGATATAAAAACAAACAAACAAACAAAGAAAGCATCTTGTGAGTGATCTTTCTTTTTTAGCCATGTCTTTCTTTTTAAACTTCTTAAATTGCCTGTGTCAGTTGACAGTAGGTATCAGCTGTTTCAGATTAAGCCCATTTCTCATATGAAAACGAAGAGTCAGAGCATAAAGTTGAAGTTTTTGAACTGTTTATCCTCTCTCCTTTTTCTCTTCTCATAAAAGTTAATGAGAAATACATCAGTTATTTGTGCAGTCACCTTTATATTATTTCTGTCCTGTACCACCCAGCACCATTGCTCAGTGTACACGAAGTAAGAGGACCCAGTCTACAGATGACTGATGTTAACAGATTGTTTGAAAAACAGTTTCATTATAGTCTGGCAATTATTATTATTATTATTATTTAATTCTCAGTTCTTTGTATTTATTTTTCCAAACATCAAAGTAATGAACTGAAACATAATTTAAAATATTTTTGTTTTCAAAAATTTACAGATGTTGAAATTATTAATTAAATTGTTTAAAGCCTATTCCTGTGAGAGATACATTTTCCTTGCTACCAGATAATGTACATTTCTTCATCTTGGAACTGGAAAGGCAAAAAAAAAAAAAAAAAAAAAAAAAAAAAAAAAAAAGACTTGTCACAAGCTTGTGTTATTTTCATATTCTTGGGTATATGTTCTGGGAATCTAAAAGAATTGTTCTACCTTTGCTAGATCTGCACTTGTTCTTGTGCAAGAAATAAATGTCAGTCACTGCTAGAGTTTCCATTGTCTCAATGCTGTTTACTTCAATATGACAGAATAACTGAAGACAGGGAAGACACACAATGATTTTTGTTGTTGTTTTTCCTAATAAACTTTTAATGCTGGCTGGGATGTTAACTTTCCCTGCAGCAGCCCATACAGTGCCACGCTCTGCACTTGTAGCTAGAACAGCAGTGGTATCACGCCAGTGCTGTGTCAGGACTTTCTCTAACCCTTCTGGGGGGTGGGCAAAAAAGTGAGAAAGAAACATCACCAGGGAAGCTGACCTAAACCAACCAAAGAGATATTCCATATCATATGATGTCACAGTCAGCAATAAAAGGTGGGAAAAGGAGGAAGAGGGGAGGGGTGGGTTTTCGTTGCGAAAACATCTGTCCTCCTCACGAACACCGGCTATGTGTGTTGAGGCCCTGCTTCAAGGACGTGGTCAGGCATCGCTCATTTGTGGGAAGTAGAGAATAATTTCTTTCCTCTGCATTTCTACATAGCCTTTACTTGTTTTGTTTTGTTGTTCCCTTTCGCCCTCCCTTTCCCCTTTCCCTTTTTCCCTTTAGTTGAATTGTTAATTAATAATATTTCCTTAATATATATATATTTTCCTTTAATTAAATTATCCTTATCTCAACCCATGAGTTGTTCTTTCCTTTACTTCTTCTCTTCCTCATCTGAGGAGGGGGAGTGAGAGAGCGGTTGTGGGGTTCAGCTGCCCAGCATGGTAAAACCACCACAAATGCATTTCAATTTCTTAAAGTTACTGGAGCCCATTTTAGTATGAGTGTTAAATTTGACATATCTAACTAATCCCCATCTGATCATCTCTGACCATGACTAGAGGTGAATATCTTAAGAACAGCATAACAACGGGTTTTACACATAGTAAGAGCAATGTGCTCTGCAAGTCTCCAATGAATTTTGGCTCTGGGCTGAACCAGGTTTGTAACTTTATATTAATAACTTTCAATTACTTTTTTTCTTCCAGGAACTTCTTCAATCAACCACTGAGGGTCTAAAACACTGTGCTGGAAAAAAAAAATTGAAAAAAATAAAAAAAAAAGAAAAGAAAAAGAAAAAAAAATATATGTTGGGACCACCTCTGTGTAAACACAGGGAAATATATTTTACTACCAACCCACCATCCAACATTCTGCAAGACTGTTCTGCAAATAAGTAAGTAAGTAAGTAAGTTAATAAAATGATTTAGTCATTCTGGGTACCCTTACCTGACTGTTTTTTATGCATGAATTTCTTCTCTCAAGACCACCCAAACCATGGATATAACATAGAATGACTCCTTAACAAAACAAGACAAAACAAAACAAAATCAACAACAAAACAGGAGGACTTTGGTGCTATCAGGTGTGTGTTTCCAAATTTGTGTCATGAAGTGAGGGGCTTTCTTTTGACCTCAGATGGTCTTGAATAGGCTGTATGTGCCAGATCCTAAAAGGGATTTGGGGCCAACGCATTCAGCACCAGAGCACCTTAAAGTCAGTCTGTGCAGAATTCATCTTGCAGACAGAGGTGCAGAGGTGCCTACATTCCCTGTAGGGCAACAGCTAATTCTGCTTAACTTCAAAAAAACTTGGGAAAAGTTGATGCTTCAAGCAGCTGCCCACTTAGTGGTAAAACGACTGAGCCAGCTCACTGCAAAGGCTGAGGGAAGTGGCTGGTCTGAAACACATTCCATGCCTTGGTTTTGGAGAATTCTGAGAAAAAGGTATCCAAGGCAAGAAACTTTATTTTGGGCTTAAATCTCTAAATCAAACCTTTGGGCATGGATAGTGAAAGTTGTGTTTCCACACTTGCCAGAAGAGGAGCTGCCAACACTCATCTTTTACATAATAGGCCCGTGGTTACTGCCTTGTCCTGGGAAGCTCAGCAACTGAAGTTTTAGCCTGAGAAAGATTTAAACCAGTTCTTCCCATACCCTGCAGTGTGTTTTAACCAGGTATATCTAATCCATTCAGTCTGGACAGAAGGAAACAATACCCTTTCTGCCAATGACAGGCCATGGGCAACCACTTTCGGAACCACAAAGAAAGCAGGCCTGAAAAATGCATCTTGTGGTTTATTGGGTATGAGTCTTAGCCACAAGAGGAAGATCCCACTTTATGGTCTCTGCTTCTCCAAACTGCTTGATATAGCCAGTATTTAACAACTGTTCTCTAGATGGCTAAGATAATCCAAGTTGTTCTTTGTTAACTTGGATCCTGCCTGAGGAAAAGGGAAGGAATCAGCTCAGAGGGAGAAATATATTTTCCAAAAGACCCATGGTGATATATCACTACTGAGAAAACCAAATGCATGGAAAAATAATGTCATCAGGGTGGCTTCCTGCCTATCAAAAGAATTCTCTCCTCCTCTGGCAGAATGAAGAGAGTTTGTGCACTGCTTACAGCAGCAAAATAAACATAACAGCACATAGACATTGCCAGTACACATTTCATGTGGATATGAATCTCCATTCTTTGCATCAGAGAGTCTAAAGGTGAACAGAAACCATCAAACATCTATACACACTCAGACCAGACACAAATACACATATTAGGTATAAATTTATTGTATTTTACTTTTAAATGCAGTACAGACTTTGGTCCTCATTTTAAATAACTTAATTAAAATAGAAGATTGATTAATGATTAACTAAATGAGCAGGATCCATTCTTCTTGAAGCAAGGAATCTTAAAAAAAAAAAAAAAAAAAAAAAAAAGGCAATCAGTGAATTAAAGCTTGCATGAGAAAACACATGACAAAAGAAGGTGTGTCTGCACAGGTGGCAGGTCTAACATTTCTTAGCTTCAGAGTGCTTCACTTCAGTGACTTTTTTAATGCTCTTTTAATGCTTGTATTCAAGGATGGATGGGCACTTATGCTTGTGCATGTGGAATGGAACAGAAAAGGCATAAATCAGTTTCTTTTCCCTTGCTGATCATAAAAACCTCTGTAAACACACAGTAGTATTGTAAAGGCTCACAATTTGATTTCCAGAAATACTGAGGGACATATTTCCAACGACAATTTTCCACTGATATTCAGAGGGAGAGCTGTTAACAGTAGCTATTGAAAACATCATGTGATAATTTCCAAAATTAGTAATGATTTGTGTGTTTAGAATATGGTATAAGTTTTGTGGTACATAGCAATAAATTTATTACCTTCCTCAGTTCCAGTCTTCCTGCAATAAACATACATTGTAAAAAACTGTTCATGTTTTATTATTATTATTATTGTTTTTATCCTTTACTTTAGTTCCCCTTGAACTTTTCTAGAAATACAGCTCAGCTGAAAAAAAAAAAAAAAAAAAAAAAAAAAAGCAAATACCTCACTCTGAATTTACAATTTATATTGATATAGATATGTATACAAATATATATATCAACTAGATTGTATATAAGAGAAAAAAGGACAAATATTTTCAGTTTGGTCAGAAATAGAACAAAACCAGGAGGCTGAAAAATGTTGAACACGGAAGTAATTTATTTTATTATAAAGAGATGCAGGAAAGAGAGTATCACAACAACCTTTTTAAAATTAAATATGGGCTCTGTAATGAAGTCATTGACACAACACTTATGAACACTTCTAAAATTAAAAGGAATATAAGAACATTTCACACTCACTTCTATTTTCATATCACCTAGGCCCGTATTCACAATTGTGTCTCTCCAGGGTCTACTATAGCTAAACACAACAAGTTCAGTACTGGAACAAAAAAGAATACAGAATATATTTCAATGTTCAGTACACTAGGCCAGATTTACAAATTTGCATGCTGTTTTTTATATGTTTTTATATGTGGTTGCCAATTTTTAAGGGGATTTTGGTAGAAGTCTATTGGAAAAAATGTGTTTATGTTTGATTAGGCTGTCACCAGAAAATTTAAATCAATGTAAAAGGGCTGTTTATTTGAAATTGACACAGCATTACTATAGAGATTGTTACAAGATTCTATTTATAACAACCTGAAATTTTTAACCTTAATTTTGTAATAGAAAGATGAATTTGGCATTAGCTGCTATTATTTCTATTAAAAATTACATCATATTTCTTTTAATGATCAGTAACAAATAATTATGTCATAAATTAATCTGGTGACAAAAATCTAAAGTTGTATATTTAAACCAACCAAAATTTTCTCTGCATTAAGAAATTTTGCCAGTGTACGCATGTTGTTTAGTACAGTGGGGTAAAAAATAGCTAAATGGCAGAAGCAGAAAAAAAAAAAAAAATTTGGTTGAGTTATTAAAATAAAAAAAAAATTTTTTTTTTTTTATTTTTTTTTTTTTTTTTTTTTTTAATACTTTAGCTGATGCAGCTGTTCCTTTGGGGAGAGGGAATTGTTCATTCTTTACCAGATAAAGTATTTTTTCATCAGTATGGATGTGTCTTTGCTGATAAGGCTTGTCAATATATAACTACTGTAATTAAACTAATGGTAGACAGAGCCCCAATCCCAATGAGAGAAGGAAGGCAGCTGCAAAGGAATTTCAGCACCTGAAGACATTCTTAATAGATGCTTCTGGGGGGGAGAACTGGCTCTCTTTAGTCTCCTTGTTCTGGACTATGTAGAACAAAGACTTTTTGATGTAGTCATAGACATTGTATGGAACCAGTCTCCAAGTCACAAAACTCAGTATAGTGAAGGTCAGCAGCAAATTATCTTGACCAAAATTGATTCTTTTGCCTTCATTCTGTACAGGCATTCCCACCCCCAAAGAAACTTTAAACCACCTTTTAATTATTTTGGCATCAGTTTATGTGTCAAGTATTTCTAAGAGGCAGAGAAGCCACTTCAATTCAGTCTGAGGAGGGACAGGACAATGCTGTTGAAAAAGATAAAATGGGGTGAGCAAATTGGCCATGGTTGGATTTGTGTGTGCTTGTGAATGTGAGAGGATATGCATGCAAAAATGGGAATTGCTGCCTCCTGCAATGCTGAATATCCTAGCCTGTCAGCCAGATTTGGTGCTGCTGTTGCATCACCCGGACTGGGCTGTGAGCACATGCTGGTCCAGCAAACCATGCAGTAGCATGTCTCTTTGGCAGTACAATGCAGAAGGGTCAGATTTCCTTTGGTTATGTCATATGCTCATGGGGATTTAGTAGCAACAGAGAAATGGAGCTGGTCTATTCTTGTGCTAGCAGGACAGGTGACACAGACAATAAAACACTGTTATTTCTGTCACTAGCTGGCACCGTGGGTGACAGACACAACTGAGGCCGAGAATTTGGACTTCAGAAGTTTGCTATTCAGCTTCAGAGAAGTTAGTGACACTGAAATTAATGTTTAAATACCATAAGTAACAAATACACTTATATCTTTTTTTTTTTTTTTTTTTTTTTTTTTTTTTTTTTTTCCCTTTGGGAAATTATGCTACAAGAACAATCTTGTTCATATTCCATAGGGAATTTGCAAAGAAGAGAAAAATACTTGTGTGAGTGCATGTCTGTAATATGGTTTCATATGAGCACAGAGAGTAGACATGTGGGCTTGCATCATGCTTTTCCTTTGTGACAATATGAAATGATGAATTATTTTATCTACATGCAAACAGGATAGATATCTCCTTCCTGTATTATTCAGTCTCTATTTATACTCTCAGGTTTGACATTCAGCATTCACCCCGTTGAATTTTTGGATTTGCTTGTCATCCACTGTTTGTATTCAGGACCTATATGTAAGGAAAATCTTTCATCTGCATTATCACTGTGGGAATTCATCTAATGGTTGAAAACTTAGGGTTGGAGGTTTGTATTTTTAGAGATGATTACTTACTAGACCTTCACCTATTTTGGATTCGCCTTTTACAAGGCCATATAGTGACAGGACAAGGGGTAACTGTTTTTAAACTGAAAGAGGGTGGATTTAGATTATCTATTAAGAAGAAATTCTTTACTCAGAGGATGGTGAGGCACTTGAACAGGTTTCCCAGATAATCTGTGGATGACCCATCCCTGGAGGCGTTTAGGGCCAGGCTAGATGGGGCTTTGTGTAGACTGGTCCAGTGGGAGGTGTCCCTGCCTATGGCAGGAGGCTGGAACAAGACGATCTTTAAGGTCCCTGCCAACGCAAACCATTCCATGATTCTGTGAAGAATTAAATGCACACAGGAGAGCATCTTGATTTAGGTAAGAGCCCTCCAGCCTTCCTCTTCTTCACGTCATAGCTGAAATCCCTGCCCCATGGATTTGTCCCTGGGGGGTAGAAAGTCACACTGTGTATTGACAGGGGACCTGGGCAGGGAAGGGTGCTGGGAGCTTGTCTGGTAGGTCCAGGCAGAAAGGACACCTGCCTGCAAGGCAGCCCAGCTCCTACCTCTGCCCGTTCTCCCTCCAGAGAATAGTGTTTGTTATCTTTCTTCTGGATATGAATCAGTAAAAAGCATAATTTAAACATTAAAAAAAATGGAAGAAATATTCTTTAAGAAAACATAGGGACACTAGTAGTTTGAGGAGAGGACAGATAGTCATGCTCAGATCTGCTCTGAAATCACAGCATACTTTCACAGCCTATCTTGCTTCTGTGAAACTTTCCCTATTTAATGTTCTTGTGCTTTTAAATTCAACCTTAAGGGTGTGAATCTTCACGTCTGATTTTAGGTCTCTGCTGTGTAGCAATCCCCACTTGAGATAGTCATTTGGACTCCCTTTGCACTCAAAGGAAAGCAACTGATATTTGAGAGTCTGGTTCCACCCATCCTAAAGTATAATACAAATCAGATCAAATCAGCTATGTTTTAAAAAGCCCTGGTTTTATTTTGTTGGCAGTTACCTATATGTTGTCATGTAGTGCAAGGTACAAAAGTTGACCTCAGGCTTTCTTTACAAAAGCATATTGATCATGTGTCTCACTTGACACCTTCATGTCTTGGATATATTAGGACATTTTGACAGTAATAAACACTCAAGTGTTGGGAAAAAAAAAAAAAAAAAAAAAAAAAGATGAAACCCTTTGTAAAGCCTAGCGAGTTAGCCTAGCTAAATGTAGGTATCTAAATATATTTCTACTTATTTTTTTCCTTTGACTGTGTTGAGTGGGGTTTGGATCGGTAGCCAAAGCATAAATTTCTGATGCCATTTGAAAAGTCCTTGGCTATCCCACTTGATATAAGTCCAGATGTAAGTCCTGTGTCATATCTGCCAGCAGATTTATTGGATACCACAGACAGTCACAGATAGTCCTAAACATATATATTTAGGTAACTGAATCAAAGTAGATTCAGTAGATTCAGACACCTGGATCTGAAGCCAATCCATAAATTTAGGAGAAAAGAATGTCATTCTACTTTTTTGGTCTACATTGTGATGGTGATGATGTTAAATTTAAGACTCATAAATTCAAATACGACTTAAAATTCTGTACCACCACGACTGGTTTGAGAATTTGACTATTTCATTTTATTAAAATTCTTCAGGGTGATGTTAGGTCAAGTTTTCAAACTTTTCTCGGAACCCATAAAGGTTAAAAAAATATGTTTCCTGAAGCAGATGGACTTGCTTGATTTTTTCAATAAAAACCTCAAGGTTTACCAGAAAAAACTGTTGAGAAAGCCAGTCATGGAAAAAGGGTTACATGTTATTAGGCACTGGTGAACAAAATATGATGACTTCTGATGCTTTTCAGAGCTTTCTATCAAATGTTAAACCTCAAATACATCCATTGGCAGGTAAGACACCTGAGAGTCCATATCCACAAAAACAAAGCAAAACAAATTACAGACAACAAAAAGAAAACACTCCCAGCACAACTGTTTGTAAAGTAAAACTTCTTGACTTTTCCCTAGTAATTTGTCTTTCAGAATGGAAGAAACTAACAAACAAGCAAATGAAAAACAACAAAAAAACAAAACGAACAAACAAACAAAAAAGAACAACAAAAAAAGATGGGATTTGGGATTTTAAAAATAATTTATTTCCTGATACAATTCATTTCATTTTTCCCCTCAGGTGTTATCAGGTGTTAGACTTTTTAGTGAGTCAGAAGTTTTCTAGTGACTCAGAAGTTTTCTGAGGAAGGTTTACATTTTTGTGGAAATGCAAAAGACCAGGTCTGCCCTTGACCTTTAAGGACTGAACAGATCAGCTTTGAATACTGATCTGTCTGTTACTGACAAAAGGCCCTGAACCCCCCCCCCCCCCCCCTTTTTTTTTTTTTTTTTTTTTTTTTTTTTTTACCAGACACTGTCTGCAAACTTTGGAAATCGATAACAACATATATTTAAAAACAAAACAACAAAACCACACATACCTGTCATGAACCACAAATCTTTAAAATAAAATTGCAATGAAGGTATACTTTTAAGGGGGTGTGAAGAAAGGAAAGGAACAGAATAAATAGTGCCTGAAGTAAATCTACTGTCTGGAGTATAGCTTTTCTAACTGCCTCTAGTCAACAGATACAACTCCAAAGGAAGATTCAAAAATGAAGTGCAATGTAAGAGCTTTGAGTCAGCTACGAAAGGGCTTCTTTCTCTTCAGTGTTTATATATGGAGCCAAAGACATATCATTTTGATTTTGGCACCTCAGAATAGTCCAACTTACATCTTTTGGACTCTTTGGATTTAGGTATCTAGGTGGATTCAGCTTATGTAAATTTACAGTCTGTAGTGCAAATCTCTATATTCATGTTCATCATCTAAAAAAAAATAAAATAAATAAAATCATAATAACCAGTGGTTAGAAATAAACATTTCTAGGGAATGGTTTAACCAGATTAATAACTTCTCCTTTAGTTGAAATAAATTGTAAAACACACTTCCTATTGGTGCTTGTCTTTAGGAAGATGAATCTGCAGTTAGGTGCTGCAGAGATGTCCCTATACCTCTGCTTACTCACAGCTCTCCACAGGTCAGAACGTAACTAAAGGATTTAGTGCAATGGGAACTAGGAGAAACCCTCGTCCTGTTCTTAGAATTTCCCAGCATAAATTTAGTGTAAACTTTTTCTGAAGCCTCAGTGTTTTATGCTCAGTGGCTTGACATGCATTCCAGGTCCCTTGGTTTTTCCACATCCCTGATTAAGGTACTTGGATGCTCTTTTTAGGCTCTAGCCAGAACAGTGTTATGATATGGCAATGCTTTCCAGCAGTGGAGCTGGATGGGAAGAAAACACATTTCCATGGCCTGAGGTATAAGCTCAATTACTTTATTTTTACAGCTACCAATTTTCACAGTAGTTTTTTTCACAAGTGGTGATTATCTGATAATATTTTCAAATTAGTGATATTCATGGTTGAAAAACATCTAGACTATCATATCAGAATAATGAGTGTAGGTCTACAAAATTCTGCTTTTCTTAAAAACAAGTAGATTTAAAAGACAGTATGACACCAGCTCTCTGGTACTTCAGTATCCTTCAGTATCTTCCAACAAAACTGACAAGGTATGCAGCTACAAAACTGAAAAGAGGTAGTCATACAAAATCTCAGAGTAAAGCTGAGACTAAATCTAAACCTTTTAAGCAACTTCTTTCTCAGTCCAGTTTGAATGTCTTTAAATGCTGGACTACTAATAAGAATTTCCCTTACATGTAATTAAGACATTTTAGCCACAGAAAGAATCTGCAGTTTTCTGTGTTCTCATGAAATCTTACAGAACTTCTTCAGCTTAGCTTAGGAAAAAATGAAGTATTATTCAGTGAAGGAAGATGGAAAGGATGTAAGGAGTTTCCATATTCCAAAATCTTATTATTTTTTTCCAAGAAATTGATTTCTCAAGCCAGGTTAACAAATCTGTAGCCATAGCCTCAGTCTGTTTATCTTGGATGCTGTATGTATTTGCTATAGCAGTTCTCCCCTGTCCAATTTTTCACCTGACGCTCAAAACTGTCTAATCAGAGAACAACTCAGTCAGTATAACTCAAAGTAGTCCTCTCTTCTTTTTCTTTTTTCATTTGAGTTTCAAACTAATGTGTTCTATTTTTATACATTTTTTTTTTTTTTTTTTTTTTTTCTTCTTACTGGTGTTTTTCATTCACTAACCTAGATCCAAACTATAGGAGGAACATACTGGCAAAACATGACTGGAATTCTCATGCAGGAGATCCAACTCATGGTTAATCTGATTCCTGAGGAAAGAAATCTCAGATGACCATTGCCAGCTTCTACCTGTTGACACTACGAAAAGATATCACAGATTGCTGTCTTGAAAATAAACTGAATGATTACAGTAAACTATATGTTCTCCGGGAAATTAAGCCACCATTCATTCTCCTGAAATCAAGAAAAAGAGATATTTCTGGTTCCCAGCAATGCAAAAAACAGCTGGTTTGGCACTGCTTCTGTAGTATTGGCAAGCCTGTTCTACAGGCTGTTTGCACCTACCATCAATAAAAGACTAAGTGAAACTGCAAGCCATCTGTCTCTGGTGTGACTCTGAAACCTGCAGAACATCTTCCCAGTGATGGTAACCAGTAGTCATACCCTCAGTCTTCGGGGGAGATGCTCCATCTGGGTACAAGGTGCAAATTTTCTCTAGTCATACTGGTAGATTGCATAGAACAGAAGTTGTAAACAGCAATATTTTACGGTAAAAGACATTTTAAAACCTTGGAAGGAGGAGATAATCTTGAAAATTTTACTTTAACCAGTTTCCTTGAGTGCTGAAACATGTTCTAGTGTGTCTTCTATTCCCAAATGACAGCTGCATTCAATAAATCAGAAAGTTCTCAATATAAATTTGTCCATCATTTTCTTTTATATCTGTCTTCTGGGAAAGCACCAGACTTAAAACAATTGTTTGGGCTATGATGGAAAAATCATAATGAGAAATGTCCCCTGTAACAGCAGGTTTCTGTGTTTATATAGACAAGCCCCAGTTATCTTTAATGAGTGAAAAGTCTGAAAAAATAGCCTTATATGGGCCCTTACAATTTCACAACAGTGCATTTTCCTGGATTTTCTGGGCTTTGACTATTTTCATACTTGTGTACAGAGGTGCCGCGATAAGAATATGACTTCAGAAGAGATAGGACACTAACATTTTTTAACAGGCCTGGAAAGGATACCACCAGACTACAGAGTAGTTACTGCTTGGGATTTTGTTCTTGTTGATTTTATTTTATTTTATTTTATTTTATTTTATTTTATTTTATTTATTACTTTTACTGAGATATTTGCGTCAACACTTTCTACAGACCAAACATCTGAAAAATTTCTTCTTTGAAGCTCTGGCACCAGTTGGTGGTGGAAACTTGGATCTTTTTCCCCCTTTCTGTGCCACAAACCTGCAGATGCCAGATCTGGCATTTGCATCCATGACAAGTATGCTGCCTTGCCAGCTTGTTTCACTGAAATTGGCTCCTGCTGGGAGGATCTGCTCACAAACTTGTTATGCTGGCACCTGACCATTTTTGGGTACTATCTTTAACAGGGCACATCTGTTGTAGGCACACATACTCTTTAGCTGGCTCAAAGTACCACGTGACTGTCCTATTTTATGGAATTTATCCAGCCTTGACACACTCTTGGGTACACAGCTCAGCAATTCTACAGTCTTGGTTACACTTGACAGCCCAGGCTGACATTAGCAATCTTGTCTCACTTCCCCCCCTTTCATGAGGAGTAATCACAGTTGCCTTCCTCATCCGTATGGCTAAAACACAAGGCTAAGTCATATGGTTGCCGAGTCTGAGACATATTGGGTCTGTTTGACAACTCCTTTTTTCAAGGCTCTCTAAATAGTGCAGAAAATTCCACTGCAATTAATTTTGAAAATGTTAAGTGTTTATTAGCTGTGAAAGCTCTGAAAGGAAAGGAAAAATAAATGGTTGTCAGGATTCCCTTTATTTAAACTACTATAATTTGTTTCCTTAAAAATGGAAAGAAGATCAATGGCTGGAGAAAGAGCCTGGGAGATCCTTTAATTTCACCCTTCTATCTGATTTCTATTATGGGAGTTTGGGAAGTTCGACCCAGTTATATTCATTATTCTTTGGCAAGAGGTCTTGAAAAGTATTATTGATGTTAATATTAATGTTGCTTCTTCAGCAAGAATCAGAGTATTCAGCTCTAGAGGAGAGCAATTAGCTGCTGATATATTTCACTCAGGCTAAGGGCAAGAGAAAAGATGAGGGAACCTGGGTCCGGCAGTACCACATCAGGGTGCTGCAGAAATTTCTCGTACTATGAAAGAAGACCAGGCAGGCAGTTACGTAAGCCATCAACTATGTTTATGCTCCATTCAGATCACAGCTCCATCCAGATCATGCCATTCAAACACATACAGAAAATTTCAGTAGTTATTAGTTATGTAAACTTTGAAAGTAAGGAACAAATGTCTGTCAGAAATCTCTTCATTTAAGTGAAACACATCTAACTAAAAATAAATAAGTAAATAAATAAATAAAAAGAAATAAAAATTCCTTTAATGGTGTTTGACAATTGCATGTAGTTGTTTTACCAGACAGGCATCAAAAGTAGCTTAATACATTTTTTAAGTATACAAATAAAAAATCACATACAGGTTTATACACATAAACATACTGATATCTGTGCCCACACTTAATTTACTGTGAAACTGCATGTTTATGTGTCTGGTCATCAGATTTATCCATATGTTTATGGATAGAAATATGGGTGGTGATGCAACAGGATAAACTGAAAAGCTCCATCACTGACCATGTGTACATCACTATTCCTTTCTACCCTGCCCTATAATTCTTCCCTCTTCTCCCTTGTGAATGTGGCTTTCTTCCTCTGTATAAGTCTCTGGAAAGCAAAACTGAGTCCTGAAACAGGAGTCCTAAACATTCCAAAACTGAGTCCTAATTGAGTCCTAAACATTCCAAAATCTTTACAATCAAATATCCTTCAGTTCTATAGGACAAGAAAAAGGATATTTACACTTGCTTCTAGCACAGAAGAATTATGTATATTAAATGAAAAAGTTGGACTATTTTTATGTTACAAAAAACTGTCCTTGGCCCATATGAGAGAATTCAGTTTTGCTTCTTCTGTGCTCTCAATTCTATGAATAAATGTAACCATGACACATCTGTTTCCAGTGCATGGACATCAAAGGAAAGGCATTACAGAAAGTAATCCTGATTAACATAAGTGGAAAAAAAAAAAACTTTTAGTTTCAGTTTTGTTGCTTATTTTTCTCTAAATATTTATGTGGCATATTCCTAACATCTAGATGTTAGGAGAAACATGAAGGAAAGTGAAGCACTGGAGTAAATTGCCTGAGAAATAGGTGGTGGAATATCCATACCTGCATGTTTCTGAGAATGGGGTACGTAAGCAGCTGCCAAAATAGCTTAGATATGGTTGATCTTGCTGTGATTAAGTAATAAAGCAAAAGACTTTGTGTAGTCCTGTTCAGATCCACCTCCTACAGATGCCATGTAGGTTAGATGGTGCTAGATGGTGATAGAGATATAAATGTTGCATTCCGATTTCTCTGTAAAGTTTTGCTTTTTAAGGGTTTTTTCTCTCCTAATTTGTCAAAGACAAAATAAAAAAATAAAATAAAATAATAAACAAAAAAAACTTGATGAAAAACATTGTGGTGATATTCTCTTACTTTCTATATATCACAAAAATGCATGGATATAGTGTTTGCCTTTTCCATGTCTTAGAAAACTGTGCAATAGACTTATACTTACAACCTCATTTTGGAAGAAAATCAGGTCAGCTACACTGCATACAAGAACAAACAGTAATATTCTGAAGCTATTATTCAGGTTAAGTGACATCATTTTATGGAAATTAGACCGAAATTACAAATAGCTTGGAGTTAATGTAGTAAAATTGGAAGTTTAATGTAGTAAAATTGGAAGTGAGTTCTTACTTTGTAAGGTGCACTGAAAGAATGTATTGAGATGAAATCAGGTCTTCTAGAGAGCATATGTATTGTTAAATAAATGTGTGTGTGCATGCATGTTTTACATATCTGTATATATGCATGAATGTGGTGTGTGCATACCACAGAGCAACGTTTTCATATGGCTTATAGTTATGATATTTGGTTGTTTCTCCTTGACTGGAATTTAGGGCCAATTATTATCTAAATGATTTTCAGAATATTTTCTTAAAGGAAAATAAAATCAACAGAAGAAATTCTGTGATATCTCTGTCTATGGATATGTTTTCATTTTTCACTGCCTTTTTTCTCCATTACCTTGTGATTGTATTTTCCAGTTTCAGGTAGGACTGGAAAAGGTCTGGAAGTCTAAAAAGTAAAAAATTCCTACTAGGAAACAGGTAGCTGTTAGAACTGTGAGACTAGTCACTCCATGGCCATGAAATATACTACCTGAGCTTGGGAGCTACAGAAATCCCTGGTTTTATCCTACTTTAAACTCACTGCTGGGTCTTCCTAAAGAACCACACAGAACCATCACTAAAAGACGCCTCAAGAGAAACACACTCCATCTGTGCACCTTCTTTTCACAGCTGTCCAGACTTCGATATTACATGGTGTTCCTCAGCAGTTTCCCTGTCTTCACAGTAGGAAAAAAAAAATAAAAATTCTCAGGCAGGTTAGCTTATGGGAAAACGTAAGCTTTATAATTGGGATCATTCTTTAAAATAACTCATTGAGGCCATGTGCCCTAGTCCATATTTCTAAGTACCTTTGTGTTATGAACGTTTATATCTAATATTTTATCTAGTGAATCCTTTCCTCTTGTGTCTCTTGTTTTCACTACAAGACATATCCTGACTTAACGGTACAATAGACTTCAGTCTTGTGCATGAAATTATGCTCATCAGCTATGTGGGGGAAAGGGAAATGTTTACACTGTTTCTTCAGGACAAAATGAATGCCAGAATCAGGAGTTGCTGGATCCTGTTACCCATGAATTTCCCACATGTTATGGACCTTGTTACTTTCTGATCACATTTTGGGTCAACAAGCTTGTTGACCCAAAAAGCTTTACATTAGTTATTTGTGATGTCTGTGGCAGTTTAGGATGCATCTATAGTCAATACAGTGAAGGACACAAGCACATTCATGAGGTGACACATCTTAGTTGAGCTGGCTTGTTCTCCTGAGATACCTCTTTCTTTCTTCACTCACTAGATAACGATCCAACAACACCCACCTCTCATTCCTTAAGTCATAAAGGATAAATCTGGACCTGGATTCAGAGAAGAAAACTGAGAATCAGATCTATCTTGGACTGTCTGGTTTACTCTGTGAAAAGCGATCCTACCTCTGTGTCCATCTACACATTAGGCAGAAAGGCAGACCTTGCAAGGAGGACTGCCTCAATCTGTGCGACTGTCCAGTTGTGATTCATATACAAAGAAAAGGGGTTTTGACAGTCTTGTCTGATGAAACAAGGCCTCAGAGTGTATCTTTCCTAAATATTCTTTATCATGGCATTCCCCACCTTTCACAGTCAGATGGCTGACTCTCCCAAACTTCACATGAAATACTTTCCTGCACAAGCTGCAACAGCATGGAAAGATCAAAGGCTGCTGTCTGACTGCTCATCTCTGCTACTGTTGAAAAAAATTTTCCAGGTGCAGAAAAGACCTTTAACCCTTTCTTCAGCCTGTTTGTTAAAGAGTAAAAATGTCTCATGTTGTTTTAGTCAAGAGATACTGTAGGCTGTGTGTGAGGAAGGTTCAGGAGAAGAGGATTGGTAATTTTGGTATTTCCTTTGCTTTAAAAGAAAGATGCCGGGGGAAGCAGTAAGAAGCAGAGTAAAATAATAAAGATCAGTCCTACCAATGTCAACACTGTCATATCCAGACAAGGATAATAAATCTATTTCTATACCATAACTGTATGCCTATCTTCTGAATTCTTTATTATCTGTGCATAATACTTGCACTAAAGGTCCACACTGCAGCATCACTACTGTGCTGGGAGAAGAAACATAATGAACTATCATTCCTAAAAATCACAGAAAGTCATGCTTTGAAAGACTTTGAAAGACCTTCTGTACCATTCACCTGGTCCAAGGCAAGATCAATTTTAAGATTTTTTTTTTTTTGTCTAACCCACCTTCAAAAATTAGAGTAAGATTTTACAATTTTCCTACTGAGTGTGCTGGATGTAGTGGCTCCTATGTCTGTGTCAAAAATCCCAAAGGCTCTAGTGGCCTGCAGTTCTTCTTTAGGTTTCATAAGCTACTTATTTTGCCATGAATGCGATATCTTAACAGTAAAGACTTTGTTTTGTAAAATTTGGAACCACTTTATCCCTGAGTCAAATTAGAACCAGAGAGCTATCACTTTGCAATGTAGAGGCATCTTGTTCTGATATTTTAGTCACCATGATACTTCATTCCAAAATGATCCAATTAAATAATCCAATCCAAATAATTTGTAACATTAGAGTAGCATAATCCACTCTGAATAGTCTGTAGCACTAGATTTGCATTGTGAGCAGCACAAAATCTTTCAGAACTCAAAAGAAAGACTATCAGGAAATTCTGAGCTTGACATGCAGGATTTCACAAGAGGGAAGACTGAGGCTACCTTGGAGATATGCTTGCATCTGAGGTATATAGATGTTGATATCGAGGGGTAGATTTATTAGTAGGAATGAAGAGGGTTTTTAAAAGCTTTATCTTGCTATCTTGTTTGCATACCATAGTGTTGGGTTCCTGGCCTGCATGTCAGTCAAGCGCGTTGGGCGAGGACTGTGGTGGAACAGTAGCATTGCAAAACATCTGTTGGACAATTTCAGCCAAAATTCGACAGATGGGGTACAGATTGCAAGGATGTTACAGCTTCTGAGATTCATAAAAAATAAGTGGTCAGGTAGATGAAAGAAATATTGCTAGTACTTCCTTTATAGAGCAGGCTCAGTATAGTCTCAGTTATTGAAGATAGCAGATAATCCATGGAAGAAAGGAAATCTCTGAAAGTTGCAGCCATTCACAAGCTTGAATAAGCTTATTGGACATGAGGGGACTCTGCCAGAAAAACAAAAACATTACTTGCCCAGCTTCAGTTTGTCCCACTGCATACACAGTAACTCATTATGCTGCATTTTTTCTCATGCTTCCTTGATTTATCTTATGTCTTCATTTTTCAGAGCATTTAGTAAAATTTATTATTATTATTATTATTTTTTCAGAAATAAATGGACCGAAGTGTTAACAGCTGAAAAGGACCAGAGGAATTAATACAGATAATTTACAAATGTAAGAACAAAACAGCAGATTAATGAAAAAAAAATAATAATAAAACAAAATGGTGAAATTAGTTGCCCAGTGTCACACAGGAAAGCAGTAGCAGAGATCAGTAAAAATAAATATTTTTGTGCAAAAACCAAAGTAAGGAAGATCAATCATCCTTTATTTCAAATGCTATAGCAATGGAAAACATACACTGGACAATAGATCAGACCTTGAATTTAGAGCACATTAATATTTCCAAAATCAGGAAAGAAAAGATCAACTCTGATAATAAGCACACAGAAAATAGATCTTTAATTGATGTCTGGAAACAGAAACCTGGGAATCCTGAATTCCAGAGCCCTGCAAATTATAACTGCAATATATCTGTATTTAAAAGACAATAAGACCCTTTCTGCTGTTTAAATGGATTTGGTTCTTCATGCAAAAGACTGCATGAGTCAAGTGGTGGGAATTTTCCATTTGTGCTAAAACAGCACATTTATTTATCTTTTACAGTAATAGCTCAGGCCCCGTGTCTCTCATTTCATAACCCAAAGGTATGGAAGCCCTACTTGCATTATGCTCTGTCAGCTGTGTCACAAAAATACTGATTTAAAGCTCTATTTCTTTTTCCTTCTTTTGCACGTTTCCAACAACGTCTGGGTCAGAACTCTCTACAGGTAACCTCCCATATTTAATATACCTCTTCTCAAGAAAATACATGCTTCTTAAACAGCAGATAGTCTGAAGAAGAAGAGAGAGAGAAAGAGAGAGAGCCTCCAGGCATTCTCTTTTTCACAAATGACTGTGATAATGAAGAGGAAATACTGAAGCTCTCAGTTTACAGTTATTCTGTGGGATCATAATTTGGGAAAACCTTATTTGCCCATGGTCTTCTTGCAAAAGAGCTCTTTGCTCCATCCCTCACATGTGCAAGAGGGCAGAAAAGAGGTTAAGCTGAGTGGTCTCAGAAGAACTGTCAGGATAAAAGGGACAGTATCTGCTATTGATTTTCATGTCCACTGCTGCCATATGTAGCACTACTCTCCATATACTCATAAGACAGAGGGCTTTTTATTCAAGGTAACTACCACTGAAAAATTCTAGAGAAGATCACATTTTGGAACTGGAATGTGGGTATCAAAATGAATCTTACTTGCTCCAGATAATGAATTACTTCTTGGATATAAGCTAAGGCAAAAGAAAAGCAAAATACTTCACAACATGTTAATTCTTATCCAAAAGTAACATGAGAAATTCTCCCTTTTTCATTTAACAGTTATGCTTTGATAATCATGCACCTGTCCAACAGGGTTTCTGTTCCCAGACATGCTTTCCTTTGTCCTGATGGAGATCCACATAGAAATAGGTTTCTGGGCAATGATATTCTGTAGTTAGTTTCTTGAATCCTCTGGTAATCATATAAAACTAAAATAAAATTAATATATATATATATATATCCTGAAGAGAGAATCATTCCTATCAGCTACCTACCTCTTCATTACCCATTCCAAGTATACCAACATGCATCATCAGTCTCAAGATCACATGAAGTACTCTTTCCTCTCCACAACTGCAAATCTCCCCAAGGATAATAATCACAGTTCTTGAATATTTCAAAACAATATCAAAAAGAAAATAAAGATCCCAATTTTCCCCCAAATCCTAATCAAATATATTTTACTATCTGGAAACAACACAAAGGAGTCTGTATCATGTAAGTTGCTAAATGCTTGTCTGGCTGCAAAAGGTGCTGGTGGTCGATAGCCATAATTTGAAAACTAATGTAGAGATAAAATCAGTGCTGTCTGTTGCTGGGCTATGCCAGGTAGGGATCATCTGTGACTCATGGTGAGAACAGGAGAACACAGAAAATCGACCTGAAGAATTTCCCAAGAAAGCAAAGAGAGTGGTGCTATTAAAACAAACCATTAATATATGACTTATGAACATGTTTGCTGAGAAACAGTAGATGCACCATCACTGAAATCCTCTTAATTACCTTGGTCAAGAAACACTCTTGAACTGACCTAAGGGCATGAAGAAGTTACCCTACCTGAGAAGTTTCTTCTATCTCTGTGTTCAAAGATCTTGAACTAGAGCAACTGATAGCCTAAATATTTCTGTTTTCTTACTGAGGTAGTTAATTCTCTAAGTAACATGTGCAATGAACAGAAATCCTTTGTGCATTTCACTGACTTTACTCAGATTAACCCCACCTACCACTTGCCCCCTGAAGTCAATATAATGACATCTCCTGAAAATATATAATAATTATAGGGTCTTTGATTTGACACTTTTGAGGAAAAAAATGTAAATAAAAATAGTTTCTCTTACTACCATAGGTGCCTTTGAAACATAAATTAGAATTTCTTGTCCTAATTTGCCGTTGACAAGTCTTAGAGGCAGAGTTAAGACAAAATTCTTGAGCCAGCAAACTTGCTTCTACAAGTACAAAGGAATTTAAAGAGTGGCCTCAGGAAGAAATGGATGTAGCTGTCAGTCACATGAAAGAATTTAGAAACAGAATGCAATGCTTTGTCAAATGGTGGGATTCAAATGTAATGGCATGTCGTTGACCCTGGTGCTCAGCAACACATACTTCAAATCCCTGAAGATTAATAGGGAAGATGGTTACAGCTCTCACAACAGCTGCTGGAAAGTGTTCCTATCTCAGGTTTTAATTACATGTATTTATACAGTAAAAAAAGTCCTAAATGCATTATAGCCTGTAGTATGCAACAATTTTGAACATTTATGAGATTCAGGCAATTAAGAGTCTAAACTTTCAAATGGTTCCAGATGGCACACTGATTAACAATTGTGTGAATTTAATATTTGTTTAAATGTGCTACTCTTTAAAATATTTCTTAATAGTATATGAATGCATTCAAATGAATCTAGGCACAACTTTTCTTCAAGCACAACTTGCCTCATTGCCTGAAGAAGTGGAAATCTCATTAGCTGATTATATAGACCAAAAGCAGCAGCAGAATAGAGGTAAGAGATGAAAAAGACGAAAAAGAAGCCAAGCTATTTTTTAACTAATGAATGTTTCTCCTTTCTCTTTAGACGCAGGTCCCACGGTATTCATGCAAGCCATTTACAACATCAGTCTCTCAGTTCTTGCAAGTGAACCTACTCATAAGGACATTTCCTTGGGGCTAACAGCATTATGAATGTTGACATCTGTTGCGTACAGTAAATTGAAGGTGAGGACCTTTTATTTTTTCTTTTTACAGCACTAAACCTTTTGTGCTTTCAATGGGGTTAAACCACTTAAATTCCTTAAATAATGCTTATTTTGATATTTCAAGGACTTCCATGTATGCTACTTTTTTTTTTTTTTTTTTTTTTTTTTTTTTTTTTTTCTTAAGACTTG
>CM021767.1:114701450-114747671 GCA_011076525.1 Nettapus auritus
TTTTTTTTTTTTTTTTTTTTTTTTTTTTTTTTTTCTTAAGACTTGAATCATTGCAATCCCCCATCTTCCACCAAAATGCTTATTTTTGTAGATGAAATTTATTCTAGGAGACAGAAACTTATCAATGATGATAGCAGTAACTAGCGATGCATCTACATCCTTCAGAGATTTTTGTTTATAGTTTGGTTAGTATCTATATTTGAATCCAATACTAGAGTTTGGAAGAACAGGACAGCCCAGAAATGAAATATCAGGAGTCCTGTAAATCCTTTGTTCTCAAACCTAAAAATACAAGAACATGTTGCTAACTAACTACAATCATTTAAAATCTAGTTTCTGCCACATTCAGGAGAAATCGGGTTTTCATTTTGTGCGGTATTTGCAGTATGTGGAAGTCACAGGAAATGAGATTTATCTCACCTGCCATTTGAGGTCTACAAGCTAATCATCTGAGACCAGGACTTAGTGATACAGTAACTCTTAGTAGAGAAAAATACATGCCTTCAAAAAAATACATGCCTTCAAATCCAGATTCCTCTTTCACTTTAAGAGGAGATGAACTGCTCTCTGAAAATTCTTGCTCTCCACAGTTTGTAAAAAGAGTCTGGACTCTTTGCTTTAGATGTAGGCATATAACGTCTTGATACCTAAATTAGGTAAGGTAAATCTCAATAATAAAGGAGATAATTTATTCTGAACTTCAAAATATATGTAAATATATGTAAATTTCAAAACTAACTTTTTTCATGTGTGTGCATGTGTGTATCAGGGACAGCTGAGGTTAGAAAAACCAACAGAAACATCTGTATTTTGGCAGAAATGATCCAGTTCTCAAGCTTGACTTTCACCCTTAATAAAGCTATTTCATTTTATGTTCTTTCTGAGGTACAATTTAAACCATTAATTACACCTTTTTCCTTTCTTTTCCTCCATCCCCTTTTCCCTTGGGTTACTTATGCAGGTTGCAAAACTAGCACCATTCATGTTGGAGCCGTTTTTGAAATTCCACACAATCTCCTGGTTTTGAAATTAAGCAAAGGAAGATTATTCATCCACAAATCTGTAAGGAATCGGAATGAAACCTTAAAAATTAAATTAGCAAACTGAAATTGTGTGAAATTATTTTAATAGAAACAGGAGAAACAATGGAAACCTAGCCCTAGGCACTGGTTCCTGAACATCTGTAAAGGAAATTTATGAAGTAGATTTTGTGGTGTGCTGGGTGTGATTTTAAGGACAATATTCCTAGCTCAGTAGCAAGAACAGACAATCTCATCATTTGCTTCCACGTGGGAAAAATACACAAAAGGGAAAGGTATGAGAAGCAGCCAAAAGAATATAAAATATGAATGATGTCTAAAAGAAGAGACAATATTATGCTTTCCTTTAGTTTAATACTGGGTTAGCAGGAGCTGGGAACAACTGTAATCTAGAGCCCAGAGTCTGGACACTACCTGGCTTTTAGGATAAGTAACTTGTCTAATTATGTTTTCTTTTCAGCTCTCTGCCTGTTTGGGTTGCAAACACAATTGATGGAAACAAGAGAACTTCTTTTTATTTCTTTGACCACAGTCCTGCATAAAGATGCAACCAGCAAAAATGCCTAATATACCTATGATGCCATCTGGCAGGCTGTTTGGTGGCAGTATTGAACTCTTAAAGACCAATTGATTTTCTCCTTGTCAGGATTATGCTGTTTGTTGTGCTTGGTGGTGGAAGTTTATAAAAATATATGCACATATATATATATGCCAACTCTATTTGTCATTGAATTATTGGTTATGGCAATTTTACATACTCAGTTATTCCTCCACAAATTTTGCATCTGCCTTCTCCTTCTCTCTCTATTTTTTAAAATGTCAGTGGGTGCAGATTTATATGCCTTCATTGTTATGACAGGTGTTTGTTTGTTTTTCTTTTTCAGCCGGAGTCATGAAGACAAAATTTTAATGCCCGAATTAACTTGTCCATAATAGCTAGTGGAGAAGGAAGACAGGAATGATGAAGATGCTCTCCTTACCCTGAGAAATAGACACAACTAGTCTGAGTTACTCGACAGAGGAAAACCTCTCCTGATTTCACTCTGTCAAATAACCATCACAGCTTTATGAAGTGCTACAAAAACTTTATTTTTACAAAAACATTTTAATTATAGTAGTATTATAGAAAAAAAAAAAAAGAAAAAAAAAAAAAAAAGAAAAAAAAAAAGATAGGCTTATCAATTATACCCAATCCCAAATATATTGAACCCATAGCCAATCCCCCGGGGGGGGGGGGAAGTTTTACATAAAATTGTTTCTAAGAAAAAACAAAAAACAAACAAATAACAACAACAACAACAACAACAAAAACACAATAATTTTTCAGTATAGTAAGGTAATTAGCATAGGCTTTCATACCTGAATTCTAATGAATTCATTCCTACTTATTCTTAGTGTTTTATCACCACTTACTTTTCCAGATACTTCATGTGATATATTAGTCTGTTTGGATTTGATAGGCAATAAAAACAGACCAGTCTGTCTGTTAGTTCTATAACTCTCTTGCATTTAAGAAATAATATAGATAGTATAAAGACAGAGGGAGAAATCAACGCTTCAATTATTTATATAGAAAAAAGTCTACCTAGTAAAATGAAATTGCTTAGCTCCTAAAGGGCAGAGATGAACTTTTTTGGCTGCTTATGCAGAAATGTTATAAATATTTAAATGTAAATAATAAAATCTTTACATGCATAAATAAACATGAGATTGATATTACGCACACCACAGCATCAAAATATGACAACTGCTGCTTCTTCAAGAAAATGGATATTTTCTGTGACTGAATTTAGAATAATCTCAAAGCTAATAAGAACCTCACATATGCTCCCATTTCCACATTGCTTTTAAACAAAATTCCTCTTTTCAGAAAAAATAAAATAGAAAATCTGAAGACCTCTCTGGAAGAAATGTTTAGGACAAAATAAAACACAGGTTCTGACTTCATTAAATACAAGATATTAGGCTCAGAATGGGGGTAGCTGAGGGAATTTTTAGAGCTAGTATCATAAAAGTTGTCAGCAATTTTGTCCATTATTATAGTATTTATGACTACAGGAATGAAGCAGTTGACTTGGCTGCAGATTGGGTCAATAGCAGTAGGAATGAGCCTGGTATGAAGAATAAAGTGGTGATCCTCGGAACTTTCTCTGACCAAAGTCTCATGCTGTGGCAGACCTGATGCTCACAGTCCCTCTCTGTGCCGTGCGACCCAGCTCACTGCTACCTTCTGCCTTCAGCCATCATGAGTCACTTCATGGTCACCTGTCTGTCTGTGATACACCTCAGCAGAAGGAACCATGTCCAAGCTCATTACCACTATTTTGCCAGGAGGTTTGTTTTTGAACATTTGGTTATACGCATATGATTACATAAAACAGGTCATGGATCAGTCAGAGGTCAGTTAAGTTCTACAGCTAAAGGAACAGTCTGGCTTGCAGACACATGCCTAAAGTCTCTTTCCCTCCAGACAGGATAGCAGTGTCCGACTTGCCTGTTGGGAACAGTCCTTAGCATGTACAATCCCCTGGGCCATGCCTAGACATAGTCTAGGAGGGTGCTAGCCTGTGCAAACCAAAGTGATATAAAAAGCATGTGAACAATTACATATTCTGTATAATAAGGGAATGGAGGTTGACGGCATGTTCTGGCTTTGATTTGTTTGTTGGTATAGATATAACCTTTGTTCCCAGTAGAGAGTTATGAGGTCCTGAAGAACTCCATGTTTATGAAAATACTCTAGAGACAGGCTCTAAGAGTACCGGAAATTCTATGATTAGTCTCTTTTCCCACAGACACATTTATTTAAGTAATTTCCCTTTGCTAACATGAGCTCATTTTGTGGTATATAACTGTTCTAGGCTTTTAATCCGTATCACCATCTGTATAGTTTTACCAACTGTAAGCATGTCTATATATGCAGAATATGAAGATACTCCAGGAATGTTAAATAAGTTCAGGAATACTACTTAACTACTTAACATTAAAAATAACAGCAGCAACAAAACAAAACAAAGTCCTTCAAGAGGTCTCAAAATCATGTCTCTCTCTTTGATGTTATTTTAATAACAGACTCAAGTTCAAATGTAAGACCACCTGCCCAAGTGAGAGATGGAAAATGTTCAGGACTGTTGAGCACTCCACGCATTTTCACAGTGGCTCCGCAAAGAGCTATTTAGCACAGGTGTTTAATTATGACACATCAGGGAAGCTCATGGTATTCTAGGCTCCTTAGTCTCATGCTCCCACCTGTGCAGTGGACTTATGTCAGCAAGCAGGGCTGAAAAAGCAGCTACACTGCAATGCTCACAGCTTCCAAAACTGCTCTGGGGCTTTTCCAATTTGGTGGGAGCAACCAAGCTCATTGCAAGAAAGCCACAGGTATATACTGCATGAGCACAGAAATAATGCTAGATTAGGAAATGCTCTCCAGTTACATTGTTTGGAATTGGAGAGTGGCTCATGAGCAGTTTGGATCATGACACTGTGCTAAGGGTTTCTGTCCAGAAGCCCAAGGAATGGGAGAATGATCTTAAAAAATCAAGAGAAAGCTGTCTGGAAAATTTCCAGTGAAAATATTTTTTTCCTTCTGAAAATGCTGAGTTGTTGAGTATAAAATGTGTGGTGGAAACTTTCTGATTTCAATTCATCCTAACCTGCCCCCCCCCCAAAAAAAAAAAAACAGAACACAAGAAAAGAATGGAATGACCTCTTAAACTCAAAATACTCAAAAATACTCACTCCCCCTCAAGTTTTTATTTACTTTTTTTTTTTTATTTTTTTTTTTTTTGAGACAAGATGCTCTGAGTTTCCATTTTTAAAATCTTATAATTAAATAAAAGTTTGTTCTAAGTTTAACTATAGTTCCTGAGGGTTACTAAAATAAAACTATTTCCCTATATGAGTCCGTCTCTCTTCCATCATATGTAAAGGAATTTTAAAGTCATTCCCTCTGTGTTTGTGCATGTTTATTTGTTTGTCTTAAATCACATTCAAACCAAATTTAAAACCTATTTCCTTTCTAGGTCTGACCAACCATCTCACAGGGTGCAAGATTTCTAGCAGGAAAAACAAATGTCTTATTAAATATGTTAATGTAGCAGTGGCACCTGGTTACTAGTAGGCTCTAATTTTGGTTTAAAAATAGAAGCTGTTATCTTCAGAGCTATACACAAAACATAGATACTCAGATTGGATTGGTTCCAAGCTTTCTTGCATAGTTATGAAAATCCTAGTCATAACATAGACCTTATTGGGCTGGTCCCTTCAACAGAAAGTAATAATAATAGAAAAAAAGTACATTGACTAGCACAACATCAATATGATGCCATAAACAGTCCTTGGGTTTTCATCCCTGGAGTGCAATTCATAGAATCATAGGATCATAGAATATCCTGAGTTGGAAGGGACCCCCACGGACCATCGACCCTAACTTCTGACCCCGTACGGGACCACCCAAAACCCAAGTCCTATGACTGAGAGTGTTGTCCAAATGCTTCTTGAACTCCAGCATCTTGCCTCCATGACCACTGCCCTGGGCAGCCTGTTCCAGTGCCTGACCACCCTCTCGGTGAAGTACCTTTTCCTTATATCCAGCCTGACCCTCCCCTGTTTCAGGTCCATGCCATTGCCTCAGGTCCTCTTGCTGTCCCCAGACAGCAGAGATCAGTGCCTGCCCCTCTGCTCCTGTATTGGGTTTATGCGGCAAGGTTCTGGTAGAGGGGAGCTGCAGGGGTGACTTCTGTGAGAAGAATCCAGAAGCTGCCCCATGTCAGATAAGGGCCTGATTCAGCCATCTCCAAAGGGATCCACTGCTGCTCAGAGCTGAGTAAATAAGCAATGTTGTTTGCACCTCTGGGAGAGCAGATTTAAGAAAGGGAGAAAAACTTGCTGCACAACAGCATCTGGGACAGCAAGGCCCTGCAGACCCCAAGGTTGGTGTAGCAGGAGGGGAGGAGGTGCTCCAGGCATGCAGCAGAAGTTCCCCTGTGGCCTGTGGAGAGGCCCCTGGTGGAGCAGGGGTGGAGCCCCCCTGCAGCCCATGGGTCCAACATGGGCTGCAACCCGTGGAGGAGCCTCCAGTGGAGCAGGTGGCTGTGGTCTGGAGGAAGCTGTGGCCCATGGAGAGCCCACCACAGGAGCAGGCTCCGGGCTGGAGCTGCAGCCTGTGGAGAGGAGCCCACGCAGGAGCAGGGGGCCTGGGGGGACCTGCTGCCCGTGGGGGACCCGTACTGGAGCAGTTTGCTCCTGGGGGATGGACCCCGTGGTACGGAGCCATGTGGGAGCAGTTCTTGAACAGCTGCTGCCTGTGGGCAGCTCCCGCAGGCTCAGTTCAGAAGGACGGCATCCCGTGGGAGGGACCCCACGTTGAGCAGGGGCAGAGAGGGACCGTGAGGGGGCGGCAGAGATGCAATCCCCATTCTTCTGACCCCCTGGGCCGCTCAGGGGGAGGAGGTGGAAAAGGGTGCATGGAGGGAAGGTGTTTTTAGTTTTTTTTTTATTTTTTTTTATTTTTTATTTTTTTTATTTCACTGCTCTAGCTTGTAAGTAATAGGTAATATATTTTATTAATCTCCCTACGCTGAGTCTGTTTTGCCTGTGACAATAATTGTTAAGTGATCTCCCCGTCCTTACCTCAACCCTCGAATTCTTTTCATCATATTTTCCCCCCTTTCCCTTTGTGGAGGGGGGAGTGAGAGACCAATTGTGGTGGAGTTTGGCTGCCCAGCTGAGTAAAAGGCTTTGTCTCCTTTCATCTGAACAATCCAAGGGACTTCAGCTGCTTCTCATACATCTTGCACTCTAGTCTTCACCATCTTTGTATTTCTCCTTTGGACACTCAGAGTTTTATGTCCTTCTTATATTGTGGTGCCCCAAACTGCACACACTGCTTGAGGTGAGGCCTTACCAGTACAGAGCAGAGTTTTACAGTCCCTTCCCTTGACCAGCTAGCAATGCCATGCCTGATGCACCCCCAGGATACAGTTGGTCCTCCTGGCTGCCAGGACATTGTTGACTCGTATTCAACTTGCTCTCAGCCAGAACCCCCAGATCCCGTTCTGTGGGGATGCTCTCCTAGTCTGTACATATATCCAGGGTTGCCCTTCCCAAGTGCAGAATCCAGCACTTACTCTTTTAAACTTCATATTGTTGGTGATTGACCAGTTCTCTAATTTGCTGAGATCTCTCTACAAGGCTTCTCTACATTCAACAGAGTCAATCACTCCTTCAAATTTAGTGTCATCTGCAAGCTTACTTAATATAACTTCAAGTCCTGTGTCCAAGTCATTTATGAAAACTATAAGCAGAACTGGCCCTAAAATGGAGCCCTGTAGAACGGCACTAGTTACTGGCCACCAACCTGATATAATCCCTTTGAACCCAACTCATCAGCCAATTGTTTATCCATTGCACTATGTATTTATCTAGCTGTATCCTGGACATTTTCTCTGAAGGATACTGTAACAGTATTGGAAGTTTTACTGAAATCCAAGAAGATTACATCAGCTGGTTTCCCTTGGTCACCTAGAAGGGTGACCTTGTCATAAAAGGAAATTAAGTTAATTAAGCAAGACCTCGTAAACCTGTGTTGGCGGTGACCAACAACCACATTGTCCTTCAGATGTTCTTCAATAACTCCCAGAAAAATCTTCAAAATTTTAGCAGACACTGAATTGAGACTGACAGCCCTGTAATTACCAGTGACTTCTTTCTTGGCCTTCTTGAAAATTGGAACAAAATTTACCAGTTTCTAATCAATTAGGACCTCTCCACATTCCCAAGACCATGGAAAAATAATTGTGAGAGGTCTCACACTGACATCAGCTAGATCTCTGAGTACCCTGGGATGAATCCCATCGGGCCTCATAGTATTCTGTGAGTCCAGCTGGAGCAGCAAATTCCACATAAGTTTAAGGTTGGCTGGGATTTTATTGTAGTCACAGTTCTCAAGCTCAGGGCACCTGGGGTCCCAGAGTCCATAAATGGTGTTGAAAACAAAGGCAAAGAAGGCATTTAACATCTCTGCTTTGTTCCTGTCTGTGAGGTGACTATCTTTATCAAATAATGAAACAATGCTTTCTCTGGTCTTCCTTTTGCAATTAACATATTCAAAAAAGCCCTTTTCATTATCCCCTATGGTACTGGCCAGCTTCAACTCTGAGCCTTGGCTGCATGTGTTTTCTCCCTACAACAATGAACAGCATCTCTGAAGTACTCTCATGTCACCTGACCTTGTTTCCAGTGGCCATACACTTTCTTTTTCATTCTAAGGTCTAGAAGAAGATCCCTGCTTAGCCAAGCTGATCTTCTGCCCCACTTGGTTTACTTCTGTCATTTTAATATTGTCTGTTCCTGTGCTCGTAAGAGGTAATACTTAAAAAAACACCAGCATGATGGAACCCAATTCTTTCAAAAGCAGTTTTCCAGGGGGCCTTGCTAACTAGTTCCCAGAGCACCTTGAAGTCTGCTCTCCTCAAATCCAGAGTTGAAGTTTTGGTGGAAGTTTTCATCCTATTACCAAGTATTTTAAACTCAACTACTTCATAGTCACAACAGCCAAGATGGCCACTAATCACCACTTCACTTATGAACCCCTGTCTGTTCACAAACAATGGATCTAGGAGGGCATGTTTCCTAGTCTGCTACCTTAGTACCTGTACCAAGCAGTTACCATCAATGTATTTTAGGAATCCCCAGACCTGTTTGCTTCAGCTCTGTGGTATTTTCAGTTAACGTCTGGCAAGCTGAAGTCACCCATACAAGGGCAAGGACAAGGGCAGCTGACCTAGAGGTATCTCTTAATTCCTCAAAGAATATTTCATAGGTGTTTTCATCCTGGCTAGGTGATCTATATTAGATTCCCACAATTACATCTGATATAATTCATCTCATCTAACTTAAAAACGTTAAGAAGATGAGTCTAAATCAGTGTTCTAGTCTCTTTTGACAAGTAATGGAGGAAGACTGGCACTTTCAATGTAGAATTCACTGGGCTGATATGAGTTTCATTTAAATATTTATTTTTTCCCCCATACTTATCTTAAAATGAATTTGGAAAACCACCTCCAATGTGAATGTTTTCTCTGAAGATTTCTAAATCTGAAAATTAATTTGCCAACAGTATCTTTTACTCTGGTTATAATATCTAAAGGAATAACATTTTATTTTCTATACAAGTGGATTCTGATGATCAGGTCTTTTATATGACTAAGGTGCTTAGACTTAAGTTTCTGTGCTCCACAGGAGAAAAGTGATAAAGACATGCAATATCTCCCCATTACTTCAGCTGTCACTGAGGTTATGAAACAATGTTTTTTTTTCAATACTTTCAGGTTTGTTCTTATAGGAATGCAGATTTCCAAGCTGGGTCTTGAGATAGCTACTTAGCCCAATATCTAATTAATGATGAAACGTTTTAGTTGGCATGTGGGATGAAAACTGTGGGCTGATGTACATTTCAGAAAGGTGAACTTCTTATGAAACAGGTTTCTTAGGTAGAAACCATACAGTTTGGCACATCTCTTTTTATCAGGAATTTATCTTCCTTTTAAACACAATGTTTTGTAGTTCTTGTTTTGTAGAAAGTTTATTTATGAAATAGCCATCTGACCACTTTCCTCAAATAATTGATTAAATTAGTTGATATCAAAAAACAGTGATGTCCCAGCTTTGGCTGTTTGATGTATTCAGACTATACAGAGTTCCATGGAACAATAGGGAACCTTGGAAATCTATCCAACTTGTAGAAAGGATCACACTTTAAGCTTTAAAACTTTCTGAATGTATTATAATAATTTATACTTCTAAATTAAGAAAACCTTTGGAATTCTGCAATATTAGTCTCAATCTACACTTGATTTTTTTTTTTTTTTTTAACATGTTGTTTTAACACAACATATGGGATATTTAGAACCTTACTGAAAGTGTGAATCATTAGTCTGATCTCTTGCTGGAATTACTAATTGAGAATCTCAAAAATTTGGAATCTCTCTTTTGGTTTAACTCAGTCTTCTGAAGTCTAAATCTGATGTCTTCAAGCTAACTGTCACAGAATTAACAGATAAGTGTGATTATAATATAAATATTGAACATGAAATGCTTTGTTTGCATTACCACTTTCCCTTCAACATCCAGAAATATGATCTAGAATTGTGAGTTTTTCTATTATGTTCTGGAAATAAAGAAGTTTCTAAATGCAAGGGAACACGTGTTGCTCAACTAAAAGATCTTATAATCTAGTTACTCTAAAGGCATTAATTGATTCCAGTCTTTGGAGATGAATTTTGCTCTCTAGTTACTTTTAAAATATATTCTTATATGTAATCATATATTCTTCAATAATCTAGAGAACATATTCTTATGTTGCTTTACTATAAATTTAGAAAGCATTTCCTTGATTTCAGCTGTTTTCTGCCCTGGTGTAGATCATTCACCACAGAAACATTGATAAACAGCATGGGATTCAACTTTCTTATTACTCAATAGAGTAAGAAAGTCATCTGTGAAGAGTGGACCGTCCCAGTACCTCTCTGCAGAGGGAAAATTGAAAACTGACTTAGACCAGATGCTAACAAAAAATAAAAGTAAGCATAATGAATCCCATTATCAATATCTACTGCAAATCAGGTCAATTTTTTCCTCACATTACTGCAACATCTAGAAAAAGATTGTGCTCTGTTTACTCTTGAGGAAATCAATTTGTTCTTCAGGGTGCTCCAGTTTTCAGTAACAATAACAGAATAGTGTAATTGTTTAGTCAGTGCCTTATGAGAACATATTTAGTACTTAGTCATAAAAAAAAAAAAAAATCAAAACAACAACAACAAAAAAACTTATTTTTTAATTGGCGAACCCTACTGTTAAATGTGTCTCCAGCTAATGTTTAGTAACTACCTTGCTCTATCTTGTACCAATCTTCAATCTTGACAACAATTAACCTGACATAACTGCAGTCTTCTTTAATATAAGATCATATTTACTTTTACAGCTTTAATTTTCTTGTTAAACAAAAGTTAAACAGTTAAAGTCATGACACAAGAAATTCTGTCACAATTTTCCATCTTTGGAAATGTCTGCAATTTCTCTGACTTGTAGTTTTCATTACCAGGAGAGGTTACAACACTCTGGGTTTGGCCAAGATGCAAACTGATCTCCCACAAAGATTTAGAGAAAGTCTGGAGTAGTAAGTACCATAAATCACATGGAGGTGTTTCACTTGACTCTTTGCAAATCAGAGGCTTCAAGAAGAGCTAGACTTGAGGGTTATCATACAAAAGTGTTGCTGAACATAAGCATATGTAGGGTCTAGCTTTCTTAAGAAAGCAAGCTTGGGTTATGTGGAGACCAATGAGAGGCAAGAAGGATAGGAAGATGGAGATAAGCAACATATAACTAGGATTTCAGTCTTGATACGTGCATGAGAAGCATAAGAGAAATTTGCTAATTTCTCAAAAAGAGATGATATTTATAGTAGTTGACTTGCCAGCGAGATCTGTTGAGCTTCACAATCACCATAAATTGGTCAATAGCAGCAAAGTAAACTAGGCCTGAGTGCCCCATTTCTTTATAATATATTTTTCTCCACTAATAAAAAGCCTATAACTTAAAAGATTTTAAAAATAAAATTTAGTATCATTGGTTCATCATCTTCATTCTTTCCCTGATCCAAAGCATGCAAGTTAGACTTAGAGCAGTTTTACTTAATGAAGATGTGAATTAGCTGGAAAATAACGTATTGTGCTGTATGTAAAATGAGGAAAAGCATGCATAATGCTTCCTCTCATTTGTACATATTGTATTTGTGATTGTCAAAAACAGGATTAACTATCCCTCTTGGGTTGTGCATTCCAAAGTGCTTAATCTATTCTCCCCTTGAAACCACAGAGTAACAACATTCATACACAGGCATACGGAAAAAGAAAATCTACCCTTGTTTCTCATCTCTCATTAATTTCCTACTACTTTCCATTAGCACCCAAAATCATTGCACTTCTCATTACTGGAAAAATAATTCACCCATATAAAATGATAAATGATGCATAATGAAAGACAAGTAGGAGAAGGAAAAAAAAAAAAAAAAGCCTCTCTAAATTTCACTCTAAGTTTCAGAACACAAAAATATAACAGCTAAATGTAGATTATTATCCTTCAGTTTCATTGAGGGTCAGAAATTCCTTCCATTAATCCCTGAAAATTCCTGAGACCTGCTGAAAGATGTGAATGAAGAAGAAGAAAAGGACTGAAGCAGTGGTTGTCAGTGGATGTTTTTCAAGCTGAATATCTTCCCACCTACTTTTTGGCACTTGAGTACTAGGAAGCAGAAGCTTCACATTCTACAGTCCCTATATGGCCAATAGAAAGATAGAAAGAAGAGCTCCAATGGCCTCAAGAAGTGTTTCTCTTATTCCTTCTCTGCAAGGATCTCTGAGTGACTGACAAAATAGTTATCTAAGCCTTAGAAGCAACAGTCACTAAACAAAAGAAATGTACAGACTACAGCAAGGTTTTCAAGAACCAGAAAGTCACGAGTCTATAATCATTATTTTAAAACCTTTTTTTTTTTTTTTTTCCCACCCTGAAGTGACATATCTTAGCAAAAAAAGAATGTAGTGAAACAAGTGGGAGTCTTTACTCCTAACTGATCTCCCCCCACATGGTTCAAGTCTAGGGTAGCCACTAACTTTGGGGAAGATATCAATATGTTTGTGAGATATTTTTCTAGTTATTAAAATACATGCTCCTTCTCACATATAGAGGTTTTACTCCCCTGAGATTTGCAATGTTTTTGCCATCTGAAAATGATACGCTGTCATAAAATAACTTTGCCATTACCAAGTTTCCAGACTCCCTCTAACATGCATGACAATTAACATGTTAATTCCTGAATGATATGGGTTTCTCTGTACAGCCAAATGTACTGCAAATTCCACAAGGAAACTGCCTGAAAAGAGCTTTTCTGAAATCTATTGTGTGCTTTACTGAATAATACCGCCTGTTCTATTTTACTTCTTCTACTTAACATCTAGACAGAAAGCAAGGGACCACTATAAATAGATAACGTCATCACACATTTTGTATCACTAAAGCTATTTAACCAGGCTCAGGTTTTCTCACCCAACTTTAGGCACTTAACTGAGAGGCTTAATTCAAGGCTATCATCACCTACCTTATCTTTCCTCTGTAGACAGTGGAAAAAGATCAGTACCCCCAGGGGTGATTCTGGTCAGACTACAATATGATTCTCTTTCCCTCCCTAACTCTATAGGACATCCATTGTAGTTTTAATCTCCATAGAGCTCAAACAGTTAAAATCAGGTGAGATGAATAGCAAGTGGATTAACAAACAATAGAACTTGACTACAGTTCTGGTGAAGCTAATTTTGTAATGCTTAGAACCCTATATTTCATCAAAACATTCCAAATACAAGGGAATTTATTTAAGGTAATCTGTTTTTATCCTGACTCCATCCTCTTTATTCCTTCTCTCAGTACACTGTTACTAGCACAAGGAATGTAACAGCATTGGCTCAGAAAAGTGCAGCCTAAACATATGCTTCTGGGTTTCATTCTTCTTAGGTGCAATATTTGATATAACTTAGCTGTTTTCAGGTAAGCAGGTTTGGATCAATAGGTAGGTAGGTGTCTTATGGTCCTGTGATCCCACTTACCTTTAATGGCCCAAGAAGCTAGAATGAAACTATATATATATATATATATAAAAGCACTCTCTTAAAGAACAGATCCCCAGCACAAAATATCTTTTTATGCAAATGAGAATGTTTTCAGACAAAATGTTTTAAAAGATTATATATACATATAAAAACAGGCACAAATGTTCCAAATCAATCGTATTTCTGTGATATGGTGGCAGAATGCTTTTGTGGAGTGCAACACACCAATATTAGTTGCATTGTTGTGTGAAATGCAATATTCACACTTTTGATTTTTCTGGTGATAATTCAAATTATCTCACTTTAACAGGGTCTTGATCTGTTAAAAACTACCGAAAAAAGTGAATCAGATACTAGCTTTCCTGTTACAAAAGAATTTGATTTCATTTTTGATATGGGAGATCAGAGTCTGGCTCAATATTAGAATTACAATGGATTTTATCCTGTGTCATTGTCCAGAACTCAGACCATCTATGGACAGATTTGTTTTGCTAAACTTGAGACTGTGATTTTTTTCAAGTATATGTATAAAAACATACTTATATAAAAACATACATATTTTAGATCAGTATGCATATGTGACAATTTTTATTTATATTCTCTACACATCGTGACTATCCAATTTATTAAGCAAATAAAATAGTGCCTATGGTAGTGTAAATTTTTATAGCTATATTTTCTCACTCTGCAGACTAATTTGCATATCTATATGTCAGCAGCCAGTTAACAGGACCAGAGACACAGAAATGGAGTGGACAAAAGACACCTTAAGAAGCTACAAACCAACAACCAGAAAAGCCTTTTAGCTGTAAGTCAGCAGACTTTTATGTCAAGCTTGGCTGACTAATTATTGCTTATAATTTGCATTAGGATTAATTAACTAATTAGAGAGGAATGTCTGAAGGCAAAGTTATGGCTCTGCTTGTCAAGCTGAGGACTTTAATTATTCTGATATTTTTAATTATAATCAGCTGCTGAATGAGTATTACATTGTCAGCTACTATAGCTGTAGCGGGTAGGGGAGCTGAAGGAATTGTGGGTATTGTACTAGCACTTCACCTAGAACCATGGAAAGGTAATGCCAACTATGCAAATATAATAGGAAAGCCTTCTGGCTTCAATACTCATTAAAAGCATGTACACAGCACTATGCAAACAGTGACGGTTCAGGGTTCCATATCATTTTAAGAGTAAGACAACAATATTTCCTCAGGAATGTTCCTGAGCTTATAGTCTCTTTGTACTTGAATCCCCCCTTTTTTTTTTTTTTTTTTTTTTTTTTTTTTTTTTTCTGAGCCTGAATTGTCTCATGGTCCCTAGGTGCATATAGCTCTATGCATATTGCTTTAGGAAGCTAAATGTACAAGGGACAGTAACGAAAGCACAGCCTAGAGCTAGGACAGGGAAAAAGGCATCTTCTTCCTACCTTTTTCTCCAGTATAAATTAGCCCAAGATGTCTGTGTTCCAATTAACGGAAGCTTTTCAGTGCTGCAAGGAGGAGAAGCCCTAACCATTGCAGAACAGGATCATTTCTGAGACACAACATATCTGATTTTTTTGCCAAGTCTTCTGTGATATCTTGGCTTAAGGGCTTGATCTCACAGCCCTGTCAGGAGTAAGTTTGTTCAGCAATTTAATGAGGCCACTCCTTTTCTAAGTCTTTTGATGATAACCATCACCTCAGCGTAAGGATGCTTCATTATCCTCAATAGATATAATCTCACAACCCCTGTGTCAATACTCACATTTTGAAAACGGGAAGTGGGGAATAGATTAACTAAGAGCTGGAGTGGACTTCAGTACAAATTATCTGCTTGTTGCTTTCCTGAAACGTAAGCCTATGAATACAGTCACATGGTTTAGATCCAAACTTTGACACTATTTTAGACACTGGGCCTGAGGTGGTTCAATATGTCTTAAATAACCACCTAAAATCTCTGTACCACTTCTGAAAAGCAAGATCTGGTCTGACTAATGGTGATGCTTCCTTCTTATTGAAGAGGCGCTTTTACAGGGCAATGCAGCCTGAACCACTTCTGCCAAGAGTATAAGGAATCAGTATGAAATGTTGGGTGTTTGGGGATGTAACTTATCTAATCCCCTTTAAGGAATAAAATTATTATTTTGATATTAAAATTAATATTTTTATATTTAATATTTTAATAACATTAATATTATTAATTCATCTGTATATCATAAGAAGGTAACAAGAAGGCTGACTGAAGCTGGTATTTAGAGTATTCTGCTGAGAAGGGACCACAGTTCATACCAAAGTCTCCAAGAAACACTTAGCTTTTACTTTAGAATTTTTAAGGACAGGTGAATCAATGTACCCTGGACTGTGAAGTGCTTCATACTTCTTTAGGCTAGAGCCTTAATGCTAGCCTTTTGTTTATAAGGGAGATAGCATCACTTTCACACCACATTCTAGCTGACAGATCACATCCTGGCTATGCCCAATGTTTTAAGTAGCCGAAGAATTTTCAGTAAGAGTCATTGTTGTGCATAAGCCTAGATTACAAGGACTATCACTAAAGCAGACATTTCCAGATGTGTATGGATAACTAAAGTAACCCTGAACTTTCAGTGAAGTAGGAAGGCATTTAAGCATGTTTAAGATTAGTCAGTCCTGAAAAATAAGCAAACTTAGCCACTGTCTACAGCTTAAGGGCTTTTGGAGTACAGCCTCATTTAGGTAGAAGTGAAGATAACTGAGTTCCACACCAACTTTCTCTTTGCCAAGTGTTCTCAATGCCTTCTGTACAACATGCACAGAAATTAGTTCCCCAGAGGGTAATGAGGCCCACCTAAGCTCTAAATACAATGTGAAGTTATAGATCTGCCTCTATGGACTACAGAGACAATTGCATCCCAAACCAAGGCAGTTCACTTAGATGAGGTGGATGTAGGTGCATGTATAAACTGGATCAGGATTCACAAAACAGGCAGTTGTAGTGATCTGTCTAATTGTCCTAGTCAGCAGCAGTGGGATTCATCTGACTTTGACCAAGGACATTCTCCTTAGAGGCAATAGAAAAATTTCCTTTTTATATTTCTGGTGTGATTCATTTCATCGTACACAAGATGCCTGAAAGAGGCCAGAGGAATCATACCCAATGTCTATAACATGGAACAGGTTAAAAAATACTTCCAAATTGTTAGTTATGATACTTTCTGAGCTGCATGAATAATCTCTTACAAAACCTGGTATCTGTAATGAAGCTGTTAAAGAGAGAAGGTTCTTCTTCCTCCTACTTGTATCCATTCTTTGAATGTACTTCTGAGCTTCATCTGTGTCCTGGTTTCAGTTAGGACAGGGTTAATTTTCCTCCTAGTAGCTGGTAGAGTGCTATGTTTTCGATTAGGATGAGAAGAGTGCTGATAACATGCTGATGTTTTAATAGTTGCAGAGCAGTGGTTACACCAAGCCAAGGACTTTTCAGCTCTGTCCTGCCAGTGGGCAGGCTGGGGGTGCAGCGAGAGCTGGGAGGGGACAGACCCAGGACAGCTGACCCAAATTGGCCAAAGGAGTATCCTGTACCATCTGACGTCATGCTAAATGATACATAGGGGTGGCTGCCAGGGTAGGGGGGCCGGCTGCTCAGGGGTAGACTGGGCATCGTTCAGCAGGTGGTGAGCAATTGCATTGTGCATCACTTGTTTCGTACACACTATTATTACTATTATTATTATTATTGTTATTATTATTATCATCATCATCATTATTATTGTTTCCTATCTTAATAAACTGTCTTTATCTCAACTCTCGGGCTTCACTTTTCCGTTTCTCTCCCCCATCCCAGAGAGGGAGGGGGGTGGGTGAGCAAACAGCTGTGTGGTGTTTAGCTGCCGGCCAGGTTAAACCACAACAATCTGAAAATCCCTTGAAGTGAAAATTTTCTGGAAAAAAAAAAAAAAAAAAAAAAAAAAAAAAAAGGCAATCCGTTGATCAGACATAGGTAGCCATCTCCTAGGAAAATTGAAGCTCAAATTCATAATTCCTCATCAACAGTCCAAACTCCGTTTATTTGTGAATTTTATTTTCAGACATTGGAAACTACTTAAATATTGTAGTTTATCTAAAGATGTAATTCCAAACTTTGTATTACAGTAGAGAACAAAATATCATAGAAATCGTGTAGTAGATATCAAAATTTAATATGTAGAATTGGATGCTGCATTGCATAAATCCTTCTGTGAGGTTACCCAGACAGATCACTCAAGGTCACATTTAAATCAGGTATTTATAGAAGAGTAAGGTCTTGAACCTAAGTCTCAGAATAAGGCACTCCTAATGCCTCCTATATCATAGTTATTATTTTTGGACTATATTCCTCAAGTAAAAATTCTCAAGTTCCCATGTGCTTGTAGGACATTTCCTTAGAAGTGAAATGGGAAATAAAAACTACTTTGGATGAGTACTGTTCCCCAAATTTTGACTGTTTATTTTTCTGTGACCCTGCATGTTAAGGAAGTGGTAAAGTGCCCCAATGCAGAAGCAAGAACACAAGAGGGAAACTATGAAAACCATGAACACTTCTCCAATATTTTTATAATGGGAGAAAATGTGAAAATGTGAATCATTTCTAATTGAAAAAAAAAAAAAAAAAAAAAAAAAAAGATGAGAGAGATTAGTATTTTTTTTTTTTTCCATGCTCTTCTCTGAACATTGTGTAAAACTGTGTGCATGTGTAAGATCAAGATTCAACTCTGAAATGGAAAAAATCCATTTGAGAAATGAAAATATCACACTGGAAAGATACTTACCAAGGATATACCTCTAAAAAGCAGAATATGTTATATTCCAAATATATGCACTTGTTTAAAAAGTTAATGTTTTAAGCTTTCTGCCTTCTAGCCAAGTATATCTAATCTAATTAGTGCTTTCCAGCCAAACATGGCCATAAGCAGGCCCAGAGTACATTGATGATTCAGAAGACATGGCTCACCTCAGGCCTTTTCCGCTCCTCAGTCTTTCGTAAGATTTTGAATGTACCTTGCAAAATACTACTTAGTTTGATGAGTTTGTAACTATTCCAATTTTGTGTTTCTGCAAGAGAGCACAAAATATACAGATGTCTTCACTTTTGTATCAACTATCTTACACCAATGTGAGTGAACAGCGAACTAGGGGTGCTAGCACGGAGGCAATCCAAGACTTGTATTTTAATCATCCTCACTCAACAGTGCTAAAGACACTGTCATGAACCTCAAAAGGTTACGCATATATCATTTTTTCTTTGGAATTAGATTCATGCAGTTCAAGTCTATACAAAGCTGTATCTCCTGGTTGCAGCATGGAAATGTCCTGTGTAGAAGCACAGTATAGAAGAAAAAGGCTAGTATGTGAGTGAAGTAACTGTAACTGAAGTAATTGAGTCTACCACAGATAACTTTGGATGAATTTGAGTTCTTTTTTCTTTCCACACAAGCACACCCTACAAATGAATAAGACAGCAATATTCAGTTTATCTAGTTAGTTCTATAACTAGCTCTTTCAAATTGTAATGACCCTAATCATATGAACGCATATCACCTAAAAGAGTATAACCTGTTCTCACTGGACCTAATGCAAATAATCATAACAGTAGTAGTAATATAAAAATGTTAAATGAAACAAGAGTAAATGCCAGCTTCTGCCCCTGGGATGGGGCAATGCTGGCTATACGTACAGACTGGGGCATGAGAGGGTGGTGAGCAGCCCCGTGGAAAGGGACTGGGAGGATTCTAGTTGACAGCAAATTGAATTTGGGTCAACAGTGTGCCTTGGCAGCCAGGATGGCCAACTGTATCCTGGGGGTGCATCAGGCATGGCATTGCTAGCTGGTTGAGGGAAAGGATTGTCCCACTCTGCTGGTGAGGCCACTCTACCAGTGAGGCTCATCTCAAGTACTGTATGCAGTTTGGGGCACCACAATATAAGAAGGACATAAAACTGTTAGAGAGTGTCTAGAGAAGGGCTATGGATCTGGTAAAGGGTCTAGAGTGCAAGATATATGAGATGTTGAAGTCCCTTGGTTTGTTCAGCCCAGAGGAGACAGAGGGGAGACTTCATGGTGGCCTACAGCTTCCTCAGAAGGGGAGCAGCGGGGAAGGTGCTGAGCTCTGCTGTCTAGGGACAGTGACAAGACCCAAGGGAATGGTGTGAAGCTGTGACAGGGGAGGTCTGAAAATTTTTAGGCTAATATTTATGGCCTGAAAAAGAGCACTCCACTATGACCATCTTTTGTGGTCCATCTTGAACTACAGAGGTAAAAAACAAAAACAACAAAACCTTTTGTGTGTACAAAACCTAAAAACAACAGAACAGCCTATCAATCCAAATAATATATATTAAGTCTTTTCAGTGTTTTCTGATGTGTACCAAGGAGAGGTAAGATGAAAGAGGAAGAGTTAAGGAAGAGTTAATAACTTATAGTTTTACCTTTTACCTTTTCTTCTGATCAGGCAGACATAGGAAAAATCTTTTCATAAATGCAAAAACATACTTTACAAAATTTAATAAAACAAGGATGACCATATCAACCCTGTGATCATCAGAGACTTATTGCCATCACCCTTATGCCATTTTGGGTGAAGCTCAGTCTATGTTGGGGTAGAATTAGGTTAGATATTAGAAAGAAATTCTTTACTCTGAGAATGGTGAAGCACTGAGAACTGTCTGCCCAGAGATGCTGTGGATGCTTCATCCTTGGAAGTGTTCAAGGCCAGGTTAGATGGGGCCTTGAGCAACCTGGTCTGGTGGGAGGTGTCCCTGACCGTGGCAGGGTGTGTGGGGGGGTGGGGTGTTGAAATAGATGGTCTTCAGGATCCCTTCCAACTCAAACCATTGTATGATTCTGTGATATCATTACTATATGATTCTATGATACCAAACATTTTTATTATTATTATTTTATTCATATCTTACATGTGCTCTGTTTTGTCTTTCATTATTTCTCTTTTGTTTTCAATAAGATATATTTTTCAGTCCAGAAGCAGTCAATCACAGAACTTTGTATAATTATCAGTGATCTGTATATCTAATTCATTTTAATTTTTCATGGTTATAGAACTCTTTATTCTCCCATTTTCTAGACTGTTTTTATAACCACTCTTTAAATTTGTTTGTGTCTTAGCTGAAACTGTTCTACACTTCCTTGATAGAAACTGTGATGTCTGAAACACATTGCTAGGCATATGGCTTTAATGGATTTTTGGATTTCTTAGGAAGTTAAAAAAGCTGCAAAACATTCTTTAGTAAATTGAAAGGTTATATGGATATATATGGATCAAATAAAGCATTTTACGCCAATTTTCTTTTTTTTTTTTTTTTTGGGGGGGGGGGGGGCTTTTGATTTAAAAAAAAAAAAGGCACCTTTTCAGTTAAAAACTTTTTGACATATTTTTAGAAAAATAATAATTAAAGAACCAGTTTCAATGAAAAAGCTACCTGAAGCACAATTCACAACTTGAGAAGAAAGATTTCTATTGTCTATTTGGGAAAAAAAAATCTAGAAATTGAATGTTTATGTATCCTTCAAAAATTGCTAAACATTTTCAATCCCCAAAATGATAAAGACCTCAGGAAAATCAACTGGTCCTTGAGAAACCTCTTTGCAATTGCAAATTGCAAATTTGCAATTTATATTAGTTCTTATATAAATGAAAGAACTTCACCCTGACAGAGGAAAGAAACTGCAGAATTATCCAATGAATGCTCCTTGGTCTCCTTATCTGTTCTGATTGTTTGATTCCAAGGGGTGTATGTATATAGGCAGAAGAGGACCTATTAATTTGTGGCTGAAAGTTAATGAATAGTCCAGAAGTTTAATGGTGAGAGCATCTGGTTATTGCAGGACTGGACAGTGATAGGAGAAAAGCAAAAATAAAAATCCAGAGGAGTCCAGGGCTAGAAAAGACACAATTGGAAAGAGACTGATTTGGAAGTCAAGGGTATCATTCCATAGGTGTCCTGAAGTCACCAAACAAACCTTTCCCAGGTCCTTACTCTTGAGTCACTAACATCAGCTAATCACTATCTTTGAGACACAACTATGTTTATTTTTCATTGCTAATGGAAGGATACTAATTGCAATATTCTCCTGACTCAGGTATGGTGCTGTCAAACAGAAAACAAACAAACAACAACAAAATCAGTGAGAAAGACAGAAAGACATGGGAAGCCTATAGGCAATCCCATACTTACAGTGATACTTTTCCATCACCTAACACTTTCGCATTTTTACATCCCTAAAAATTAAAACCTACAAAATCAATAATTTCCTTTAGATATCTAGATAAATCCTTGCATCCAAAATCACCAGGGGGTATTCCTTAATGCCATATAAATAGTTAGCCACAGGCTTGCCTGCATAATTATGCCTAAACTCTGCCCTAAAGGCAACCATTCCTGGCATTGAAGAGCCACTGAAAGGAAGGAGCAAATTCTATGTTTTGATTCAATATAAGTTGGAAATCTTTTCCTTAATGTTTGGTATTATCTGCTCCAAGAGGTAAAATGTGGGTATAATTCAGTTTTATTCAAAGTAAAAGATATGCTTCATTATTTGTTATAGATACTGGCTGCACCAATGGACTTTTGGTGTAAAAAAAGATTAAATTTCTAGCATTGGTAATTATGAACCTTTTCCAAAAAAATATGAACCTATTCATATACCTTAGGCTGGATAATAAGTTATATTTTGTGGTGTGCAAGCAAGGACCTTGGGATATTTTCCACCTTCTATTGCACTGAGAAAACATCAGGCAGACATTTGCTACACAAAAGATTTCCTGGGCAGGGATACTGGGAGACCATCAATCCCTCTTATCTGCAAAGTTACATTCAATGTATTTTGATTTTCTTTTAGAAGAGTGTAACTACATTTGAACTAAACAAGTGAGAATAAATTCTATGTGAGTTTTGCTCTGCATTCTTAGAGAATAAATTTTCTCCCATAGGATGCCTGTATAGGATACAGATTAGCATTAAAGACCTAAATTTATATTTTTCCTTCTTCAAGCATTTGATACAAAAGGAAGCCCTTAAAAATTCTCATCTCTTATATTCTTTCCTAGATGAAAATTCCCCGCACTTTTGTCCATGTAAACACAGAATTAGTCTCCTGCAAGTTTAGGTGGTGGCAGTTCCTGAACACAGTCATATTTTGCAGATAACAGGATTAGCTTGGATGTGGGTAATAAGTTGGTGAATCTCCCCCTGGCCATTTCTCAACACTGTGAGAGCACTAATCCTTTATGCTTTGATGTCTTCTAGTTTTCCATCAGGTGCAGCTCAGCACTTTTGTCCTGGGGCAGTCAGCGCTCTTATAAGATCTCATAGTGTCCTCATTAGCTGCGCCTATTTACCCAGCCAGCCTGTTGAACCCAATTTATAGTTTATGTGATTAATTCCCAAAGTACAGTAAACCCTAGCTTTAAGGCTCTCTATTATATGACTGCATCTCATATAAGGGCAAACACTAGCTACTGCTCTTTTGTTATATGACTTCTCCATATATAAAACTGTAATAATTTTGCTCTCAACTACACATTAAACATCATTATATATACCTCCTTTCAGACGTACAGCCTATAAAAATGTTGCACATTGGTTCATAAAAAAACATGCATGCACAAGAGTTCTTTCTTGGTTCTTTTCTATTTTTATTATCAAAATCTATGTCTTTAACATTTTGTATTACAATTATTGATATTGTTGAGTAAGTCTAACAAGGCACATAATTTAGAACTGTTTATCCATGGAATTGCAGGTTACAAAGGCTTAGCAGTCAAAGTAGCAGCCTATAACCACTGGCACTTTTTTTTTTTTTTTTTTTTTTTTTTTTTTTTTTTTAACATGCAGGTTTTGTAGATAAAAGACTTATGTTGTGAATTTTTATGCAGTCATTTAAGTCAACTGATGACATCTGTCAGCTCTGCTGTATTTCCTCCTATTGGGATATGAACTATGGGAGTTGGATCTCTAGCAATTTGCATGCAAAAGAACATTGTATCTTTTTTTAAATGGATGATTATTTCCAGTTATCTCTCCTCAAGGGTTCACTGGGAGAGGCAGGTTTTTCTTAATTATTATTATTATTATTATATTTTTATTATCATTATTATTATTTATATTGTCCATCCTTCAGGTTTAAAAAACAACAAACAAACAAAAACAACAAGAAAACACAACTCTTTGGAAGTCTCAGTTACACTGGAAGATCCCAATCACCAAAGCAAACCACAAAATCAGAAGAAAATCTCAGAGAATTTTGAGTAAGATGCTTAAGGTAGTGAGTAGAGAGGATATCAGAAAAGCTTGGTTGTAAGCACAACTGACCAAAGCTGATCGGTTAAACAAAGAGACCGAACTTGCTATACAGAGGCTACATTAGAATCAGCTGCAACACTTAAGCAAACAAACAAACAAACAAACAAACAAAACCTATAAATCACAGAATGTCAAATTGTTAACCTTAAAGCACTTTAGAATACAGCTGTGGCCAATGAGTATCTCGTTTTGATTTAAAATGAGGTTTACTCTGTTTTGTACAGTAGCCTTAGTGCCATCTGACAGATGGTATGAGATACTAGATAGCCCCAGAATACCCTACCTTACTGAAAACCTTAGGGAAGGTAGGCTCCAGATCTGTGGGCTTCCCTTAAGCTACTTAGTCAGTAAGTCTTGAACTCGACCTGGAATGATGAATCCCATGGAAGGGCAACAGAATTATTTAAACTTTCTGACGGTTAGTCCCTTAGTATTTCCAGTGAGACATATCTACACTGATATCTGTCTACAAAGATCTGGACTGGGACTACCAATACGCATACAGTCACACGTATAAATATGTATATAGAACCTGCTATCTAAAATGTAAGTATATATATAACTTTTATACATGTACATATATATTTGCAAAAAAACTAAACAGAACAACAACAAAACAGTTTAATTTTATTTATCTTTCATAAACCAAAGGAACAAAAAGGTTTCATGCAATGTTCCTTCCCAGTTCACCATGTATCTACAAAAAAGGCAAAGGGAATTCCCTTTCACTGAACATGTGGCCAAAGACATAGAGTTTTGGGCACAACAATTTCCAATATAATAGTTGATCAGTGGCCTGGCATATTAGTAAGACAAACATTTTTGTCTTTTTCACTGAGCTACTGTACATTGTGATTTTCTCAATATATATGCCTCCTTTTTTTTTTTTTTTTTTTTTTTTTTTTTTTTCCCCCACTTCAGATTTCTTTTGGTGAGATTTAAGATTCAGGTAATTTAATTGAATTTCAAAATTTCATTCTCTCAACAGTGAGTGTGTTGAATGTCCCAGCAGCCCAGTCAGAGGCATAAGTACCGATTCCTAAGTATACCCAATGACTACATGCATAGGAAGCCAACAGGTCTTGGGAAGCTGTCTTGGATATGTCCATATACAACAGCACAATAGTATGTGTTGAACATTTCTATTATTCTTCTTCACTGAGACTAATGTCCTAAGTTCATTGGACCCATCTATTTTTGTGTGCACTTATTTATCCACTGGAAAACCTGGAGAGGAACTGTTCCCTTCTCAATAAATAGATAAATAAATAAACTTTTTAAATGAGGAAAAATAATTTCATATATTTATGTATGTACATATAATTTGCATAAATATACTTACAGAATTTTATATATTTATATGTTTTTTACTATATAGGATAAGGCAACATACATTACTACAGAACAAACTCTTCTATTAAAATTTCGAACATTAGGAAAGAAAAAAGAAAATAAATCTGGAATCAGATGTTCAAGTAAAATTATATGAGCTAGTTTTTATTGTCCTAATACCTTATGCTAAAAATTTTCTTTTTCCTTTATTGAGTTGATTTTTTTTTTTTTTTTTTTTTTATTGGACATATGCAAGGAACTATAATCCTTGAGCTGTTTCAATATGTGGGAAGCTATTTTTTGGAGATATGGAATAATTGCTATTCAGAAACTGTGAACACCAGCAGTTCTCAAGTTCAAAAGCTGACCTATCACAGCATTGCATAATAAGCATGTTTTCCTTCCTCCTCTAATGTTGAGTTTTGCATTGTCTACTCTAAAGGGTACACCATGTCTTTGAATATATTCAGCAAAATTAATAAGTCCAATAAAAGAAGAAGATAACCTTATCAGTATTTCCTTGTGTCGGATTGTAGACTGAGGAAATGAGCATTTGTATAAGCTTTTATAAAACTCTGTTTCTTCAAGAATATTGCTGAGTATGTAATAGGAAATGAAGAAAGGGGATTGCATATGTAATGGAAAAGTTCTGATTTGTATTCAAAATGCATGACAACAGATACTTTATAATATTTACCAGTTCTTGTTATGAGTAGAACCTTGTCTCTCAATATCTTGTAAACAAGTGGCCCACAAGCAAGCTTTCAATAACTTAATGATCCATAAATAAGAAAGATGTTGCAGCTTTTGAAAAAGTTTCAACTGAGATTTCCAAAATACAAGAAAAAAATAAGGTTTTAAGCATGTGTTTAAGCTCTGTAAAGAATAATTTTTGCCTATTATTATTATTGTTTGCTGTAAACAAGTGTCCTGTTAGTTCTGGTGATGTTTGAAAGTTTGGTTTGTGGAAATTATTTCAAAATTCTGGCATTGCAAAAATTTGTGGTATTTAGTCTTTGTACTGCAGGTGCTCCAAGTAGAAAATGGTAGTAAAGACTACAGGTACAATAATAATGAAAGAAGAACAATGCTCTGCATATTTATAATGTTTTTCACTCAATTCTCTCTTAGGGCTTTGTAAAAGAATTTAGATACCAATGCAAATACCTGAGCAAAATAGAAATAGCAGTATTGTAACATAGACAGTTGGACTCAATGATCTTTGTCACTTCCAACTGACCTATTATTCTATTCTATTCTATTCTATTCTATTCTATTCTATTCTATTCTATTCTATTCTATTCTATTCTATTCCATTCCATTCCATTCCATCCTATCCTATCCTATCCTATCCTATCCTATCCTATCCTATCCTATCCTATCCTATTAAATTCTAGAACACACAATGAATTATTTTGGAACCAGGAATAAAGAAACAATCCTCTTGTCTCTAAGTCCCATGATATTGCAGATAGCACTACTAGATCTGAGATAATAAACCTGCTAAAAATTATATATTTGTATTGGAAATCTTCTGAATAACTCACCCTTGGAAAATTTTGAATCCACAGGGCTATTTCTGTAAAAAAAAAAATAAAAAAAAAATAAAAAATCAGTGTAAGTATTATATGCTGGTTACTGTTCTGTATTTGATTTGAAACTTACCTGTGATTTTTTCCCTAGATATAACATACTTTTAGTGGTGTATTTTGGTTCAAGGAGATGCACCAGTATCAGGCAAGGGAATTCTTTTGAATGTTTTCTGACAGGTTCTGTATTCTTAAGACATCATTCAATACCATCCCAACCGTATTCTGACCATTTTGTTGTGTCTGCAACATTATAGGAAATGATGTCTGTCCAATGTTGATTCCTTTCATGAAATCCAAACATTTTTACTGGCACTAGTAGCTAGGGAAATAGTAAATAATCCCTTCCTTTCTTCCTACCTACCCCTCCTCCTCCTTTCCTGGCATATTTGTCATCCACTTAATTTTATTTTATTTTATTTTATTTTTTTTAGTCTAGGTGAGGTCTTAATGATGATATCGTAAATCTTCACCACAGTCAGTCATTAGAGATCAAATGTACTCTTTGGTCCATTATCATTCATTAGAAAATATTTTTGGCTCATATGAATTAGATTACCCATTTTAACAAATTTCAAAGGCCTCTATTGATTGATGTAGGACACTCTTCATTTAATTTTTTCCTAATTTGTCTGTGTATGCCTAAATTACTTTCCAGCAAATGAAAGGAGATGATGTAATGAATCTCCAGCTACATCATCTTCCTTTCCTCCACATTCCTTCTAATCAATATGTGGAAATTCATATTAAAATTAATAAATAAATAAAACATTATGATTTTCTATGATCTTAGGTCCAGATACTATTAGCTTCGCTTAATCAGGGAATGTTCACATTGTACATTGTTTAAAGGCAGGGGGTATTCTCTACACTCAGTCTGCAGTTCTGGACTTCTGTTACTACCAATGGAAAGCCAAAGGAACCTCCACAACAGGACTTTGATGACTAAGTAGATTATGCATACCTACAACCAAATAGAATTCTACTGCTCAAGAAACCTCTTTAGTGGGTCCTTCAGTGGGTTTACTTATGAAATAAGTACATAATCCATTAAAAAAAAATAAAATAATAATAATAATAATAATAAAATAATTTCGGCAAGTGTAAAGAATATCAAATAGTTTCCCAAAGTAAGTCTTGGAAGTATTTATTATGTTTAGCTGCATATTTCACCTCAAAAATTCGTTGTGAGTATTCCAGGTTTTTCTCTTGTTGTCCCATTTGTCCAGCTTGTCAAAGTCCCTCTGAATGGCAGCACAACCATCTGGTATATGAACAACTCTTCCTAATTGTGTATCATTTGCAAACTCACACTGTGTGTCATCATCTTGGTCACTGAAGATATTAGAGAGTACTGGCCCCACTAGTGACCCTTTAGTCACTCCCAAATTCCAGCTGAACTTTTTGCTCCCACAACCCTCTGAGACTGTCAGATCAAGCAGGTTTCAGCCCAGTCACTGTCCACTTACCTAAACCATGCCTGATCTGCTTGTGGTGAGGTTATATCAGACTGTGTCAAAAGTTTTTCCGCGGTTAACACGTATAATATTCACTGCTCTCCCCTTGCCACTGAGATAGTCAGTACATTGTAGAAGGGTAAGAGTTGATGAGGAATGCTTTTCTTTTCATAATTGCATGTTTATTACTCCCAAACACTTTCCTGTCCTTCATATGTTTGGAAGTGGTTTCCAGAATTATTTGCTCCATCACTTTTGAAATGATAGAAGAGAAGTGGACCAATCACTGCTTCCCTGGATCTTCCTTCTGGCCTTTTTCCTGGAAAATAAGAGTGACATTTGCTCTTTTCCTTTCCTTAGGGATGTCTCATAGTGACCATAGCCTTTCAAAGATGTTTGAGAGTGACCTCACAATGACATCAGCTAGCTCCCCCTGTATTCATGTTACATCTCATCAGATCCAATGGATTTGAGTACCTCCAGTTTGCTTAATTGCTTCCTAAGCTGATCTTCCTTCACTGAGGAGTACTACTTCTTTCCTCCAGATTTTCTCTTCTGTCACTCTGAGGCAAATCTTACTGCTAAAGATCAATGCAAAGAAGTCTTGGGGTAGCTAAGTTTTTCCTGTCATTTGTCACGAAGCCCCTTGCCTTATTCTGCAGCTGATCCGCATTTTCCATGGTCTTCTTTTTGTTGCTGATTCACCTGTGGAAGTCTTTTTGCTGGCCTTCATGTCCTGAACCAAAATCAACTTCAATGTGGCTCCTAACCCCACCTGTGCCAGAGCATCTCTATATTCCTCCTGGGTCTCTGTACCTATATATATAAATTGATGAACACTAACATTTGTACCCTTCATTTTTTATGTATTTTCATAAATTTGGGCTCTACCAGTTCTATTTATATAAGACATTGTTTTAATCGTGATTTAGTAGATGCTTATGACCGACGTCACAAACAGCCCAGGGCAAGAACTGGATATTCTGCTTTGCACAGTTCGTTCTTTTTGCTTCTTCCAAAAATGATTTCTCTACTAAGTTAAACCATAATAAATAATGTCATGAGGGCATTAACAAAAGTTATCACAGAATTTTTTTTTTTTTCATTCTTAAACTTAATATTTTTCTTCTAAATGTTGTTTTCTTTGTAGGAAATGATCTCAAATAAAACAGTGGAAATATTCCATTTTGAGAGACTAGGAAAAAAAACAAGTGATTGAAATTGACTGTTTTAAAAAATGTCTTAATTTTTGATGTTAACAGTATTGTTTGTCTCTTTAATGTATAGACATAATCAATTTCTAACCATTGCTAAGAATGACTTAACAAGAAAATCCATATCTATAATACCTGTGTTCCAAACAGTAATTTTAGACTACAGTCAGCAGACTCTTTTTCATGTCCCTAATAATCTCCTCTTTTTCATAAACATTTTAATCCCTTTGAAGAAGATTTATGGTACAACATAAAAGCACATTGCAATAAATTATTTCTCTCTATATATATCTGTAGATACATAGATGTTTAACCATCAGTATGTGAGCAATTTGGGCGATAAATATAGATATAGGTATACATGCAATCTTTTCCCATTAAAAAGAATGATTTTTGCAAACTACTAAAATATGATACTCTAACCTAATTCCTGAAATACTGTAAAGCGTAATAGACAAGGCCTGTGCCTATAGGGAGAATTTCTTTTCATCCCAACTTTCCATGTCTTCCTAGGGCATGTCTTCTTCCACCTCAAAAACTTTCCTTGACTATTCCAGTTTTCTCCTCCTCATTTGTGCTTAATTCATTTCTCGTCTGCACTACAACCCTATGGCACTTATTCTGCCTTCCTCTCAGGTTCATAAGTCATAGTGTTTAAGTAACTATTTTTCTAAGCCATGACCATGCAACTGACATGTCCTGCTCGGGGGAGTATTTTTTCCTTGCATGTTTTATAACAACCCACAGTTTCAGTGATTTTGCCATTTTACAGGCTTTTGCCAAGCACTCTGTCTTTTCCAGTTCTGTTATACTGTTTGTCAGACTAGTTCAAAGTAAAGAGAGGATTTGGGGGGCAATCCCAGATTCTAATTAGACAGGAAAGGCTGCTTCATTGTTCTCAGTGTGAGTTGAATCTCATCTTTCATGACTGAATCAGAAACAAGAGTGTACCTTTTTACATTTGTGTTTATTGAATTGTCCTATTGATTTCAGTGAAAGGGCACCATGAACTATATTCCATATAAAGGTATGCTGCAGTAAGCTAAAGATTAAATAAACAGTGAAATATACTGTTATATAGGTAACATTAATATATGAAATTTGAAAGCCAATTGCTAAAACTTGTGCTCCTTTTCTGTGTTTGGAAGTTATTCCTAAAGTTTTGCATCAAAGTTAAAATCAGTTTGACAAAAGAGTACAAACTAAAAAGATGCAAAGCTGAAGAACCTTGTGTCTTTTTTGTTTTTATTTATTTTTATTTATTTATTTTAGTTGTTCCTGACGTAATGTCACTGGTGATATTACAGGAAAGACATAATGCAGAATCTCAGAGAATGACATTTCTCATCCTCTGGGATCCCAACTTAAGTGACTGAACCATGCTCCTCAAATCCGGATCTGAGCTGAGCATTGGTACAACATCTGAAGACCACTTGGTACGTTCAGCCAGATTTTTTATTTCCTTTCCAGTGTTGTACCTACTACAACAGATCTTCTACTCCTAGCAAGCATCCGCAATGGCAGCACAAGAATAAGGGGCATAAAGAAACAGAAATAAGGAAAATGAGAGTATCTGGCAATATGTATTACATATATATCTGTGTGTATGTATATATATATTTCCATAAGGGTATTAGCTACAAAAACACCCAGGATCTCCTCAAAGTATACCCTTCTGTGTTGTTTCCTAGCCTTTGCTGTACACAGTTTGGAAGGTTTTGAGACCAAACAAGAGCTTGTGATAGGTCACAACGTTCCTTGTACTTATTTTATAAAATACCGAATATATATATATATATGTATTTATATATATATTTGGCTATGCATCTGTTTGTTTAATCAAAAAAAATCTTTTGTCTTTCAAACATGCCTACAGAAAACATAGATTAAGGTGACCTAAAGCTCTCATGATCTCAGATATTGATGTGTCTACAGAGCTAATTTCAGGGACCAAAGTCAGTGTCCTGTCTCATTGTCCTTGAAGAGACAATTCCTAGATAAAAACATTTTAGCAGATGCCTGAAAGCAGAAGACTAACTTACATGCCATGAGTTTGTTGTTTTCCGGTGGATAGAGATACATGAGTAAACTGGGCCCAAAATGTGAAATTTGGCATTGCCTTATGATTGTCTACACTGGGGAGGTGCTAGTCCAGCCTCTGAAATTGCTAACCAGACCAACACATTCCCATATAAGATACATACATAATTCAGTGGGATAGTGTATCCTAAGGGCCACCGTTGAAAAGAAGTTAGGATCCAACAAAATAAAAATAAGACATTCAAACTCCCTCAAAATCATTTGCATTTCCTTAGTGTCAGTTAATGTAAGATTCCTTTTGTGTCCAGACCTTTGTGCCTGGATTTGCTGTTCTAAACCATTACATTTCAAAGCCTAGTATTTAACAAAAGACCAAATAGCCACTCAAGCCTTTTCAGCCAAACCACTAGCTAGTGTGGGCAAGGTTTCTGTAACTGCATGCATGGAATGAACTGATATTGGCTGTGACTTCTTTTGAATCTGCCAACAATATACCAACCAGTTACATTCAGGTTATGGTGAGTTCAAAACTAATACTTCCACATTTGTAGCAAAATGTGAACTTTTGCACCTTGAGATTTAAATGTGTGACATTGTTTAAATATATTAATCTTTGTAGTCCATAGACCAGGAAGACTGTAACACTACAGCAGTTTTGCCAGCAGCTCAGGAGGCAGGAAAAGAGAAGGTAAGAGTTCAGTTGATGACTTGATAAAGCTGTCTTTGACACTTGGCCCCCTAGAGACTGTGACTTTCCATCATCAAATATGAGCAACGGGTGGTGAAATAATCATCAGACAATGTTTATGCAGTCCTTTGAAGTTGAGAAATGCTTCTCCATGCTTCTTCTTTTTCTCTTTTTCCCTCAACTTCTGGCAGGCATGTCAATGGGACACTTTTGCCCAAAGCACTATTTTAGCCTTTTATTTTACAGAGATAAATTAGACATTTTGTTCCATTTTCTACAAAATAATAATTAAAAGAATGAAAAAGTCTGATTTGATTCCTAATAAGCAGTGAAAGCTTAAGCTGACTAATAATTGCTAATATACTACTTAAAGCTTCCTCTGACTCACAGCCAACTGCACAGGGCAAGTCAAAACAGCCTTGGATAAATAATTAAAGCATTTAAAGATGTTAGGTTTATATTTTGATCTTAATCTTTAGCTGGTATAAATCTGCCCAGTTCAACAGAATTAGTAGTGCTGCAGAAACCAAAGACTGGATCTTATTTTCATGACTTCCCCAGGTCATAAGTGAGTAGAATTAATCAATATTTCTAAATCCAGTTATCTATTTCTCACTCACTGATAGTTTCTAAAGCATCTTTTGAATGGCAATAAACATTTTATAATAAACATTTATAAATGTATTATCCTCTCACTTCTGTTCCTGCTACAGAGGTGATTTCACGTAGTTCTGAAATAGACACATTTTAAAATATGGGTCAATCTCATATAACTTAGTCTGCTAGGCTGACATAGACATCTAAGCTAGTTACCATGGGCTCCTTTCAGTTGTGATGAAAAGATGCTTCCAAAATTTAATTCACTTTCCTTCTAGTAAACATCTAAAATATTTCAGAATGTCTGAGATCTAGAAACACTTGTTTCTGCCTACCAAATGTAAAGGAGAAAATACAGCTAATTCACATATTATCTATGTTGTTATCTCTAAGTTAAAGTAAGATGAATATTTTGCCACCAAATAAGCTTGTCAGTTAAATGGGCTTTGGATTACACAGGGTCTCTGCAGTAAAAGGTTATTGCAAAAGGTAATTATAAAAGGTGCAATGTAAATGAAACTTCACAGCCTACTGGAAGAGAGGTAGCTGGTACAGAACAGTAAATTCCTCTCTTACAGTATGCAACAGGCATGTTGTAACTTTCACCTCCTTCTGTTTGATTTCCTTCTTCCAAAGATATTTTTTTCTCACAGTTCTGTCACAGTTCATATACTTTTCCCTACATTTTTCAGCTAACCTCAATATCACTGAGAATTTCTTGAACCCCGGTATAGAGACAATGGTCAGTTGAGCAAGATGTGGACCAGGCTAGGAACCAAGACAGTGTCATTCAATTATTTCATAATTGTTTCCTACATACAGAAGTAAAAGCAGTCTGGAGGTAGCCAGAAAATGGCCAAGGCTCCCTACCTTACCTTTCCTACAAAACTTTGTTAGCTAGTATTCTTACTGTCTGTGAGACGAGACACACTAATTAAAAAAATTATGATTGCAGGAGTGGCCTTCTTAGGGGTCAACACAGTTTGGGTAGAAGCAGAATCAGAACGCTCAGATCTCCAGGGCTCTTCATCCTATCTTCATCCTTCCCATGGTGCCTGAAAAACTCTAGTCTTTACAGTGACAACAATCATTTTTCCTTCAGTTCTCTGTGCGTTTGAGCTACTTGTGCTCAGATAGCTTTAAGGAGACCGTATCAGCTGCCAAATGGAGCTGGTTTTGCTTTAGGGCTCCACATACTCCTCTTGCTTCATTTGTGGTCTAGAAGAAGAATTCAGGGAAAAAATAAAATGAGATTACTGGAAAGTTGAGATGCCTTAAGATAGGGGATTCTGGGGTCAGATTACTGTTTTGTTTTGTTTTGTTTTGTTTGTTGTTGTTTTTTGGCAATAAACAGTACAGATTCAACATATATTTACTAAGAGACACAAAAGCAAACAAATTCAGGAAGGAAGCCAGCTTAATTTGGTCAATAGAACCACAGTTTTAATCAAAATGCAGTGAACTTTTTGTAATAGCTATGGAAATCACAATTCTAACACATAAGAAGAATCAAAACAGCAAATCTGCTTTTTAATGCAAGCTCCCATAGACCTCAGTTCCACTGTTCTCACACAGAGGTTGCACCATTTATAAATGATTATTGTCCCAGGTGAACAAATCCATCAAAGCATACCTCATCTAAATCCAAACATGTATGTTAGACTAGCAGACAAGCAAAATTATATAAGATGGATCAAACCTAGAAATTGTACTTCTGTCTACTCTGGCACTACCTGAATTCACCTCTACAGCAGATTAAGAAATATAAGAGCATAATGGAAATATTATACTCGTATCTAATGAGTCCTTTGAAGAGAATCACATACACTCACCATCAGTAAATGTCCTCAATGAAAATTCAGAGGCGTTTGTTTTGGTCTTTGTCAAGAATTTATGGAAGAAATGTAAACAGAGAAAGTCTTGAAATTTTCAGGATTATAAGTTCTAAAATATCCATTTTGTGAAAAACTTTCAGATACTTTTTTTTTTTTTTCTCCTTTTTTCCCCATATCTCAATGTGTGCAACTCTACTCTGTGTGTAAGTCATACGAATTGTGTAGGAACTCAATCCTAGATACATACCCATAGTGCTCTGTGTCGATCTGCAGATATCTACATGAGTGCGGGCTATTTAAATTTCCATTATAGTCAGTAGAAATTTCATCCATAGATCTTCCATACTGGAAGAGGGGTCATCAATCTGTTGATGTATTCTATTCTTACCATTTTCACTTTAGCCACCCAGTGTAGAATAGCCGCAGTGAAAGCTACATAGAAAGAAAAGACAGAAAAAAGGATGACAAAATAGAGCAGAGAAAAGACTAATGAAGACATAATAATAATTTTCAGAAGTCACATATAAAAGAGAAAAAGAAAACAGTTCCCAATATTTAATGAGTATGGGAGAAATAATTAGGAACATAAACAGCAGTAGGGCTATCTTTCTAATGAAATGGATTATTCCAAAGTGGAGGAAATCACCTGGAAAAGTTGTAATGTGTCCATGTCTGAAAACTTTGGTGAACAGGTAGAGGTCATAGATTAGACTTCCTCCGGAAGTGTCTTCCAGCCACACTTCTAATGATTTTATGACTGTATTTTTCTGTGCTAGGGGATTGGGAAATGATCCCAGTGGGTGGAAATGGACTTACCCCCATCACATAGGCCTCCTGACACCACCAACAGAATTTTAAATGAGGACCTAGATAGTCTGTAGTTCTTTAATAGGGCTTTGCTGCCAAGGGGCCCAATATGTTTCCCATAATGAGGCAAGGGTAGGAGGAGAAAAGAGGGAAATTCCTCCATTCTTTATATTTCCATATTATTTTGTAATTAATTTGGTGCTTTTACAGAAAATTAATTGGTTTTTGATAATGAAATAGAGAGGACTAGTCAGACACTAGCAAATTAATATATATATATATGTATATATATATATATCACTGCCTAATACATCAGACTGATAATGCTGTCTCCCTCAGGTGTTTAAGAAAAAAATAGCCCAAGAGGAGACACTATGAAAGTACTTGTTAATTTAAGGGTTAATCCGCCTTTCTTACCCACTCCCCAACTCCCTCACAACTAAAGCTAAGCAGATTAATTAAAACTTAAAAGGATTCTGATTTAGTTATGAGTAAGAAAGTGAAGTGCTGCAGCCTCACTCCTATAATTCAACATTGTAGAGTGACATTTGGACAGGCCTGAGCTATAATTAGCTTATGATGTAGTATGTTCCCTGCAATTCTTCACAAAGCCATGGTCTCTCTTTTTTTTTTTTTTTTTTTTTTCCTGTCTTGCAGCCTCTTTCCTCTGTTCTCTCCTAAGATGAAGGCATTTAAAAGTGGTAAACATTAATTTGTAGGAAGATGACAGCTGTGGGTCATACAGGAGGCTGATGAATCAGCTCTATATGCTCAACAGGTATCTGCTTCACTTCATCCGTCATCCCCTGGTGAAACACAAAGCTGTTCTATAATATTTCTACTTAATATTTCATTTTTTCCCCATATATTATCTGTGGAAAAGCAAGGAGAGGGGAAAAAAAAAAAAAAAAAAAAAAAAAAAAGAGAGATCCAAAGTCAAGAGAATCTCTCTGCTCTGTTCAGAGTACTGTGAGCATTCATAGAGCAGGTTAATTATTTTCTACATGTAGAGACTAAGTTCCCACATTTTTTTACTGTAGAAAATCATTTACAAATTTCTGTAGCCATAACTTTCAGCCATCAACCCCACAAAACATAAATACTTTTCATCCTTTATGGAAAGCTGGTATAAAACCTATAAAATTAGTCGAATGTTCTCAAAGATATGAGAATGAAAATATTCACTTCTATAATGCTATGTGTTAGCTCGTTGCACAGAGGTGTTTTGCAATCTGAAACTAATCCTGCCCTTTGGACTTTGGTAGAAAGTTCTGTTAGTAGCTTTCAAACAGGAGACATAACTGAATGCACCTATAATGATATCCATAACACTTACTGGACATATTGGTCCCTTCTGTGGGATAGGACATACTGAATATTTATTTTGGGAAGTTAGAAGTTTGGTAGGCAATGTTGAGAAATTTTTAAAAAATGGATGTAGTTTTTCACATCTTATACCTTAGTGGCCAAAACACTCACTGAGGCTTTGAAAAATGCTGATTTCTTCCCTCCTTTGTCAGAGAGATGCATGCTCAGACCTCCCTTCTTTCAGGAGTCTGCCTAAAGTATCAGTCTGCAAGTACTTCTGAGGAGGAGGGGTAAAGAAATTATCTATGTTCTGAAACTTATCTTCATATAGAAAATAAATCCACCTGCAGTAAACCAAAAAGGGGACAACAAATGAGCACAAGTTTAAAGTATGCTGTAATATAGTAGGGTAGAAACACTAAATTGAGCTCCAGACCTTGTTCTAAGGACTTAATTATTTCACCTGTTGCATTTTTTTTTCCCTTTTCTGCTCAATAAAATTAATTCAAAAGGAGGTTTGTAGTGTATTTTTCTGTATGTATTTGGTATGCAATGACAGGCCAGAAAACCCCACTTCGGTGGGGTAGAATACGTCTGAATCACCTCTGGCAATGGAAACAAGCCCAATCTGTCACATCTTGGGCAAGCAACCTGACTACTTAGCTGTTGCTTAAGACGAGAAGGGATCAATTTTCTTCTTAACACTTTTTAAAGAAACTGGAAGCCACTGCACCAAATGTGCTGCTCAGCCCAATAGCCTTGTACTGGTTACTTGATTTTTTTTTCACAGCATGCCTCCTGGACTGAGTATTTCAATAGGTAAGCAGAGGAACAATTACGTTCCAGGCACTATCCTGAGGTGTTTTGGATAATGTTTTAAAGGCTTCAGAAATTCTGAGGTAGAAAACAAGCATGGAGATTAGGTCTCTCTGGAGTGAATTCAAGATTCAGTGTATGCAGCAACAGAGGTTTGCTGTTGGGTTTTAACACATATGCTCTTTAGGAAGGCAGACGGGAGATGAGGGAGCATCACCCTCTATGTCAGAGCAATTGGAGTGCATGGAACTCTGCCTGGGGATGGGTGAGGAGCTGACAGAGAGCTGATGGTTCAGGATTAAAAGGAGGGCAGGGACAGGGGACAGGGACAGGAGGACAGGGACAGTGGGGTTCTGCTACAGGCCACCAGATCAAAAAGACCAAGAAGATGAAGCTCTCTATAGACAGTTAGAAGCAGCCTCATGTTCACAAGCTCTGGTGTCCATGGGGGATTTCAACCACCCTGATATCTGTTGGAGGGACAGCACAGCATGGTACAGGCACTCCAAGAGGTTTATGGAATGCATTGATGACAACTTCCTTCTCTAAGTGATAGAGTCTAATAGAGCATATGCCAATTGTACTCACATTGCACGTAGTCTTAAATATTGGTAGACCAAATAGATTGGATTTGCAGCAGCTGAAATGTACTTAAATAGGCAGACTGGTGTAGGGATCAGCTCAGTTGCCTTAATATAATTATCTAAAGCTTTGAAAACAAAGACAACTTCATGGGGCTGACAGATACAACATATGAGACATGATGATCTATGCAATCAGATTCTGTGACAACAAAAACCATGTATCCTTGGGTGACTGAAATACATCAAACACCTATATGTAGGCAATGGTATTAAAAACACAAAAGGAATAATAAATAAATAAATCAGGCCAGCTGGACTCCTGATGCCTTCCCGACTATCAAGGAGAATTAGGCATCTGTCTGTAAATCTCTCAAAGTACTCAGTTCAGTTTACAGCGCCATTTGATATGCACTAACTTCAAACTTCTGCACCAGAGGTGCTAAGGTCTTCCCAAAGTCCTGAGTTACATGTAGCTGCCCCCCTGCAGATGTCTGGGATACTTTTAGCATCTCAAATTGCAGTTGGTGTCTCCATGAGGCACCTGAACGCAGTCTGGAGTATTTGTTGGTGACCAAAAGACCTTCATAAATCAACCCAGGCTGCATAGTTCTAGTAAGAAGTGATGGGCTGAGGTAGAGAATTCCCTCCCTGACATTTTAAGGTGGTTTCAGATTTCAGTTCATGTCATGACTTTGATATTCAATGGTAAATTAAAAACAAAACAAAACAAAATATTCCAACAGGAAATATATATATATATATTTAGAATGAGTGAAAAGACAATAAAAATAGAAGTATACCTATGGCTTCCTGAAACATTATCAACTATCCCTATTCCCTAAAAATAAACCAGTAGATTTTTTTTTTTTTTAAATTGAGTAACCCAGTACAGGGGAAAAAAACTGGCCTCTTACTGGCCTCATGGCAATGAGAGTTGCTCATTGAGATATCCTGGGTGGTGTAGGCATTGCACAGAGCTAACACAGACTTGGTTATGAAGCCTGGGCACTTTGTCCACAGAGTATGTGTAGATATAATATCTGTGCTTTTTTATCATAGGTCCTGACAATCCCATCGTGAGGATTCCCATCTATCCCTGAGATATGTATGCAAACAAATATTTCAACGCTTGTTCCTGGGATCATGTGAAGATTGCCTGTATGAGTTCAAAAATATATATTCTTATGTGTATTTATTACTGCATGTATGCAGGCCTACTTCATAAGTTTTTTTTTTTTTATTTATTATTTTTATTATTTTTATTTTTTTTTATTTGCTATATGCTGGTTCCTATGTCTGCTGGTGATGAGATACTTACAAATTCATTTTTAGCACCTACCACCCAAAACTTAACTGCTTATGGGGCCAATTATTGATTTTCCTTTTAAAAATATCTTTGGAAGGCTATTTGGAATTTTGGACTGTTTCATTTTTTTTTAATCTTCAAACTTTTCTTCCTACAAGTAAGATAATAGTTCTCTTATTATTTCTAGCTTTCTTGCTTTACTCACACAATTACATCACTGGCATATTTCTGTCAGAAAATTGTCAGTGAATATCGTTCAAATCTCTAAATAATAATGAAAAAAAGTCACAAAATCCTGTGCATATCTTCAGATTTTACGGTATAATTTCTGCCAATAGCAAGGGAACCGTTCTCACATTTCAAGTTAAATATGCATAATATTTGGGAAAATATGTCTGGTTTAGTTCTATTTTAGATTAAAAAAAAAAAAAAAGTAAAAAATAAATTTTAAAAAAAGTGATAATTTTTTGAGGCGCTTTTGTTTTCTTGAGTTGATTTTCAGGGCTGTGAACTTTTTCAGGGAACGACCCAGGTTTCAAAACAGTGCCTTTTTGTTATAGATAGATGTCACTCAGTTTTGATGGATTTATATACTTTTGAAAATTTTTATTTGCCCACTATGGCTTGTGTTTCTAACTCTAGAAAGAAATGCCAGAAAGAAAGACATTCCTGAAAGTTTGTTCTTTATCTTTGTACCTATCTAGCTGGAAAATGTATTAAACTATTGAGATTATATCATGCTGGGTACCTGTGCATGACAAGGGGAAAAAAAATTAAATCAGAATGTGAGATCAGAAGTACTCTCATGAGCTATGAATGTTTCTCTATGTAAATCCATCACTAACCACCAACATCAGGATATAACTGCTTATAACTGTTCATACCTTTTGTAGACCTCAAATCAAAACTGGGATAACTTGTGGAGATAATCTAATTTAATTTTACTTTAAATCAAGAATTTCTTCTAGGTCCCTGATATATCACAAATAAAAAATCTTGTTTTGTTTTGTTTTGTTTTAGAAGCAGTGCAGTAATGGATGCATAACACAATGGATATATCAGAATGCAATGGATAAGTAACCCTCTTTTTTTTTTTTTTTTTTTTTTTTCTAGATGATGGAGCTGAAAGAGTTTCCAACAAGACCACTTCTTTTACTTCAGCTCCAAGTTCTTCTGTTAGGAAAGATCTTCCCAGCTGATCACAAGCTTCTGACATATTCCTCATCACGTGCCCCAGAATAGCATCACTTAGACTGTTACAGAAAAGATGAACCTGTGAAAATGTAGGATGTTTACTATTTTAAATATATATATATTTCCTTTAAAGGGCTAATTTGGGGGAATAATATATTTTGGTTAATACTCAACTAGTTTGTAAAAAAAGATGTATTCAGTAAGACCACAGACTATCTAGATAGTTTTTGGTCTCCAGAAATGTCCAGTTACAACTGGCTGTTGAAAAAGCATAAAAAGAAAAACACGCAATGATTTCATATTTTATTTTTCCAGCTTCCTACAATCTATGGATACAAAATGTCCTGACCTGGGAAATTTCTTTGTCTATCACACTTTTGGTGGGTTTTTCTTCCATGTTTTTATCTAATTTCTTTTTGAACATTTACAACATCTTGTGGTACTGAGTTTCATAGTTTAATTATGTTCTGCATGAAAAGTACTTTCTTTTAATCATTTTGAACCCACCTTAGACAACTTTATTTGATAACTCTAAGATTTTGTATTATAAGAAATAGCAAATAATTGGTCTTTCTTCACCTCCTCTAGGTTGTCATGATTTCAGAGTTTTGTCATATCCTGAAAAGATTACTTTCCTTGCTGAAGAGTCTTATTTTAGTTTATCTCCCTTAACACAGAAGTTATTTCATACCTGTAAGCACTTTTGCTGTTTTTTTTTTGTTTTTTGTTTTTTTTTTTTTAATTTTACCATTTTTTCTCTGTTTATACTGTGTATCTTATACAGTAATTCATATCATAATTAAACATTTTTTTCATTCTAATACAGGATAATTTTATGCCCAGTTTGGACTACAAAAGTGAGAGTTTGTGGAGAGTTTGGTTCTCCACATTCAATAAATATTAAGCAGTTTTAATTTATCATAGAAAAAAAATCTATTTTGATGGATAAATTCTGGGTTCCATATTAAAAAAAAAAAAGGAAAAATAATAATAATAAAAAAGAAAACCATTTATTTAATATTTGTTTTAATTATTCCATCTGATGTTCTCCAATCTGGTAGAGAGAAAACAATATGTTCTCTTAATGACTATGTTTTTAATGTCTGATGAATTTTCTTCTGTGAGAGAAGGACACAGCTCTTTCAAACTCAGCAGCTGAATAGATCTATATACCCTGCAGCAGAATGTTGCCAGGATAATGACACAGCTAATGTAATTAATTAACCCTTTTGAAGTCTTAATGTTTCAAAATTTCAGGTAATGGCATTTAGGTAGCAATTTTATTTTATTTTATTTTATTTTATTTTGACTTATGTAAAATTGCAGTTTGATACTTTAGAAAAAACATTGACAACAAAAAGAAACAAACAAAGATTCAGATAGGCCTGATCACAATAAAGGAAAGAAAAGGAGATAAATTCAGTAAACAGAGAATCAGTAAGTTACATAATTTTAAAAATTGCATTTACCATGACTTATGAAAAATAATAAAAAATATTTTGTTTTTTAAATTAACAAAAAAAAATATGCTTTAGTTGTGAAATTTGAACAATGTATTCAAAGCCTAGATATGGACTGCAGATCACAATGTGACCTTGGCTGTAGTGCTTAATTGCCATATGCCTCATTCTATGATTTTTTTTTTTTTAAAGGACAATACCATTTACTTAGTCCTGTTTTTTTTCTGCTTCATTTATTCATACTGCAAATAGGGCAGGATTTGGCCCTTTTTAGGGTAAGAACCTCACTTAGTATAGTGACGTTCTGAACTTGATAATAACCTTAAGATACTAAGTCCTGTTGATTAGATGAAACAGTATTGATAAACATGTTTAGGCAATGGAAGTAATTTCAAGTTGCATTTTAATTTTATTCAAGACAAATGACTGAAATCATGCTTTGATCTACACTGGTGAAATTGCCCCATATTAATTGTTTTTTGATTTTTAAAGGAAGTGAAATTAGAGCATGCCTGTTGCTGTAAGATTATATTCGATGTCTTTTTTAATCCAGAGAAAAACTGTTTAAGCATTACCACAGAGGCTGTCATTCTCTGTCAAGCAATCCAGTGACTTCAGAGTTGCTGTAAAAATGAAAACTTTGGTCTGATACCAGCCATTTTTTAGAAAACTGTCTCCTCATCTGCTCAGTAGGATTTGATCATTAAGAAATCTGATCACTGAGAAATCTCAATGAAGTCATCTACTATGCTCAAATCTTTTCTATCTGTCTAAAAATGACTTCTATAAATGTAATAGCTGGACTAGCAATGTAACTGGAGAAACATCAATATGTATTTTAGCTCTCTTTTCATTATACAATTTTAAAAATCCCAGAACGGGGAAAACAGTGGTTTATTCCACACAGTAAAGTCATGTTCTAAATAAATAAACAAACAAATAAATAAACAAATAAAAGATAAATGGTTAGAATGCAAAAAAATATAATTTATTTTGATAATGCTAAAGTCTATGATTTTAGCTCTCCCCCCCCCCCAAAAAAAAAAAGGAATCTAAACTAAAGACATTTTACAATAGAGATCAGTCAAATTATAAGCTTTAAATTACTCAGAATATTTTGCTAAAAAGACCTCAGCAATAGGTAAAATGAGGGTGTAGGAGAAAAACAGTCATGCTGCCAAACCTGCTTTTCTTTTTCTGCACTGGATCAAGAAATACTTCTAGGCAAAGGAAAGGATGACATTTCTTGAGTTGAAAATGTGAGTGCCATTCAGCCACCTTAATGGAGGCACCTAGTGCCATTTTAATACCATGGGATATCCTGCTTGGCTTCTTGATGCCACTACAGAGAGATCAAAGTTCTCATAGATCTTCCGTGGATATTTTAGATACCCTTGCTTGTTCAAATGGCACCTACATTTAGGCAACTAAATGGTTCTGCTTATGCATATTGGGTAATTCCCTTAGCAAGCATCAGCAGAAGACCTCTTACATCCTCCTATATGGATTAGGTCCAAGACCATGCTGGAGGGATGTCTACTCACACTTCTATTATCTTGCATTACCACTGCAGTTCAGTGATTAGCAATGGGTATGTGAATGTAAGTAAGGAAGGTCCCTCCATTTGCTAACATTTTCCTTTCAGGAATGATCATTTTCATTTTCAGGAAGAATCACAAGGCTACAGATGAGCACAGGAACCATTCAGGACAACGATGATAAGCCACAGTCCTTGGAAAGGAGCTATCAGAACAAAGAACCGTGTTTTCTAGAGCTGATGTTGAGGCACACTGAGTTTTAGTAACATTAAAACATCATAGGACTCCTGTAAAAACAGCAAGAACTGCCACCTAAACTCCTAGTCCCTCCACACCTTCACTCCAAACATGGTTCCTCCCTCATGCTGGATGACAAATTTGACACAACTGGGTTCTCTCCCTGTTACTCCCTTGCACTGCAAGCACTATTAAAAGATTTCTGAGTTGACAGAAACAATTCCCTTACTCTGAGGGAATTTAGGAGTTTGCACACTACATCTGTTTCCTTGCATTTTTTTTTTTCATCCTCCATGATTTTTGGACCAATTTCTATCTCTTCTCCAGGAAAATTTATCGACTATTAAGGATATTCATGATAATCTGGAAATACTTTATTATTATTATTATTATTTATTGTGCATTATATTTTTAATGTACGTTTATTCTCCATCACAGTTAAATGTTATCCTAATAATGTATATCTCTGCAAGCATCAACTGAAATCTTTATAGGCCCTTGCAAAGAGAAACTCAGAGCAGTGTAGAAAGTGCTGTATTTTATGAGGTAGTTCCAAGAATCATGCCCCATATGAGCATTAGTGTAGCTGATTTTAAGCTATTCGAAGGGAAAAGCTGACATAAGAGCCAGGTACACTGGTTTTACACCAGCTGAGAGATTCTCTCTGCCAAGGCAGCACAAAGATTTGGTCCTTTGGCTGTTGCTCTGAGCATCTTGGAAAGAATCCTATTTCCATGTCCCATTTTTTTTTATTTTTTTTAATTTTTATTTTCTGGAAATAAGCATTCCAGCATGTGTGTGTTCAGTTGTATGTGTGTGCTTTACTAGCCCAGAACACTGGCAATAATCCCATTTCGATCCTGATGGCAATATCAGAGTATTAACAGAGGCTTTTTAATTGTGAGCTTTTAAACAGCCATATTAAAAAAAAAAAAAAAAAGAAAAAAAAAGAAAAAAAAAAAAGAAAAAGGCAATATAATCCTGCCCAAATGTTATTTCAATGCCAATAAAAAACGATGAATAGACTGAAGACCTTAGTAAATAAAACCCTGTTATTTTACTTCAGGGATCGTGATTGTTGGCCAGACTCAGGATTTTCACTGAAAATGAGATTGGTGGTTTTATTTTAGCCTGAGTAGATAATTCACATTGAAAACTAGTTCAATAATCAGAGCAAGATGTAATGGATTTAAACTGATGTAGGGAAATTTAAGTTAAATTTTAGCAGATAAAAAGAGAGAGATGAAGTGATGGTAAACAAAATAAAAAAATGCAGCATTTCAGGGAACAAAATAAGTAGCATTGAGATGTGATGTGAAATGATGAAGGCTGAGAAAAGATTAATCTTACCAAGGAGAAATCTTCATTTTGTAAAGCATTCCTTAAGTCCAATGAGAAAACAGGAACGTATGTCCTTCATTTATTTACATTTCTTTATTATTATTTCTACCAAGTCTTTTTGCTCAAGCAGAGGGTCTTAATTTGATATTTAGTTGTTATTTCCATACACAACTGTTATCAGGGTGCATCCACAAATCTGAAAGGAGACAAAGAGAGGTTTTAAAGGGACACAATTATTCAACAGCTATATTCAAAGACAATTATTCAAAGGGTTGTAGCAAATGGAGCTACATCTGGCTGGTGGCCCACCACTAGCAGTGTTCTGAAGGGCTCAATTCTAGGGCCAGTCCTGTTCAACATTTTTATCAGTGATCTGGATGCAGGACTGGAGCACATCCTCAGCAAGTTTACCAAAGACAATAAACTTCCAGTTGTGTCCCTGGAAGGATGAGAGGCCTTGCAGAGTTAGACTGAATCATGTGGGGGTGCTGGTTGGCAGCAGGCTCAACATGAGCGAGCAGTGTGCCCTGGCAGCCAAGAAAGCAAACCACATTTTCAGATGCATTGAACACAGAAGAGCCAGTGAGTCAAAAGAGGCGATTCTCCTGATGTGTTTAGCTTGTGTGTGGCCTCACCCTGAATATTGTGTGCAGTTCTTGGCGGTAGCTTATAAATACACTTTAAAGTCCTTAAAAGCATCCAGAGGAGTGTGAAAAAGCTGGTAAAAGGGTTGTAAGGTGTGTATGATGAGAAGAGTCTGAGGACACGTGGATTGTCCGGTTTCCTCTCCTCTCCTCTCCTCTCCTCTCCTCTCCTCTCCTCTCCTCTCCTCTCCTCTCCTCTCCTCTCCT